>CATQJL010000316.1:81806482-82233669 GCA_958299035.1 Cylicocyclus nassatus | reverse complement strand
TAAGAATATTAGGCAAGATGACTGTTTCACGTCTTCTTGTCTTGTTCAGTCTAGTTATTAAACGATCCTATTGTTCACAGTACAAAAGCACATTGTTTACTCTATCAGTGAAGTACTCACACACGAAAATCGAAAGCAAATATATGTAAGTGATCAAATCTGTGATAATTCAACAAGCAATCCTTGACAGACCGCGAACACATGAGAAGTCGTGAAAAACACATGCATTTTGGCTTGCTTTTTCACAAAGAATATGTTTTCACTATTTCCGAAACAAACAAACCAGTTAGAAATTTACACATTAGTCTTATAAGCCTGCAAAGGAATCTTTGAGCTTATATTTACACTTGCTTCATACGAATAAGGACAAATTATGATAATGTTGGCACTCCTGCAGGTGAACAAAAAGTCACCGAAATAGGGCATGCTTCGCGAAAGTGAAGATTTCCGTGTTTGTCGTCTATAGAAAAAGTAATAGTCGTCTTTTATCTCAATACGTTCGTGCGATCCCGCGTTTGATTCACTCGAAATTCGTTGTTTTTGTATGAAGAGTCAAATTTTTCTGCATTTTTTGTAGTACGCCGACGACCGTACTCTCAAACCATTTGGAACTTTATATAATGCACACCATACGCGCTAAATGACGACATGTATAAATAGAACCTGATCTTTTCCAGCAGATTCTTCTTGGTTTTTTTTACTATCGGTTTGATTGGATAAGCATCAGATAGTAGTACACATTTTAGTACATTGCCACGCTAGAAAATGTTTTATTAAGGGCCTACCAATGAGAATGTCGTCATTTATCAAGAAAAATAGAGAAATTGTTAACCAATCTCACTTAAAAGTTCAAAACGACGAATGCGAAGCTCTACGATAGGACCAAATACAAGGATGTACAAGGAAGATAAAAAGAACCTTCGTTAGCACAATGCGATGATCAAATGTGCTTGACATTGAATCGTTAAGTAAAAGACTCATTGCCATCAATGGCAGATCATAGTTTGATTGGCGTAGGTCAAGTTTTCCGTATTTGGGTGGTATTTCGCTTCGCCGAAAGTCAATCAAGAGGCTTATTCAGATCATCACGCTCACTAAGATACAATATTTGTGAAAACTTCTCACAATCAGATTTTCTATTTGAACACCACTATCTTATGAAATACATAGATAATTTTCTTGATTGTATATCGAGAGTGTCTGATTTGATTCGTGGTCTTAATCCTATGCCGCCACTATTTTATAGAACGTTCAAGTTTATGCGCATGCAGTCGGTTGAGGGGTTCCGCTTATAAAACTGTAATAAGGTCCAGAGGTAGTTGCGTGCTAACTTCTGCAAAAATTTTGAAAGATGCCATGGTTTTCTTGAACGGCATTTAAATCGAAAGAGGAGTGTTCAAAGTAAAAAAGTGGCGGAAATTTGCCATCGTGCGGTAAGCTGCAAATTTTTTATCATTGCGTAATGTTCGTTTTCAAATAATTGAATTTTAGTTCTTTTATTTTCTTCTATACGTTTCTTCTAGTGGCTTGAGATACTTTACGTTAGAGAACAATCTCATTCAGATGAGAAAGTTCGCAAACAATCGTGTAGTTTATGGAAAAGTGCTCATCGCTGATGACGCTATCAAAAAGTTCGATCTTTGCTTCTTTATTTTGCATAGAATCTCTTTGTTTACTCTGTCAGTGAAGTACTCACACACGAAAATCGAAAGCAAATATATGTAAGTGATCAAATCTGTGATAATTCAACAAGCAATCCTTGACAGACCGCGAACACATGAGAAGTCGTGAAAAACACATGCATTTTGGCTTGCTTTTTCACAAAGAATATGTTTTCACTATTTCCGAAACAAACAAACCAGTTAGAAATTTACAATTTACAATTTATAAGCCTGCAAAGGAATCTTTGAGCTTATATTTACACTTGCTTCATACGAATAAGGACAAATTATGATAATGTTGGCACTCCTGCAGGTGGACAAAAAGTCACCGAAATAGGGCATGCTTCGCGAAAGTGAAGATTTCCGTGTTTGTCGTCTATAGAAAAAGTAATAGTCGTCTTTTATCTCAATACGTTCGTGCGATCCCGCGTTTGATTCACTCGAAATTCGTTGTTTTTGTATGAAGAGTCAAATTTTTCTGCATTTTTTGTAGTACGCCGACGACCGTACTCTCAAACCATTTGGAACTTTATATAATGCACACCATACGCGTTAAATGACGACATGTATAAATAGAACCTGATCTTTTCCAGCAGATTCTTCTTGGTTTTTTTTACTATCGGTTTGATTGGATAAGCATCAGATAGTAGTACACATTTTAGTACATTGCCACGCTAGAAAATGTTTTATTAAGGGCCTACCAATGAGAATGTCGTCATTTATCAAGAAAAATAGAGAAATTGTTAACCAATCTCACTTAAAAGTTCAAAACGACGAATGCGAAGCTCTACGATAGGACCAAATACAAGGATGTACAAGGAAGATAAAAAGAACCTTCGTTAGCACAATGCGATGATCAAATGTGCTTGACATTGAATCGTTAAGTAAAAGACTCATTGCCATCAATGACAGATCATAGTTTGATTGGCGTAGGTCAAGTTTTCCGTATTTGGGTGGTATTTCGCTTCGCCGAAAGTCAATCAAGAGGCTTATTCAGATCATCACGCTCACTAAGATACAATATTTGTGAAAACTTCTCAAAATCAGATTTTCTATTTGAACACCACTATCTTATGAAAAATTATTACAAATATTATACATCAACATTCACTTCATTGATGAACCCGCTTCAGTTATTCAAGGCTGTATAAAACATTACACATTCACACAGCAAATATTACAAACACATCTACAATCTATAAAATATGGAAAGAACATGAAATATTCTGGTCCAACCTGGATCGCCTGTAGTTTTACAGACCAAAAAGGACTAGAAAGAGATCACAGAAGTAAAAGAATCTTCATATCATCAAATAGGAAGTAGGAAAGTCCTATAGAGCAATGATCTGAGTACTAATAAGCCATTCATTGTGTACAGAAGATCAAAAATCCTCTCAAAAATACGCAGGTTAGATCAATGTATGGTCAGCTCATCTCAACTGACTAAGAACTGCACATTTCAGATTCCATGCGCTGTTGGGTCTTTATATGATCAGCTTAGGGATGAGGCAGTCTCAGGGATGGGCGGAAGGGCTAAAAAACACGAAATTATTGCTTTTTTTAAATGATTACAAAACACAAGGATACGTCATAGCTAGAATTCCGCGAATTTTCAACCGAAGTCAGCCAAAAAGCTAAAGGCCTACCAGAACGAAGTGATTTGCACATTGATTTACAGTTTTTCACTCTAATCATTGAGGGCTTTACCGTTTGTTCTTTCGATGAAAAGAAAACTTACTTAAGAAATCCGGAGCATCATGCCTTTGTGGACTCAAAGATCCAAACATGGTTGATGCTTGTCGGCTACATAAGCTAAAATCCGAAAATCCTCGACCTGGATGAGGAACGGCGAATTTTCTCTAAAGACACAGTGACAGCGATGTGACTTGGTAATGAGGTGCATTTGCGTACCTTGCAGAGGTTGGGCTCAAATCTCGAGGACATGTTCCGCGCCGTTCGGCAAACGGAGATTCAAAAGAGACAGCAAATGGTGATTGCCCATTGGGTGAAGTTCGCTCTGAGAGCTGCAAAGCATGCGAATGGGACAGTCCCATAGTATGGAAGAAGGAGAAAATTTGGCTTTCTCATTCTGACTATATGGAAGCACCCCTTCGCCAGTACCTTTTCTACGCAGCCGTGATCGAGAAGCTATTATCAAGATCTTGCTTACTAACCCAGAAGAAAACGCCGAAGAGCCAATAGATTTTCTTGAAGCTTCCGCCTACATTCTCATTTTAGTCGGAGGAATAATCCACGCTTATTACAGACAATTTGCACTTTTCAAAGAAAGAGTTTTGATTAGGGTGTGCCCTCTAAAATGTCCGCCAATTGCCAATTGCTATGTCCGTTTACTATTTAAAAAAAGACATGCGTCATGTGCATGGCCCGGTCATGGAGATGAAATCAGGTATGCCATAATTAGAAGCTCAAAAAGAGAGGTGATGGCAGATGACAAGATATTTCACATCACTGCATCTCAGGTTTTTATAAAGAACCATTGCTATATCTAGAAGTATTGAATCCAACGTCACAGTTAATTAAGTGCTTCTGTAGGAAAAATAAGAACAATATGGTTACAGATGTTGAAATAAGGGCGAAACTTATATAATTAAAACTATCGTAATATTCTGTATCTTTTTGGCAATTACATTCTAACTATCATTTGTTTCATTATATTCCCGCGAGAAGAAAAAATAGTTTTGCGTAACAGAAAGTTTTTTCTAAACTCTTAGCCATCGCAAAAAATTTTAGTGACTCCGTCTATCAAAATAATCTTGGACTAATCAAGTATAGGAAAAATTGGTGAGTTTGCTAACACACAAGCACTGTAAAAATAACTTAATGAATAGTAAATAATTAACAAAAATAAATGAGTTTTCAAACTCGTCTCAAAAATCTTCCATAAAATCAAACTAGACGCTCTCTCTTTACTGAAAGGTCCCAAAGCGGGGTTAGATCTTGAACACCGTCTGAGGAAAGGGACGAGTAAAACATTTGAAATTATCTCTTTGTAATGAATAAACCTCTAGCGTTGAAGTTTCAAAAGCGCATGGAAACGTCCTACAAATTTTGCGTAAGCACAAAAATTTAATAAACTTTCGACAAAGAACCGTTTCTTAAAATATGTTGTGATCGATGCTTCACATAACCAACAAGAAAAAAAGACGGAGGGAGGGGCGAAAGGCAGAACGGGATTTCAAATTTTGCTTACATTCAAGAACCCCACCTGCACATCCTCCTCCTCTGACTCGGCAATCTCCTCGAATGAGCACGTCATTGGAATTCGATCATCTCGTCGTATCAACTCAGATGGTCGAACTTCGGTGCTGAATTTGTGAAACAGCGTCAATGGTGGCTGTTGTGGATTTGCGGTTGTCATCTGTAATTACGGACTTATGTAACAACTATCGTTCACGTGATAATACCGCTGCGCGAACAGTGACAAAAGCGAGGTGATGAAAGATGTCTCCATTATTTCAAAAAGATGGTGTGAATTCTGAATTCATTGAGGTTAATAATTGTCAATACTCATATGGAGCAGGCCAAAAATGAAGAGCTGGGAATTTTTTTCTACAAATTTATAGAATTACTATGAATTCAATACATTACTGGCAGCATGGAAATATTACGGTAAAATACGGTACTTACATAATTTGTAAGGTACTTATGGTGTATACGTAGGCTAAATGAGGCGATGGCTAATGCAAGATAGACATTTATAAGCATAAATTTTATTTGAGGGTAAAATTCTTGTTCTATGCATCTGTAAAATTGCACAGTTTTCTTTTACAAAATGTAACGGGGAGTTAGACTAGCTGCATACCAAAGGGATCAGATTCAGAAGTGATGTCAAAATTTCATATATAGCATTCATTTATACATCACGTTACAACACAGAACGATCGCTACACCATAAAAAGATAATGCCCCATAATGAAATACTGGTTCCTGCCTATACGTTGAGCGATGCATCATATTTACTTTGACATCCACTCCAAAGTACGGATTCTGAGTGTGAATGGTGCAAGTATTGCAGGAAAGGCTATAAATTATAAATCAGCGCCATAAATCAGCTGACTGTTTGCAAAAAGCGATCATTTCGAAACGGATGATCGATGACTATTGGTAATTCGACAGAAATCATCAGATAGTGCTTTGGTGCTTCAGAGAAGAAACACAGACGGGAATTGCCTTCATAGCGCAGGAAATCAAAGACGACGAAGAAAGAACATCACGAGAAGCAGAATGTGGTCTAATATTTGCTACTCCTGATAGTGACAGGAGAATCCATAAAAATTTCGTATCAGCTACGTGCCTCTGAATTCAAGACAAACTCAAGGAACATATGGGGGTGTAGAAGTACCTTTTGTTTAACGGCATTGGCGGCTGGAGGGCGGAGCTTCGATGCTCAATCAAAGCTAAAGACTGATCAAAGAGCACGGTAGCGAGGAAGACGCAGACTGCATAGCGGGCGCGAGCGGTCGCCTTCTAGCCGCCAATCTCGTTGAATCAAAGGGTATCAGAGGATCTCATATAACTTGTTCATTGAAAATTAGCTTCGAACAGCAGGGAGAGCTCAACGATATAAAACGCAAAAAGGCTTCCAAACATAGTTCCTCCCCTAAAAGAGCACTCGTTCAACAAAAATAAACAAAACAAGAAGTTATGTTATGAAGGAAATCTTTCGATCTTTCGATTTATGTAGGCCACGCCCATTTTGCCACGCCCCCGGAAGAAATGTCACGCATTAGAAAAAGAGAGTTGTCATGTGGAACAGAGAACACTCTTTGAAGAGCGTACGGCATAATGGAGCTAGAACTCTTTAGCAGCGGCTGACATGCTTTGAATTTCGAAGAAATCTAAACCTTCATCTACAAATCCTTGATGACTTGAGCTTTTTCCTCTATTCTGATCTCAAAGTCACCTAACAAAATTCAAATAGCTGCTTTAATATTGACATCAAATTGACAGCATCCCCAGTTTCAGTGATCCAGCAACCCAGCAATTTTTGTGCAATTACGTACTCTAGCGAATGACTGGAAGCCATTCTTATGTGATAATATCTCGGTGATGGTATAATTTGATGCAAATGGCATAGTCACACGCTGTATCGAGAGCTAAATTTTTGGACATGAAAGAGCTAACATTTCTTTGTTGTTTTAAATTTGGCGTGTTCCAGCATTAAAGATAAAAATCTCGAATAGTCGAAGAAGGGAAGGGGGAAGAGCACAGTAATGAACGGGTCCAGCAAGATCACCGAAAATGTTCACATGATGACGGCAGACCATAAACATATGTCAAACCCTTTGTGCTACAGTTGCTATGATTTATGCATCTATGAAAGAAGACAGTTTTTGTTTTGAGTTTGACGTGAAAAACGCGCATCGTTTCTTATTAAACTAGGATAATGCTTGTGAATCCCTATAAGGTTGACTTCGTAGGCAGAATGATGCCAAAGGATCTAAAGCATTGGAAGTGTCGAGGCGGGAGGTTTGTGAGTCTTAAGTACGTTTGAGTGATACGTAATAACGACGATTTTTCGATTTATCCTCTATAGGCCACGCCCATTCTGCCAGGCCCTCGAGGTTAATGCCACGCAAAAACAGGGGGTCGTCATATGGAACAGAGAACACTCTGCGAGGTTTTATGATATAATGGCTCCAGACAATTTAACAATGTTGGAACAAAAAATCATAAAACTTTATTCACATTATCTACACCCAACATCAAAGCTAAAAGATACGACTGCCGGAGGAGTTGAGGAGGGTGAGATGGGGCAGGGTTTGTTAAGAGGGCTGCTTTACTTGCCAGTGGACATAACTTAGCGCATTTTTGGTGTTCAATAATGTTCCAAAGGACTTTTGAATTTTTGAGGAGATATGCAAAATCGTTATCAAGACTGTTCAACCTGATATCTCGCACTAGATTCAAAACATGAATGCTAAGGTTCCAAATGTTGCAAAAATGCAACTAATCGCAAATCGTGAATATTTAGATCAATTTTCATTAAAAGCCGTCAAACTTAGCAATAGTGACTTCAAATAGTCAGTAAACTATAGCACGTTGTCTGTTATTTCTCAAGATTCGCGTAACTCTGAACTGGGCTGTTGTATCGGTGACCTCCGGAGAAATCACGCCTCTTGACCGCACCCCCGGGGAAGGGGAGAAGACAGTAAAGAACGGGTCCAGCAAGACCGACGAAAGTGTACAGATGATGACAATAGGTCATAAACCATGTGACACACCCTTTGCGCTACAGTTGGTATAATTTATGCATAATTTGTGAAAATAGACAGTTTTTGACGCACACATACATCCATTAGGAGTTCCATTGTACGTCTTGGCACGTCTCATAGACCAAACTTTAAACTTTGAACCGAGTTCTGTTAGATTATATGGGTAACACATGACATTAGTATCATTCGGAAAGATGTTATGTGATTAAGATTTTATGTGTTCCAGAAAGTAGTCAAGGATACGTTTGTAACTAGTTCACTTTGATTGCTCATTCCAAACCTTTTGGCGAATATTTAAGCAATGTCTGATATTCACTCAGTTTTTGCACAAATAAGTCAAAGCAATCCATAGGTGAACAACCATTACCTCACGAGACTGTAGAAGATAATCTTTGGAGCTATCGGTGGAAAAATTTTTACATTTTCAGTTTACGACCTATTCCAAAAAAACTAGAAGACCAACCTAGCCGAGCCAAGACCTAGTATCGATAGCTGCCCGCTGGCAAATCATATCTAAATTTTTTGGGCTTTCATTAATGCATGGTCGTTGAAAAAGAAAGTAAGCACATGCGGAAGAAGACGAAACGTGTCGTTGAGCTCTGAATTTCTTGCATTCAGAGAAAGAATTCGAGAGAGATGATTAACTTCACAAAAACATGATGCGAATAGGAACTGGCTGAAACCAGATGTAGACAAAGCTTATTCTAGATTCACCTTGACGGGGTGAAAAAAGTCTTTCTTTTATCATTGTCAAATGACACTGACCGCTCCCATCAGAGAACCAGACCAATTTCTTCTACAAACCGTCTCCACAAATAATATCACTGACTGTCTAGTGTGACCCATTTCTACATTCTCTGTGTACGAATAAAAAACGGGAAGAATTGTCTTATGATGCGAGAGCGGACTTTTGCATGAATTGAAGAAAATAATAGATGGATGAGGAAAAAATGACGAAACGGTTGATCTTTGACGTAATTGCGCCGCAAAGACCATCATATAGGTTATGTTTGAAGAATATGTCAGAGTTTTGAGACCAAATTAATATTTAAGAACTTCGACATTTTGACCTTTCTCTAACGAAAAAAAAGCTGTTGAGACGTACTGAGAACTTAAAAAAGCAAGATGTTCGTCAACATGGCTGACATTTTGATTCTGGGTTGTTTTGGCTTTGAGTGTGCAAAAATGCAAAATTCACACGAATGAATGATTGGAGAACTCCATGGAAAACAAGGAAGAGGAGCTTTGTTTTGGTAAACGATAGAAATGAGCATAAAAGAAATTCAGCAGATAAGCAAAAAAAAGACATATAGCTTTGAACTTAGACTTCTTGCAGCCTTCGAAACTTCTTTGTTTGGGATACTAGATAAATCAAGAAAAAAAGAATTATTTTGAGATTATTTTTCTAATTACATCCTCCATGAAACATCTTATATATAAAGCTGAATATCTGTTTGTCTGTCTGTATGTCTGTATGTCTGTATGTCTGTATGTCTGTATGTGTGTACGTATGTTCCGAATAGAAAATTCCATTTCTGAACCGATCCGGACCAAACTTGGCACACATACGCTACGGGCCCCGGCGGGTGTCATAGGCTACTTTTCGTCATCGATCGATATCGATTTTATCGATTTTTATCGATTTTTTTGCTGAGTTCACCTACGGGGCTGGGAGTTGGCACAGGGGGGTAATCGAGCATGGGGATTCCGAATACAATATTGGTTTTCAGGATTATCGATTACTTTTATCGATTTTATCGATTTTTTTGCAAAGTTTGAGCTAGGGGGCTGGGAGTTGGCACAGGGGGGTAATCGAGCATGCTGATCATCCCCAAGGGGGGTGATCAGCATGCTCGATTACACCCCTGTGCCAAATTCCAGCCTCCTAGCTCAAATTTTCAAAAAATCAATAAAATCGATAAAAGTAATGGACGATCCTGAAAACTAATATTGTGTTTGTAATCAGCATGCTCGATTACCCCCTGTGCAAAATCCCAGCCTCGCATGTCAAAATTTACAAAAAATCGATAAAATCAATAAAAGTAATCGATAATTCTGAAAACTAATATTGTATTCGGAATCCCCATGCTCATTTCCCCCCCCCCTGTGCCAACTCCTAGCCCTGTAGGTGAACTCTGCAAAAAAATTGATAAAAATCGGTAAAATCGACACCGATCGATAACGAAAAGTGGAGTGACACCCGCCGGGGCCCGAAGTGTATGTGTGCCAAGTTTGGTCCGGATACGGCGGAGCCGGGTAAGCTAGCTAGTTTACAATAATACTATAGCAAAAGAAATAAGAAAAAAATTTTCTCTTGCAGATCTATCATAACTAGTCTTTCCCACTCGTCTTCCCATCTCCCACTTCCTGGTTTCAATCATTCTTCATCTTCAATACATCTTTGAATTCGTGGCCCAGCTGTGTGAGGTGAAGTGGTTATTTGAGTTTGTTCTTTGGCTTTAAACATTCGCACAAAACATACATAAATAGCCTTTTCATTTCAGGGAGCCTCCAAACCGCGCCGGGACCGCGCCGGTTGTCGCTTTTGCAGCCAGTAGCTGCTTTCGCGCTGGTTGCCGCTATTGCAGCTGAAGCGCACCGTGTCGCATTTTGTCCTTGGAGCGTCGCGAGAGCCTATTGGCACTAAATGCTAGGCTTTTCAATTCTTTTGCCACTACTCTTTTGTTTCCCAGGTCCTCTTCTTTCAGTAAGTAATTCATGCAGGTTCTACTATGCTGGAGTAATCGACTCATTGTCGCATATTCAATCCACCTCCTGCTGTAGAGAATTTGAGTTCTGCAGCTAAATCTCTCCTACGGCATGATGAAATGGCTTCAAAAACAGAGAAAGTACGTTCGCAACTTGCTCATCCAGCATAGTAAACCAGTTTCAAAACGAGAAAGACGTCGAAAAGGCCTTGCATTGCAATAGCTCTACAGCGGGATCTAAATTGAAAGGGTTTCACTCGACAATGAATCGATTTTTCCAGCATCATAGACGACCGAAAAAACGGAATCCAGATCAAATGAACCATATCTGCAATACATTACTACAGCAAAGAAGAGAACTTTGGAAACAAAAAAGTGATGACAAAGAAATCGAAAAGCCTAGCATCTAGTGCCAATAGGATCTCGTTACGCTCCAAGGACAAAATCTGACACAGTGCGCTTCGGCCGCAATAGCGGCAACCGGCGCGAAAGCAGCTACCGGCTGCAAAAGCGACAACCGGCGCGGTCCCGGCGCGGTCTGGAGGCTCCCTCACACATTTGGCCAAGGTTCAAAATCGTGTGAGCATGCGATCACGAGCACATTACTTCGATGGATGAGAACATAAGAGAAAGGGCTCATGTTTTTGATGGCCTGGAAGAGGTAAAACTAAGTTTTTTGATCTTACGCAAAAAACTTGAAGGATGTTTAGGACCTTAACGATTCCCGTTCCCAAAAAAATTCATCTAGAGATTTCATCTGCCGCAAGCTTAGTCACGACACTGAATGAGAAGAAAGCATATTGAGAAGTTAATCATGTAACACAAAATCGATCTCTCAGCATCAAAGTCTGGTTCTGCTTTGCACGACGGCAAGAGCAGTTGAATGCTGAAAGCATAGTCCTCAAGCAATGACACTGAAACAGAAGAGCATGGAAATGACTATATGGAAGTTTGGACATGCAATAAGTCAAACATCAAGTGGAATTCGGACCGATTAGATGGCTAGATCAAAACCTTAGAATATCATGCTTTAGCTGGAATGCTCGGCAACTTGAGATCAATAAATTATTAAAGAGAATGAATTTCAAATTATCAAAGGCTAACGATTTGTTAGACGAGAAGATCACAAATGCTATCAAAACTTTTATTCAAACAACGATGTCAAAATTGCTAATCGTGATTTAAACTGCTCCGATTTTATCAACTTTGAGTATATCAGCAAAAGCGCGGCAGCGGCTTTATTTATCTTTCTTTTTTTCTTCTCCCTTTCATAAGCATCGCAAGTGTTTTCTCGACTTTCATTTCTATATCAGCTTTCTTGCTTGCATATGTGCTTTCAGATGATTACAACGATTGAGCTAGTTTCTACTAATGTCTTTCGTTTGAGTTTAGTATGGTCATTTTGGGAGCGAAAATAGCAGGCAAACTCCTCTACACATTCATGAAGACTCTATACGTATGTATTTCTCATATGTATCGTCACTTTGAATGAAAAATATGAGAAGAATGTGTAAAAATGCACTTGTTGAGAATATTTGAGTGCTAATTAAGAGATAACAAAATCTGTTGAGAAAGAAGCTAGAAAATAACGCTAAAGGTGGTTGTTTAAAACATTTCCTCAGCACAGCCTAAATCCCTGATCGACAATATATAGAAATTATGGATATTGACAAAAGATGATTAGCACCAGATAGACTGCACCTCTTAGCATGTGCTTTTTATCCCCATGTACAATACAATACTTCGACAATTTATGTAAAGCAAGGAAGCAAATGGTCAACATTGGCCTAGTTGTAAAACTGTACCAAAACATACAAACAAAAAAAGGACTAACTGATGGACACATTACACATCGTGACGTATAGACATAGTATACACACATCATCCATTCTCGTTCCTTCGCCCCCCCCCCCCATCCTCAGGCTCCCGCCAGAGTGCCGAAGCCATGCCAGGGCTACGCCAGCGCCGAGCCAGCGTTTCGATCGATACATGTGAATTTTGTTGAGGCGGGGCTAGCTGGCTTAGTTCTCAGCCAGGGCACCGCCCCAACGAAATGCACGTGTATCGATCGAAACGCTGGCTCGGCGCTGGCGTAGCGCTGGCATGGCTTCGGCACTCTGGCGAGAGCCTCAGAGCCATGTTTTTTTTCATACATTTATACCCTCAAAGAAGCGTGTCGAGCATGGTGGGCCCAAAAGGTCAAAAAGCTGAGTAGAGCGCGAATGTAGCAGAGACAAGATTCACAACCCTACTTCTTCACTTCTTCCACATCTTCTTCGTCTGCTTGAATAATAGGGTGGGGGGGGGCATAACGTGGGTGAGGGAGGTGGTGAAACACCTGCAGGTCCTGCCTACAAGAATCTCAAGAAAAAAGTCTTATTTGCATATGTGAGAATAGCTTTTTGCGCAAGATGATATGTTATATGTGATCGGTAAAAAATGGGGCAGCTTGATTTTTATTACATTTTGAAATTTTTTTGTTCTCACCAACAACAAGCAAGCTGCAACTCAAACGTCGCTTACATAAACGATCTTCGCCTATTACTCTGGCAACGCGTTACCGCTCCTCTCTCATAACATTACGCATGGCGCCATGAAGAACTCAGACAGGGTCTTTGGAACCTCGCTCATTCTTGCGCTGCTATACCGTAAAGTCGTAAAGCAAATGACATACCATTCGAAAGAGCTCTTCATGCTCCTTCAAAGAATATATTGAACATACAGGATTTCCTTCTATTTCTGGATAAAAAAAGCGAAATACCTGAAAAATCGCGATTTTTGGCGCAATAAAAAACCATAAAATTATGTTTTGCCCTATAATTTCCGAGGATAGATAAAATCTGAGATAAACTTTATATGAATGGAGAGAGCGTAAAAAGCTCTTTCAGATGGTACTTAAAAAACATGCGTTCACCTGGAAGGAATTGAATAACGCGTATCTTCATTTTCGAAGCTGCTGATGGCCATATCTCCTGACTTTGGAAGTTGAAGCCACCGAGCCGTCGTGAGTTTGGTAACTGTTCCACCACCCACTCCAACAGTGGTACTTTGGGTGGTCTCACATTTTTCACCGCGCAGATACTGCCCAAAGTTTATAATTTGTCAAAGTGAGTAACTTTGCATTTCACCCACTATAAAAATTATTACGTATGTAAATGATCTTATATAGGTATCTTCTGAAAGAGAATAACTTATACTAACATCTATCAAAATTGGAAAGTTTCACCACTTTTCTTTTTTGAAAAATCTATAGTTATTCTTTAGGTGCCCCATTTTTATCGATCACCCTGATAGTTCAGAGGAATGCAGGAAACACTCTGACCAAACATTTTGACCGAATTCAAATCGCATCCACTTTGCTAACAAATGGGTCAATAAACGGATGGTTCGAATAAGTTCATTTTTTCGAGAAGTGGACGGAAGATAATACGATCGGAATTCTTTTTGAAGTGAAGAGCAAAAAGAGGGGTTGTTTATGTAGGTGGGCATGGAGAGAAGGAGAGAGAGGGGTGGGAGTTGAAGGGCATATGCGGGAGCTCCTGAACAATTACCACGTTGTTTTCAATATTTGGGTCAATTTATGTGGTCCCTTCAGTTTTTGGCTACGGTGATCGAATCTCTGGCCATTAGCAAAATCATCTCATTTCCGTATATTTCGCGATATGTTGATTAAGTATTAGATTGCAACCAGGTTAAGATAATCAGTCAATAGGTGACAAAACTCATTCAGCTTTCTAAAAATCGACTAGTGAGGACCGTAACAATCACTAAAGGACGAACCTGAGTGATAACAACGGAGAGAAGCAATGGATTAATGGCCGACAATTGGTAAATGGGTGGAAAAATAACCGGTTTAAATGAAATGAAATGATATCGGTGATTATAAATGATGTAGCCTGCATAAACCTTGATTTCTCGCTCCTATCTGCATAAGTCAATCCGGTTATAGTCAATGAAGAACATTAGGCCTATAAGCACAAAGGGTGCTTGTGACATAGATCATTCTATGCAAAATAAAGAAGCAAAATTCGAACTTTTTGATAGCGTCATCAGCGATGAGCACTGTTCCACAGCTATATAATTGTTTGCGAACTTTCTTATCTGAGTGAGAATGTTCTTGAGCTAGAGTACCTTAGGCTACTAGAAGATATGTAGAGGTAAATAAATGAATTAAAATTTAACCATCCGAAGATAGGAAATTACGCAATGATAAAAAATCATTGCAGGTTATCCCCTCACTACCAACTGCATGCGCATAAACTTGAACATTCATGAAGTAGTGATGACATAAATTTAAAAAAATTATCTATTATGTATTCCACAAGAATATTAGGCAGAATGATTGTATCACATCATCTTGTCTTGCTCATTCTAATCAGAAGCAATCTTATTGTTCAAAGTACAAAAGCACTTTGTTTACTTTATCAGTGACGTTCACACACGAAAATCAGATGCAAATATATGTAATTGGTCACAATTTGTGATACTTACTTACTTAGACACTTATATGGCCCCTTCACGTGACGTGCGGGCCCAGCACAGAATTTTCCATTTTTTCCTGTCCCTCGCTTCAAACATCCACGATCTTCTTAGCTGACGTCGGTGGCTGCGTCCACGAGTTCCAGGCGCAAAAATCGCATCCAGCTGATTTCTCAGCTGATCCATCCGTTCCACGAACACGTCTGCCCATCTCGTTGGAGGTCTTCCTTGGGAACTTTTTGCTTCGCGACGAATCCACTTAAATGTTCTTAGTTTCCATATGTCGTCTGTTCTTCTCATGTTGTGACCGGCCCATCGCTTCGCTTTCGCAACGTAATCTGCTCACGAAGACGATACATTCTTCTCATATCCGTACTGCGAAGTCCGAATAGATATTGCTTTCGTCGGGTCATCTTCAGAAGACTACGCTCCGGTGCTCTAGGGTGGTCTTTAAGGCTTTCGGCGTGGCTACGGTGTCAGCCCAAGTCTCAGCTGCGTAACAGAGCCTCGGGAGAACGGTTGAGTCGAACAGGTGGTCACGAAGCTCCGGCTCCATCAGTTGGTCGATGGCTTCCTTCAGAGGCCCGAAGGCGACCTAGACTGCTCTTCTTCTCCTGTTAAGTTCTTTACTCAAGTCGTTCTGCACATTCATCGAACGTCCGAGATACACGTAAGAAGACGTCTCCATAATTGAGGTGCCTTCCAGTTTCATTTCTGCATCTTCGCAAAGGGCGTTCTTCATGAACTGAGTCTCCTTCCGATTGATTCGCAATCCGATCTTTTTCCCTACTTCGTTCAGTTCCTTCAGCATCGTCTCTACTTCAATACTGCTTAAAAGAGAACGATGTTCCGCAAAACGAAGATTTGACAGGAATCTCCCATCAACTCGTATGCCTCTCTCTCCCAGTCCAGTGACTTCATCACCCACTAAAAGGCCGCGGTGGACAGTTTCTGCAAAATTGTGTCGCCTTGTCGGACTTCTTTCCCAATGGGGATGGTCAGGGGGCGATCCACAAAATTTATTCACATGTATGAAATAACGAGAAAATCACAAAATAGGGTAAATGATAAGAGAAAGGCATAATTTTTAGCACAATGTTTCAATGTGACTTTGCGGAGAGTTTGAATATCAAAAACAGTTGCAGCTCTTAGAAATCAGAGGAGACCTCTGAAACTTACAAATACAGCTACAATTCATTATGGTGGCTCAACATGCCGAACCCTCCAAAGTATGAGACAAGTGATAAAAAGTGATAGTGATAATGATACATGAATAACCAACATATAACGGCCCGCACATGTCGTCTACCCTCTTCAATACAACACAGCGCGTTCGTCCTCAAAGCTCCTCCTCACCTGATATAACCGTCTTAAGCTACCCGCACTTTGACCGTTAATGGCAAAGCGACTGTGTCGGAGAAAACATGATATAAACAACAAATTTAGCGTGATCTACAAACATGAGTAATAAGTACAGCACCTTTCTGAAGAATTTCGTCATGTCTGTAATTCTATCATTCAAAAAAGCATCGATGATTAGGAAATCTTTCACAACTATGCCGTACTGGATATTCTTGAAAACTAAGTTTTAACATAAAGAGCCCAAGCTCCTTTGAAGGTAGAAGAAGATGAAGTTGCCAGGGGCTTCGCTCCACAAAAACTGAAAAAAGCGAAGGTTGAAACTAAGAGACTTCACAAACAACTCACATCATTTCAGATGTCTACATCGCCCGGTATATCATAGTTCCAATTGTTCGTATCCATGAGATATTTCGCAATTATGCGACTGATGGTAAACTGCATGAAACTCCTACGAATATGTGCTGTATTCTATTGATCTATGATGGATTACATAAAAAGCTCACATCTTCTGTCCCATGAGTAGCCCTTTTCAACGTAACAGCCATGACATCGTTTCCTTTAGGAACTAGCCGACTTTTTAAAAATCGCTCAAACTCGTAATCGTTTATACCTTTTGACAGTAGACCGTCCTCTAAAATTCTTAGTCTTGAACACGACAAGAAGCCCTTCCTCATACTTACGAATTTGGTGTATATCGATTAAGACTTTTCACCCGATATCCTAGTGACTCTAATGTCTCAGTACTTTTCTAGCATCCTTATTGCTCTTAAACTAAATATATTTATTTGCTAAAAGCAGCAGCTAAAATTGAGCATTACCTCCACAACAGCACTATCTGTACAAGGACTGCCATACCAGGAAACTTTGTAAGTCATTTGACCTTTGATGGAATCCCACTGAGATGAGGCGCACAGTAAAACACCAGGCAAAAAATAAAACCATTTTTCATTCTGCATCTTAATCCAACATAAGAAGCTAGTGCTTCGGCCATTGAGCTGTGATAGCGGCGTACTTCTTCACGATCGCTAATGCTATCAACTCAAAAATTGCTGGGTTCTTGAACTGACGGATAGCTAACTATTGAGCGATGAACGACTATTTCTTCTTCTGCCGAAGTCATCCATCGCGCCTAAACCAATGCAATAAACAAGAATAACAAATAAGCGCAATCGAATTAACGCTTGTAGATCTAATAAGTGGCACACGACGTTTAAAAGAGTATGATGCGGGTAGAAACCGCATTTCCCTCCAAAGACAGCCAGAAAACAGCCTTTTATCGGCAACAATAACAACAGAAAGAACAATTAAAAGAAAATGTGGCGAGTGACAAAAATGAGAACCCACAGTGGAGTATGCGAACCGTTTAATTATTGCGAAAGCGCGCGCAAATCGATGAGATCACTAGGACGGCATGGCGTGCGCGACAATGATCTACGACACAACATCAACAGAATAGAGGTAAGAATAAACATAAACACAACAAGGCGCGCATAGGTAGGATCTTGAGCAAGCGAGAGTTCCAAAAGCGCAAGGTTTAAAGAACTTCAGAACACGAGAATGAAAAACAAGAGTGTAATCCTAAGCGCTACAAATACAGAAATTCTGCCGATCTTAATTTAAACTAGATGCAAGCGGATCAAAGTTTGATTGGCGTAGGTCAAATCTTAATTCTTTGGTGGTGATTCGCTTCTCCGAAAGTGAATCCGAAAGCTTATTCAGATTATCACTCGCATTAAGACAATATTTGTAAAAACCAATTACTCTGTTTGAACAGCACTGCATTGTGAAGGTTTATTACAAATATTATACATTAACATTCGCTTCATTGATGAACCCGCTTCTAAGTTATGCAAGGCTCTATGAACCCGAAAAATACTCACAATAAACATCTACTAACACATACAATCTAATAAATGTGGAAAAACAAAAAATCTTCTGATCCAAAATGGATCGCGTAAATTTTTACAGACTGATTATAGACTAGACATAGATCACAGAAGTGAAAGAATCGTTATATCATCAAATAGGAAATAGAAGAGTTCTACGGAGAAATGGTCAAAGCTTTTGAGATTCATTATGTAAGAAGTAGATCGCGACATCCCCTAAGAGGAAAATCCATGGTCGTTGTGCCAGTGTATTATCAGCTGACATCTCAGCTGACACATGAAGAACTGCACATATCATCTGTTGATGGGTCTCTATGTGGTCAGCTTATAGTGTGGAACTTTCAGGGATTGGCGGAAGGGCTGGAAAACACGAAATTATCGCTTTTTCATTTGATCACAAACGTTAAAAATATTTCATAGTAAGCAAATTTTGAATTTTTGTGAAATGCAGAAGTCAACCAAAAGGCTGACGGCTCCAGAAGATTTTTTTTGATTAGTGCATTTAACTTCAGTTTTCATCAGTTTAGGATTCTATGGTTTCTTCTTTCGATATAAAGAAAACTTACTAAAAAAATCATGCCCAGCACCGTGCTGTTCCGGGCTAAGAGATCCAAACGTAGTTGATGCTTGTTGACGACGATCCAAAAATCCGCAACCTGGACGTGAAACGGCGGATTTTCTAAAGAAGATACAGTGAAGCGATTTAATTGGCAATGAGATGCATTTGCCGTACTTGCATAGGTTGGGCTCAAATCTCGAGGGTATGTTCCGCGCCGTTCGGCAAACGGAGATTCAAAAGAGACAGCAAATGGTGATCGCGCATCGGATGAAGTTCGCTCTGAGAGCTGGAAAGCATTCGATTGAGAGAGTCCTATATTATGAGAGGAGAGGAGAAAAAGTTTGAGTTTTTTTTCGACTGTCCAAACCTCCCCCCCCCCCCCCCCATCTGTCATCCTTTTCTATGCAGCCATGATTATTGCCAAGATCTTGCTTGCTACCTGGAAGAAAACGTCAAAAAGCAGATAGACTTCTTCAAAGCTTCCGTTTACATTCTCATTTCATTCGACGAATGACACGCTAATCACACTCATTACAGACGGTTTGCACTTTTCAAGGCCAGTTTTTTGACTAGGGTGTGCCCTCTATGAAACTCGCCATAGAAGAAAATGCGCTTCTCGTTACGTTTAGTCAAAAAGGAAGACACGCAACGTCATGTGCATGATCTGATTATGAAAATGAAATTAGTATGGCATATTTAAAAGCTTAAAAAGATGATGATGATAACAGATGACATGTCTCACATCAATGCATTCCAGGTTTGATAAGAGACGCTGCTAATTTTTAAAATTATTACATCTAACATCACATTCACTTAACTACATTTTGTAGGCAAAATGAAAGCATTTAGTCACAGGTGTTAGATTTTACAAGTTTCGCATTGTAAAAAGTGAAGAAAAAAGTTTTTCAAGTTTGTAGCCATCGCAGAAAATATTAGTGACTCTTCAACAGATTATTTGGACTGAACCATTTTAGAAAAATTTAGTTAATGGAGTGACACACAAGCACTGTAAATACAACTTAAAGGCAGTGTCTCACCAAAATTTAGTTGCCAAGATTTTTGCATTTTGCATGCCTGTCGGACCCTGTCTAACACTGTATGGGCCTAAAATCGCACGAAGTTCCCAAAAACCCCGTTTTCTGGAGGCCCCGCGGAAGCAACGTGGACGAGTTGTACCTTGCAACTTCAACCTCAGCCACAGTGGCAGCAACAGAGGGGAGGGGATGACAAGGGAGGGACATGTTCAAACGCGTAAGGGGGAGACCGAGGGAGTCGTCCGCGCGTACCAAACCGCGTACCACTTTGAGCGAATTTCTTTTAGTGTGGAGGGAGTCAAATTGAGTGGGAGTTGTTGCAATGGCCTATTTAGGGGCCCCTATAATAGAATATGTGAAGATCCGCGCAACCTCAACTTTGGTGAGATATTGCCTTTGATAAATAGCTAATAATCAATAAAAAAGAACAAAATACCATCCCTAAAATGAGTCCTCTAGCTTTGAAGTTTCAAAAGCATAAATAAAGTCTTTCTCTACAACTTTTGTGTAAACACAAGAAATTTAATAAGCTATTGACAAAAAAGTTACATTTGAGATATGTAATGCTTCATCTCGAAAAAAGAGACAGAGGGAAGGGGTAAGAGGGAGGGGGGGGGAAGAGGCAAAAAGAAAAGAGAATGGATCTCAAATTACATTTCAGGATCTTACCTGCATGTCCTCCTCCTCTGACTCGGCAATCTCTTCGAATGAGCACGTCATTGGAATTCGATCATCTCGTCGTAGCAAGTCAGATGGTCGAATTTCGGTGCTGAATTTGAGGAACAGAGTAAATGGTGGCTGTTGTGGATTTGCGGTTGTCATCTGTAATTACGGACTTCTCCATTAACAATAACCATCGTTCACGTGACACGACCGCTGCGCGAATAATGCTAAAAGTGAAAGATATGTTTCCATTATTTGTAGAAGAGAATAGCTGTGTGAATTCTCAATATTATGACATGAAAGTACTGTCAAATTCTCATGAGGGTAGGGCAGAATACCAAGCGCTGGAAATTTTCCCAAACTAAATTATAAAATTACCACAATTTCAAACATAATATATCACTGGCAAAATGGGTAGATTACTGTAGGATACGGTACTCACACGATTTTTAGGGTACTTGTGGTATAAGTAGGCTAAATGAAGCGGTAGCTGAAATGAGATAGACATTTACAAGCATGCATTTTATTTGGGCGTGAGTAATTCTTGTTTTATACATTTGTAAACCAGCACAAAGTTTTCTTTTACAAAATTTATTGCCGAGTTAAACTAGCCGCAGACCACAGTAGTGGGATTCAGTAATGTCAAGATTTTATCTACAGCATTTATTTACCGCTAACGTTACAACATGGAACGACCGCTACAACATAAAAAGACAATGCAGCACCATGACATACTGGTTTGCTCTTCCTTAAACGTCACACGCTGCGTCATATTAACTTCGACACTCTACTCCAATGTGCAGATTTTTAGCGTGAGTGGTGCAAGTATCGCAGAAAACGCTATAAATCAAAATCTGCGTTATAAATCAGCTGACGGTTTGCAAAAAGCGATCAGTTCCAAATGGATGATAGATGATTGTTGGTATTTGTGACAGAAATTATGGAGAGGGCTTTGGTGCCTCAAAGAAGGAACACAAATGGAAATTTATTGCTTTCATAGCGCAGGAAGTTAAAGGTAACGAAGAAAAAGCATTACGGTGGAAAGGTGAATGTAGCTCAAATTACTTGCTACCCCTGATAGCCATTTTTTAGCATCAGGAAAAAACCAAACAAATTCTGCGTTAGTTATGTGCCTTTCCGTTCAAATCAAAGTTCTGAAGTGTGCAGGAATACAAGTATCAGAGGATCAATTTGGTCCTTGAGAAATGACTCCCGGAAAGAAGAGCTTAACGAAAGAGAAACGAAAAAATGCTTCCCAAACATAGCCATTTCCAGCCAATAAAAGCACTCGCTCAGCAAGAAAATGAGAAGATATCAATTGTCGCCGACCTTTGTTTTATAAAATTTCTCACAGGATTATGTGCTGCGAATGTGCCACAAGTAGGAATAAGCAAAGATGGTGCACACAATCATGAAGATGTACAGTAAGACTATTCGAAAGCATACTTAATTGTAAAAATGAAAGATCTCATGCTTCGACATCATCTTAGCTTATGAGACTAACAATAAGGCCCTATAAGTTTGACTCGTCAAGAATGAAGCCAAAGGACACTTAAAGCATTTGAAGTGTCGAGGATGGAGGCCCTTGACTTTAACACGTTGACGACCAAGCCATTTTTGACCACATCAAGATCGACTGATGATCTACGGCTGCGGTTTGGACTGTTCAACAGCTACCGCAATGCCGTGTGTTCCATATGACAACCAAGCCACAAGTGTTATCACTGCATAGAAGTTTCCTAAGAACTTTTCGTTTACACGTGATAAATTGATGCACGAAAGTGCTAAAAGATGGTCTGGGCGTGCATACGCGCGGATGCACACGGTCGTCAACGTGTTAAATACGTTTGGATGCTACGTGATAACGCTTTTTTGATTTAGGCTTTGTAGGCCACGCCCATTCCCCCCACTTCGCCCCCCGCCCTATTGGCACGCAAGAAAGAGGGAGTTGTCATGTAGAACAGAGAACACTCACGATCAGTGAAGTGCTTATAGCACAATAGAGCTGAAAATTTTTGTACCGTCTGACATATTTTTAATTTCAAAAAAAATTAAGCCTCCATAGATCTTGCCTTGATGACTGTAGGCATTATTTTCTATTTTGATCTCAAAAATTGCCTCACAAAATTCAAATGACTGCCTTAGGAACATTTACGCACAAAACGTTTTGACGACATTTCCAATTTCAGGAAGATCCTGCAATCCAACACTTATTATGTAGTCACGTACTCCATCGGACGATTAAAAGCCATTCTTATATGATAGTACTTCGATGACGGCCCATTTTGGCGCAAATGGTGTAGTCACACACACACACAGTATCGAAAAGTAAATTTTTGGACATCAAAGAGTCAACACATCTTCGTTGTACATCGAATTTGGCGTGTTTAGAGTTTCAGCACTAAAGATAAAAAGCTGGAATGGGGGGGGGGGAGAAGACAGTAAAGAACGGGTCCAGCAAGATCACCGAAAATGTTCAGATGATGACGACAGACCATAAACATATGTCAAACCCTTTGTGCTACAGTTGGTATAATTTATGCATTCATGAAAGTAGACAGTTTTTGACGCACACATGACATCCATTAGGAGTTCCATTTTACGTCTTAGCACGTCTCATAGACTGAACTTTACAATTTAAACCTGGTTTTGTCAGATTATATGGGCAACACATGACGCTATAATGGTTCTGAAAAATTTTATGTGTTCCAGGAAGAAATTCGGGAAACGATTGTAACTGGTTCTTTTGATTCTTCATTTCAAACACCATTTCGTGAATATTCGAGCGATACCTGATTTTCGATCAGTTTTGACACAAATAGATGAATTCAATCCATAACTGCAGAACCATTACCGCACATAAGACTTTAGAACATAAGGTTTGGAGCTGAATGAAGTATTGTTTCATATTTTTCGAAGTGAAGTTTTATACAGTATTTTCACTTTATGGTCTACTCCGAAAAAACTAGAAGACTAAACTGTAGTCAGCCTTGACCAATAGATGTTTTCCGGTTTGGTTTCCGGTTGTAAAAGGACTGGTGAAAAGAAGAAAAGCAATGGAGGAGGACAAAATTATATGTTCCTTTAAGCTCTATTTCTTGCATTTAAAAAAGGGATTCGAAGAAGATAGTGAATTCTGGAAAAAGATGATGCAAATCAGACCTGAAAAGATTTCGAAATTTTTTCGGATATAGACAGAACGGACTCGTTTTGGGCACGATTAGCACCTCCTCAAAAAAGTCACAACAGCCCTTCTCTTATCATAATTTCCGATCAAATGACACTAATTGGCCCATTAGATAACCAGACCATTTTTTTGCAAAAACATTTCGACAAATAACATCACTGATCGTCGAGTATGAGTCATTTCTACAATTTCTTCTTCGTGTACGAATGGAATGCGAGAGCAGACTTTTTACATGAACTGTAGAAAGTATCAGATGAGTGAGGAAAGAAAACGACGAAACTTCTAGTCTTCGACGTAATTGAACCGCATAGACCATCTTATAGGTCTTGTAGGACAGAAAATGTCAGAGTTTCGGGGTTGAATCATTAATAAACACTTTTTAGTGGAAAAGAAAGTTATTGAGACTAACTGATGGCTCAAAAAGCAAGGTGTCAGTCAGCGTCCAATTCTTTGCAAATTAAGTGCCCAAGTTTAGTCGCAATCAAACTGATTCTGCCGAAATTCCCTTACCAGCTTTCGTTTGCTATCTTGAGTTACAATAATCTTGAAGATAAACACCTATAACATCGTAGAGGGACATGGAGTAGGCAAGTGGGAAAGTGGGGAGGAAAAGAAGGAGTTTTAGGACGTCTAAGTTAACATTTCCTTTTCAGTGCGCGGAGAAAGACACACAAAGGTTTTGTATTTCCGGTTACACTACGATTCTAAACAAAATGTAAACTGATTTATAAAGGAATCTGATAGTCATCTGTTTACCCCCCCCCCCTCCCTCACCTAATTGTTCTGATAACGGCTTGATATCCTAGTTAGTCCGTACTCTGTCAAATTTTATCTTGCTACAATAGCCCGAAAGCGAGCAAAACTTCTAAATCGCCAGAACATCATTATTCGTCTTTTGGATTTTAACTTCAGCCGAAAAAAGAGCATTTTCCGATTGCAAGTAAATATATGCTGGGTTGATTTGGCCACAAGTGTGCAAAAGATGCAAAACTCGCGTAATTTGAGGACTTCACCTAGAAAACAAGGGAAGCTTCGTTTTGCTGAACGATAGAAGTGAGCAATGAAAGAAATTCAGCATAAGCAAGAAGGCAAATAGATTTGAACCTTAAACTTTGCAGGCTTCCAACCTTCTTTGTTTGGGATATTAATTGATTTGAAAAAGAAATATTTCAACACTATTCTGCTAATTTCATCTTCCAGAAACATATCTCTATATATATAAAACTCAAAGTGTGTTTGTCTGTTAATAAGTATGTTTTTTATACAAATCTTTCTGAGTTGACTAAATGAGCTGAAACTTTGCACACTTATGTTTTGGACCCCGGCGCAGAACATAGGCTACTTTTCGCGGCGATTTACTAGATCCTTCCATTAATTTGTTGATTTGTTTACTTACATCTGGGAAAATGAGGCTTGACATGCTCAAACAAATCATTTTGCCGTGATCATTCAGTCAGGGAGTGGTAAAGCTCATTTTAATCTCAATGTCGGAAAGATGCGGGCAATGCGTTTCAAAGCCCTTTTTGCGCAGAAGAAGCTCAAAAGCGTAAGTATAAGTAACTTATTCTTAGCTAAACTAGAGTTCCGAGTGAAACCGGGACCGCCGGCTAGTGTATAATAAAATCACTATAGCAGAAATGAGAAGAAAAGATTGTTATCAGCATTATTTATTAGGCATATTTATCATAACAAGTCTTTCCCACTTGTCTTCCCATCTCCCACTTCCTGGGGCGGTATGTAACAATCGCCCGTCCGGGTAAGTTACCCGGGCAGATAGTTTCCGCTTCATAGCTCGGTGCTCTGGGAATTTGTGTTCTTCTTTGTTTGTTCATCTATTGGAGGCTCTACTACCCTAATATTATAGCACAATGAATAGCAGCACTTTGCTGTATAAGCTGAGATAATTCGTTATTTGTATGATCCCGAACGGGATCTCCCACTGATCACGCTCATTTTCAAATTTATTTATATCCGCAAAAACTCAAAGAAAACGTCACATAGTTTTGCTTTCGATCTATTACGACAGTGCTACGCATGTTTTTAGTAGCACAGATGAAATGTGCAAGTTTTGAGTTTTTCGATAAAGCCCAATTCGTGAGCACAGGTTCAACGAAGATTTTGTCAACTTGATTTTTCACTTATTTCTTTCACAAACATGCGTAGCACTGTCGTAATAAATGGAACCAAAACTCTGTGACGTTTTCCTTGAGTTTTTGCGGATATAAATAACTTTAAAAAAGAGCGTGATCAGTGGGAGATCCCATTCGGGACCATACAAATAACGAATTATCTCAGCTTATACAGTAAAGTGCTGCTAATCATTGTGCTACAATATTAGGGTAGTAGAGACTCCCAAAGATGAACAAACAAGGAAGAACACAGATCCCCATAGCACCGAGCTAAAAAGCGGAAACTACCTGTCCGTGTAACTTACCCGGACGGGCGATTGTTGCATACCGCCCCTGGTCACAATCACTCATAATACATATTTGAACTCGTGGCGCTGTGTGAGGTGAAGTGGTTATTTGAGTTTGTTTCATGGCTTCAAACATTCGCCAACCAACAAATCAAACAGAAATAGTTCTTTCACGTCGTACATCTAGCCACGAGTTCAAGATTCGAGCATGGGATCACGAGCCCCTAAATTCAAAAAAAAGAACGACATAACAGAAGTTGCTTATGTTCTCGATGGCTCAGAAGAAGTGAGACCAAGATCCCAGGAGTTACATATGAAATAGACGCACGTTGTGACAACTATTTTAGCCGAAGCAAAAGTTAGGAGAGATAGCAAAATCGGAACTAAAGCGAGCGAAAGCTAGCGAAGATGAACATGCCTGATTGAATCCATAGTACCAACTGCGTCCTAAGAAGACATACAAAGTGTTCAAAACGCAGATTCAGTTCCTAAATTTTGGGTCAAAGCCAAAGGCACTTTGCCACTGTTTTTCTGCAATCAAAACAAACCATAAATTGTGGAACTTTATCTGAAGCGATGCTGACCATCATGAACGAATTGTAAACAACCACCCATTCCATAAGGTTTTCCATGTAGGAGCGGTAAATTGGGAAGAGAAAATTTTTGCATAGAAGATCAATAGAGAATTTCGGTCAGTTACTGAATTTATTATTGTTAGGTAGTTTCCATAAAGGACAGTTACTTCCGTCACCTACTTTCAGAGCAGAAATCTTAGCAAATAAATGGAAGAACCTTGACAACTCGATGATCTACACAATTACTACTTTTCAGCGCTGACTTTGACTAAAAATAGATATTTTGCTTACTTCTTGGACTTAAATCCATGGTCTGCGCATTTACTTGTTAAGCAAATTCACAACTTTGCAAAAAGTACAGTCACCGACCCATACTGGCCGGCCAAAAGTCGCATGGACACGTTTGACGCGCAGTTTCTGAGGGTTCCACTTATCGGATCGGCTTGTGCTTTTGCACTAATTACCTACCTGCTGGTACGGTGCTATGACAAAATTTCAGCTCAAGACCTCGCCTACAACACGCTTTATGAATTTCGTTACAGACAGATATACACATACAGACAAACAGACAGACATTTAGCGCTTTATTGTTAAGTAATGATTGTTTCGGATTTCTAAATCGTAATTAGTGAATTTCCTTCAAAAGCTTTGTGTTGAGTGTAATGACCTAGTAAATTAAAAATAGGGTTTTTTTGCAGCTTTTCGAGAAGAATTAGCAGCTCACTTTCACGCAGGAAAGCAGGCCAAAACAAAACTCTTGTTTGGCACTGATTGGATTTTCTTGCGAACTAGATCTATTCACTCCAATCCCGGCTTATGTGTGCAGAAAAAGAATGACGACCTGGTCTCTACAAATTTCACCAAAGTGTATGCTATTTGACCCATAATAGTGTGGTTGGAACGCACTGCTGAAAGCGCTTCTAGGCAAATCACATGAAAGAGAAGAGCGTAGAAGTGGTGTGGAATTTTAGACATGCAATAAGTCAGACATCAAGGAAATTGCATAAGTCAGGTGGCCAGAAAATCAAACCATCAGAGTACCACTTTTTTAGCTGAAATGCCCAGTAATTTGAGAAGAATAAATAAGCAAAAAGAATGGAGTTCAAATTACCGAAGTGCCATCATGGGAACTCGTTAAATGAAAAGATAACATTTCTCACTCATAGAACAACAAATAGGTACGTTGAATCAAGATCGGATTTGCTTTGATATTATCAGATTTTAGAATAAAATCGTGGTTTAAAATACTTAGTTTGGTTGCGCATTACGGTTTCAAACAACAAGTTTTAAGATGCCAGCAGCTTTGCTGTTGAGCCAGTACTCATTTTTATTCGAAAACACTCAGCCTTGAGATAGTACACAGGTTAGAAAATATTTTGAAAAAGACTGAACTTACACTTTACCAGGTCATGCAATTTTTGAGCAAGGAAGAGCTTGAGAAAAATGCTAGTGGGAAATTTTCCACGTCAGCTTTTACTGCTATAAAATCGTGTAACTTCTGACATCCCAAGATACCTCCTTCAGTAACTTTTCTGCTCTATTTTCGAAATTGCGAACATTTAATGATTGGCAATGTAACATTTTTTGACTCGAAGAGGTAACAAACCAGTTCTGAGCCGTGGAAGGTGTTTGGAAAGAATCTTCCCTAGCGTATTTACATCAAAGGCAAATTTCCCTGCGGAGATTTCAGCTCGTAAGGTCTCACTTTTCGCAATGTTATTTTTGGATACCACACGTGAAATGCATTTGCTATAATCAAGCGGGCTTGTGACAGTGAAAAGACAATCCATAACATGAATGAAAGACCAATGACCGCTAAATCTGCATGCTTCTCAGTGAATGTAAATGGCTTCATCAAGCGCGGAAAACATGAGTCGCGAGTAGCTGTATTAGTGAGATTCTTTTAACAGAATGATCGCAATGAAGAACGTCTGCAGTTTTCAGAGAAGGATGTGAGGGATAGGGGAGACCATCTCATCAACAAGTCATCGTAGACTCAGCTGAGGAACCTACGCATTCTGTAGGAAATTGTGGAGATATGTTGCGGTGTGATAAACAGAGCAACAAGATGAACGAATATACACAAAAGGACGAGTGAACTGCTATCGGAATAAATCAAGCCCCACTATTGAATTGACCATTACTGAAAACATTGATAGGATCAGACCTTGACATATCGCTTTTGCATTGAAAAAGGCACCGAGTGGCACTTGTTTGATATAATAGGAAAAGTCTTTGCATGCAGTACAAGATCATTTGGATAGCGGCGGATGCTATCGGAAGTAAGGAGCGCAGTTCAAGATTTTTTCAATATTTGATATGACTACTTGGCTTGGCATTATTTTTGAACTTCAATCATAGCGATTATCAAGAGTGTGCTCTTAGATGCTCCAAATAATTGAGCTGGTTTCTCCGATGATAACTCTTATAGTTTAGACTTTTATCTTATTTTGAATGCGAGCAAGGACCACAGAAATAGTCCTTTTCAGAATCTTGATTACGCTTTACTCACCTCTTCCGGATGTATCGTCTTGTTAAAATGAAAAGAAAGGTTAAAAACATTTCTTGAGCTTGTTTGATCACTAATTAGGTTGGCCAGGAAACAAATTCGTTTTTCATGCAAATCTCTGTGAAAAATGTCTTGTTGTTTTTTATTTATGATTTATTGAAGAAAAATATTTCAGAGCTTCTATTATAATATTAGGTTGGCCCAAAAGTTCTGTCGCACCATTTTCAAAAATTCATAACTTCTGATTTTTCCAGCCGATTTGACCGCTCTTATTTTTTTGTGAAAGAGTAAGTTACGCTCTTTATAAAGACATCTTAGCTGCTTACTAGTGATCATCTTTTGCATAGATAGGAGCGGTAGAAGGAAATTAGTCAAAATTCGAATTTTCTGTGTAGGGTTATAAAAAATCGGAAGCTCGCAACAAATATCAGAGCAATCGGTATGTAGGTTCTTCCACTAGCTATTTCTAACTGTGCAAAGTTTGCTCTGGTTGAGGGTCTCTGTGAAAATTATGATATTCGAGCAAGCAATACAAAAGGGCGAATCTGATTTATTTTGGCATTTTTCAGGAAAATCGTAACTTTTCATAGAGACCCTCAATCAGCGCAAACTTTGCAATGTCAGAAAGAGCTGGTGAAAGAATCTACAATATCGATTGCTCCGATTTTTGTTGCAAATTTCCGATTTTTATGACCCTACACAAAAAAGTCAAATTTTGACCAATTTCTTCTATCGCTCCTATCTATGCAATAGATGATCATTAGCAAGCAGCTACGATGTCATTACAAAGAGCATGGTCTACTCTTTCACATGAAAATGAAAGCAGTCAAATCGGTCGGAAAAACCAGGAGTTATGAATTTTTGAATTTGGTGCGACAGAACTTTCGAGCCAACCTAATATATCAATCACTCAAAAAAATTTTTATCCTAAAGAACGGTTATGCCTCAATGCTCCCAGATTACCAAGAACTCAGTTCTTTGACATTCTTGTCAATTTCAACTGGAACTTATTCTTTCTCAGATTGCAAGCTAGTGAGAACTCGCTTGCGCAACTTATAACAAGCATTGAGCGAGTATCGAAAAAGACTTTCAAAATCAATATTTCATCGAAATTCACAGATTCTAATAAATATAGCTATTACTTGCTAGTGCGACAGACCGCGGTTTAGGTACATGGTTTGAGTACTATGAATGTCGTCTCGAGCGATCTGTCCTCTCGCGCTACGGACGCGTAACTGCAGATAAAAGAGACATTGCAATTGAAGCAGGCTACTCCATAACAAGATTTTTGTTGAAAACTTAGATTTTCGTAAAGATTCAGATCATTCCCGACGGCTCATTACTAGTCGTGTGCATTCCTTTTTTTTAAGCCTTTCTTTTTAGTCAAGGGGAGGGGATTGCCTAACTACCGGTGGTGGACAAGTATCAATGTCGAAAACTGTTGATTTTTGCATTTTTTCCGGATATGATACAGAGCAAGAACATGAGCTGTTCAAGCAGAACCGATGAGAATCGAGACAGAAGAAGAATCATTCAGATAAACTGCGAAAGACCGACTTCAACCAGCTTTCCATTTTTTTCTATCTTTTTTTCTCGCAGTTTACTAGTTGACGCCATCTAGAATTTTATCAATAAAACTTCACTGATGACTGCCATAATCTCCGACTTCCGCCCCTTTTTTCGTTTCCTCTTGAGTCTAAACGTCGAGGCAAAAACTTCCAATGCAAACAAGCTTGGCCTTTAGAGAAAAAAATGGTTTTCGACTTTGAATTTGTCAACGTTTGCTCCGTAAAAAAACCATTTCACTGCCACTGCAGCAAAGATCAGAATAGTTTACCCACAATTTAAGCTTTTTTGCAAGGGCTATTGAAAATTGTTCTCAAAAACTACAAAAGCAATTACGTATGCTATTGAGGTTTTTATTTACGTGTAGCTGATATATAAATCTCGCACGAAAATATTTGTAAACTTGCAGCAATCTTCATTCTTCGACAAACTTGTTCAGTTAGATACGTTTTAGAAGATTAGGTCACCATTCCTTCGGCAAAAGATGCGTATGAAGAAAGATTATGGCCAGGGTAAAGCGGGGGGTGCGGCATGCCGCACGGGGGGGGGTCGTTAGGGGGGAGTAGGTAGGGGGTCGTATCGACCCAAGGTCAAAAGCACTTGTACAATGTGTGACTAAATTAACTTGATGAAAGCGCTGTTGAAATCCTGCAAAATTCAAGTTCAAAGACACAAACTTGCACATACCGTATGCCTACCGTAACCTACCGTACCTCTAATCAAGCATAATTGTCGTAATCCGCGTGTCGAATAACCCCTATGCGCCAAGTTTCAGCGAACTCTGAGGTCTCCGAGCAGTAAACAACTTTGTATAAAGCAATAATTCAAAACATGATTAACCTCTTCTTGCACTCAAGACAAAGTACTACTGCGGCTGCCGCAGGTTTTGAGCGGGGGTGCCGCAGGCCATTAACTATATCAAAAAAACATTTTTAGCGGACGGTACTCAAGACAAAGCACTACTGCGGCTGCCGCAGGTTTTGAGCGGGGGTGCCGCAGGCCATTAACTATATCAAAAAAACATTTTTAGCGGACGGTACTCAAGACAAAGCACTACTGCGGCTGCCGCAGGTTTTGAGCGGGGGTGCCGCAGGCCATTAACTATATCAAAAAAACATTTTTAGCGGACGGTATTTATATGAATCAATAGCCTAAACCTCATAGATTCCATAGGGATATTTTGAGCCTGATTCGTCTTCTTAGCTCTGAGTAATATTTGGTGAAAGCACAGCGATCAAAAGCGAAAAATGGGAAAAACGAGATTTTGGTTGGCTTCTAATTCCACAATTTGGAGGTCTTCTGAAGCGGGATTCCTGAGGTGGACAAAGAAGGAGTAGTGCTTTGTCTTGAGTGCGAAAACGGATAGCTAATTCACCTTTGAAACAAAGTTAACCATGTTGGAATTTGACCACTTCACTTAGGTAGCCTAGTATCTTGAATCTTCAGAATTCGCTCAAACTTTGTCTACAGGGGTTAAGTGACATGCTCATTATGGATATGTTGCCCATTATGTTTGACAGGACCTCCAAGTAATGCTATCTTAAGGGTATAGTCCAGGGGGGGGGGGGGTCTTATTAAGACAGCAATCAGGGGGGGGGGGGGGGGGGTCGTAACCAGCGATCGTGTGCCACACCCCTTGCTTGACCCTGATTATGGCTTACCTTCGGCTAATTTTTGAATTTCGCTGAGACTCATTTTCCACAAAGTTTTGAACCCTGACATTTCTCGAAAATCGATGACACGATTCTAAGCTCTTCCGGTCAAGATGTTACTTCAAAATTCACTACTTTCTGGTTCCAAAAAATCAGTCTTTTATCGTTGTCCTTTCTTCCCTAAGGACAGCCGTATTGTGAAGATTCACATCCAATAATCGTAGCGGCTTGAGAAACTTATTCGAGAGGAAAAAGAGGGATCACATACTTTGATCAAATGGTTTTAGCCGCACTCTCCGTAAGATTTTCTAGGAAATTTTTTCGATTATTTATTTATTTATTTATTTATCTAATACGCTCTTGGCGTTCCTTACAAAGGAACAAAACACACAGCTATACATAAACTAACCATAATAATAGATCATCATGCAGTTCAGGTCTAATCCTTTGGACTAAATTAGTAAACGCAATAATACAGCCTGTATGTGATTGCTAAATGATTATAAGTCTAGTATTGAATAAATGTGATCATGGAGATGGCACCCATGCCCTCATTATTTGCCAGCAAAACGATCCTAAGATATTCCAAAGTAAACTTTTCCATAGTAGACCCGCTGTCGTTAAGTGAGTGCACCGGGAAGAGCTAATGACTCCAAGTGTAGGAAAAGTAGTTGTATATGAATAAGTCATATGCGACAGGGAAGAAAAGTCAAACTCTAATGTATGGAGTTGATGCAAATGTCGTGCGTTTGCCGCAAAAATGCTCTTGAAGTAATAGAATAAGCAAAGCAAGGCTAAGTTGGTGGAACAATAATTATCTTGCACATATTTCACAAATTCTAGAAGATGTGTTACCCACTTATCTAGAAAGCTTTGCAGCGTTCACTTTACTTTAAACCTCCGCGAAATATTGATTGGCTAATAAATAAGTTCGTTCTGACATGCAAATTCAAAGCTCCATAACAGTTCAAGTAGCAGCTATTCAGTCAAGATTTTTCGTCATCAAAATTGACAGTTATGCCCTTACATGGTCGGACTTCTGAAAAAAGCTTTCTTGAATTCTGACTCCCGTTCCTAGCCTTTACCGAGCCAAATATATTTCTAGGCATTTGCGCGCGGATATCAAATTTTGGGCAATCCAGATCACTCCAATTTTACCATCTATGGCCATCAAAAGGTAGAAAATTTGATGATTTGCTGTGTGGATACCGAATCTACGTTTTATGCTTGCCTTCATCATGCTGTTTTCCGGAGCATGATGTTTTAAATATTAGAGGAAGAAATCTGACCATTCTTTTTCCTGCTCCATTTCGTTATCAGAAACATTATTTTTGAGAAAACGGAGTAAACCATCCGATTATCCTCGATTTGCCCTTTCCAATGGTACCTTATATACACACAAAAACTGATGTGACTTTCTACAAACCGCTGAGGAACGAACTTATTTTAGCCAATCTAAGCATACATGAAAGAATATTCGAATGATAAACTCTCAAAATCTCGCAACCTATTCTTGAAGTGGAAAACCCGGAAATGGACTATCTGAACACGGTTTCATAACTACCTTCATATCCAACAAAATTGGCGGCTAGGTGGAGTTTTGCTAAGGCCGCTCGCGCCCGCGACGCAGTCGGCGTCTCTCCCGCGCTCGTGCTCTCTTATCATTCTCTACCCTGAACTAGGTCACAAAGCCCCGCCTTCCAGAAGCCAATTCAGTTAGATCAAAAGGTACAACATTTACCACATATCAGCATTAATAGCTTTCTTTCTGGCAGTACAACATTGCGTGAAATTCTGTTCATATTCTTTCTTTGACGCACACAAGGTGATTTATAGAACAATCTCCTAGTTTATGCATAATATCAGCATGGATTCCATATGATCAACATTCCATGTGCTGCGGCACGACATATTGCGTGACCCTACACTTTATCACACAAATTATCCAATTACAGTAAGATTCTTGCAAGTAGCAGAACTGGAAATCGGTGCAGCTTGCAGTGAAAGTTTTTCCAGTGCAAGACGGATAGATTAGGACTCAATTAGGACCGGAAACTATCCAAGCTTTTTTCTTGCCACTGGCAATGCAGATTTTGATGGAATGCCGCAATTTAATCCCATTACGAAGAGGGCATGACTACTTTCCACGTCTCACATCCATTTCTCTTCGCTTTTGCAACGTGCAAGGCTGCTCGTGCTGCATATTGCTTGCAGCTTGATTTTGAAACAGTCAAAATTTGTAAATCAGAAATTGTTCATGTCAGTTTTTAGCCATGATCTGCCTACCTTGGATACCTCAAAGGCATGTGGAGCCACTATTCAATTTTACCTGTTAGTCTTTTTTTCAATGTATTATATATCCCGTTTTTCAGCACATCGTTCTTAGGTACGCTACGCATGCTAAACCAAAATCATAATTTTCTGGGATAACTCTACTGTCGCAAGTTTGAATATGCATTTTTCTTTTGTAAATTTTCATTAGCTTTGCACAAGGAAATGGAAGCTGAAACGTTCACACGACGCATTTAGTAAAAACCTTGCTTATAGAGATCAGCTACCTACAAATTAAATAAAGCTGCTCATTTTCATGATTTATCTCTCTTTGAATTGCTAGTTCTGGGAAAAAACACTAGAGACTATGCTCAGTCTGAAAGCTCAATCTTTGAAGTTTCCAATATACGCTGTCGTTTTATAAACTTTGTTCAAACGTATTCACTTTCGTTGAAGAACAATTAAGCGTGTATGCAAATCTTCCTTTTTGCACTTCCATGAAATCCATGGACAAGACACGGAATTTCCCCGATCATTTCTGAAATGAGTTATGGTGAAATGAAGCTGAAATTTCGAAAATGCTCAGAACTTTTGTGAAACTCCGTTTCAGCGAAATGTCACTCACTGAACAATAAATGCATCTTGTAAAAAGTTTATGTTACAGGAGATGCCTGTTCAGAATCTGGCCACCATTTCCATTATTTGCGTACTTATGAATTCTTATTGGGTACTGCTCCAGAATACTCATATGTAAGGTTTCGAGAAACGCAAGATCAAAGGAAAAAAGCAAGCTGCAAATCAAGCCATTAAGTAAGCAAACTAGTGTAAAAAGCTATTAACATTTTCCGAACTGTATTGCACTTATAAAGTTCCATTCAACGCAATAGTTTGTATCGATAACAACTCTATCACATAGAGGTTTCCTCCGCTTGCGTGAAGCAGATATACTTTCAAGGTACCTGTTTTTTTCAAATCTGAGGCATTGTTACGCAGCTACTTACAATTCTGTCTGCCAATGAAATGATCAAAAGGTCGGTTCAGATTGTTCAAACCACTTCATAATTTGAATGATTTTCCGGCATGACAACAAGGCTCAAATGCACCGCCCACCCTTAATTGGGGGTCTTGAGCTTTTGGCAGCATACGCCACAGTCGCAACGCAAAAATTCGCTTCGGATTAGAAAAGAGGCACGAGGAGGACCCCAAGTCGGCACCGCCCCTCCCTATTCATGCCCGCGCATCTGTGCGCGCCCATTCAATCACCGTTCCTGAAAACGGGCTCTAGTGGTCCTTGGGAAGGGGATTGTTGGATTTTTCGCGGATTCTCGACTTCATATTGAAATCAGTGACATGAGAAGGCACCGGAACGACAAATACTTGGAAGTCGAGAATATGGGTGGACGGTGCCTTCAATCTGAAATGTTCTTGAGTTCTGTACACTTTACATTGCTATCCTAAAAAAAGCTTACTTACTCTTAATCTCGTTTTACCATATAAGAGGATAATCATAAGTTGCATTTGCTCTTTCAGTAAAATACCATCAGGCTAATGCTTTGCAGTGCTGATTACTAATCTGTCTTCTATATGTTTTGCATAACTAGGCAAAGTCACCGGATTTCGGTAAATTTAGGTGATACGTATGCGTAATTTGTTTTGAATCAAAGTGACCATATAGCCTGTGAATTTTTTTTGCCTTCTTGAAAGTTTGCATGTAAAGCATTCAAAGAGATTTCCTCAGTTCCCTCTATTTGTTCGATTGAAGTCACTGGGAAAGCTGACTATGTCTTGAGTGGAAGAGATACAACTTCGCTTAGAGGCACCGTCCACCCAAAATGGAGGTTGGCGAGATTATGATGGCATACTAGTGTGGGCCCTCATACTAGACAAACCTCCAAGGTTCGCCGCAAAAGACTGCTTCTGAAGCGAGAAATCCGCTCCGGAAGTAACAAAGTGGGCGGGGCGCCCCCGGCGGTCCCCACAACTTGAATTCAAGTTTTTGTCGCCTTCAGGCCTTCTGAAAGCCCTGATTCCGAATATGGAGTCGAAAATTCGCGAAACCCCCAAAAATCCCTGTTTTGAGAACCCTCTGCAACAAGTGCGGGCGAGATAAAGCATGCAAGTGGGCGGGGCGACCGGGGGCGCCCCGCCCACTTTTGTTACTTCCGGAGCGGATTTCTCGCTTCAAAAGCAGTCTTTTGCGGCGAACCTTGGGGGTTTGTCTAGTATGGGGGCCCACACTAGTATGCCATCATAATCTCGCCAACCTCCATTTTGGGTGGACGGTGCCTTTAAAAATCTCGCTCTCTCGAAAATCTCGAAAAAAACAAAAATAAAAATATATTCTATCACCCTTGTCTGACATGTTCACAATTTTGATACTCATATTTGGTACATCTTGGTATCGAGCTAATACTTATAAACGGTGTAGCGACTTTGAAGCGTTTAGCGCAAACTACTCATCACCCTCCTACCTTCTCCCACCTATCCCATTACTTCTCTCTTCCATTCGCTTGCGTGCCTAGCATACAAAAGCTCTCCCTTTGCATATCATAAAAATGCTAGCCTAAAGTTGGGTATAATGGTGGATGCACCCCAGCCTTTCCTCCATCATCAGTTCTAAATTTATTCTTCACACGGTCCCCACTCACTTGTATGACATCATTTTTCCCATACTGCTCGGGTGTGCTTGTTAGAATCGCATGATACATATGTATATCATGCCAAACTCTAAGAGGTCCAAATTTTGTTCCGTTCTCTGACTTTTTTCCCTTTCTACTTAGCGCAATTTCCCGCAACCACTTATCTACAAGTGTTTGTTTCTACAGACCATTTACTGGGAAATTTCTCATGATGGGTGAATGCAAAATTTGCATGGGCTTTGCAGGATTTGAAAAGTGCTTTCAGGACGAAAACTGAATGTCTATTAAGTACGAATACATATATGTAGCTTAATGATTCACAATCGCGACAAACTTAGTTTGCAAAAATTTGATCGGTGAGTTGTCGTGAGTCTTATTCAACCTCTACCCGTCACCTTTTATATTTTATCTCCCTCACTTCCTATCTTAGCAGAACTTCGAATTTTTTCAGGTTTTAGGCATCTCCTATATAAAAGCCCTCTACTCACAAAGTATTTGCAGGGTAGATATGTTATCCGCGTTTAATTTGGCTTTTTGCCAAAACAAATCCTCTAAGAATCTACTCAATACAGCAGACGTTCAGTAACAGCAACCGATTGGGCGGATTTGCATGTTTAATGAGAGCTGACATTTCTTATCGGCTTACTAATTGTTCCACGAACTTTAGAGGGCTAAAAAGCGCTTTTGATACGATTAGTACGCTCTATAGGGTCTCTGCCGCTTCGCTATTTGCTTGTTCCAATTTAGCTTTTGTGATTAAAAAAAGAATTAAGAAAAAAATGTGAATGGGTGCATGAAAAAATGCAGAAACGAATTTCAAAATGAAGCATTACTGAATGGCTCATTATTCGAATAAATATTGTCAATATGTGCCTAGAATAAAATTTTCTATCTACAGAACTTACCTGGAAATTTCAGTTGCCTTATAATGTTCTTTTTCCTACTTTTCTTAGTGACAAAAGAAGCCCTTTCTCTTAGATTTTTTACAGATAAAATACTATCTTGTATATGTTTCCTCTCAGGTCCCTCTAGAGATATACCCTCTTGCCTTTAACGTCCCTTGCCGTTACGATCCCTGAATATATGCGAAATTACCTTCTATTTGCCTTCAACAAATGAATGGCATCAAACAAGCGAATATATCTTTTTACTCATGAATGAACGATGCGCTTTTCAGCAGAGTCAAAGTGGTTAAGCGAGCACGAACAATTTACAAAAACATCTGCGAAAGTGTAACAAAGGTAATAAGGAAACCGCAGCGAGCTCTGAAGACTCGTCAGACAAAAGAAGGAATCTTCAGAAGCATGAAAACCTCGTCTAGCCAATCTTCAATTTATGAGCGTTGCCTTCGTGTCTAAAGCTTGCTTGCTTTGATGCAGATGCTTCCCATATACTGATTTCTGGTAGTTTTCACAGATTTTGCTTTTCGCTTTTGTTGCCACTTTTTCAACATTTTCAATCTTAATTATGTTGCCACTTTTCTCGCTTACATACGTTTATTTTTCCAACTTTCTTGTATATATTTGTTTACTCTGGCTCACTCCAAGCCTTTTTTGCAACTCTTTCCTAGGCTCTTTCTACCCATTCCATCTCATCATTTCATTCACTTAGTTCTTTTCAATGATTTTTTTGTGTGCGCTCATCCGGTTACATTCAATTCATCTTTCAACAACTCATTCATCACTTATTCATCTTTCACTTCCATATTCATCATGAATTTCATAACTCTTCTCTTTCACCTTCACTTTCGCTCCCTTTCTTTCTCTCCTCCAACTTTCAAAAGTGCTCAAGGCCATCGGATGATCTTTGCGCTGTCGACTGACCAAGAGCGGGGATGCCTCGCTGTTGATGCATTTCTTTCGAAGATAGCTGGCCAACGTCCCTCATTTTAGTCTCATTGCCATCGATCCTGCTGTTCAAATTAGCAAAGCTCATCCATTCCTTTCTAGAATGTTCCGGCATTTCCAGAGCCCTTCCGGGATGCCAGAAGAAAGGCCATTTTCTCTTAAATGTGCGTCATTTTTCGCAGAATATCCCTTTTTCATGATAATTTTAACAGGAACTTCTATCTAGCACCTCGAAGTTCTAGTCTTTCGCATTTTTTCAAAGTTTCATTAGGCATGAGAACTTTCCTTGCACTGTAGCATGTACTTAATTGAAAACTTGTGGATAATGTAGTTTCTGTGAATATTTAATCATCTTACTTGATGAAATTTGCAGATTGATATTTGCAATTGCAGTAGAAATTACAGGTCTTTTTTCTTGTCGCTTCTATCAATGGTGAATAATTGTGAAAGGGAAACTATTTTATTTGAGAGCTAAAATATGGCTTCAAGTAATTAGCTTTTCAATTTCAGCTTCTACTTCCATGTAAAGTTCCCCCCCCCCTCTCGTCCCAAACTTTTCTAGAAGATTCTAATTCTCCCAGCATCAAGTCCGTTTCTAACGGAAAAAAAAGCAGCATCGAGTCTATTAGCTCTAGTCATCTACTGCACCGTGCGACAATGGCATTCGGTCTTTCCCTGTTCTAGCAATTTCCACACAAAGAGCTCTCACTGACATGTGGCAAAGAGGCTATTTTCTAGAGTACAACTGGAAGAAAGGCCTGCATCAAAACACGGACACACATGACATATATAGGGTAAGCTTCGTGCAAAATTTCACAATTTGATTTATTGTGGAATTCTTTATTAGCTACTCAATCAATCAAAATTGTCATAAAGACAGCGGCTGATCCACTCCGAGCAAGAATCTTATTTTTACAGCGAAAATTTCACAGAAAGCAAAAATCAACTACCCCATTTCGACGCCGTTTTTGCGTGACAGATTTCTTTGACTATCTGAGTTAGTCTTTGCACCTAATGCCAGTTACTCCACGGATCTTATACTTGAAAAATGCCAATTTTGAGAGAAATTTTCTTGTTTCCTTTCCATTTTAGCTTGTTCAGATAATTGTATAGCAAGTTATAGTAGGAACAAAGTTTATCTACTAAAAGATCTACAAAAGTCCTACTGAAAAGAGTCGCGGGCTGCAGAAGTGTGCAATCTCACATAAAAGGTACAAATGACGCCGCTTATAGTAAGAAAACAAAGAAAAATTTGTTTTACCTTTCATAAGCACCAGCTATTTCATATTGTGTTAAGGATCAAAGCAAAAATTGGAATTTTGTTTTCTGGTATTTTATTCTTTAAAGGCACCGTCCACCCAAATTCTCGACTTCCATGTTTTTTTCGCTTCCGGGCCTTCTGAAGGCCCTGATTTCGAATATGAAGTCGAGAATCCCAAAAACCCCTATTTGGGAGAAAGCGGGACGGGCGGAAGTGCAGTTTGCAGGGCTGCGGCGTGGTTATCGCCCGGTGTATATCAGCGCCGCAGCCCCCAAAGCTGCAAAATGGGCAAAGTGACCACCTCTGGATCACGTATCACGTACCTTCCAGAGCGGATTTCTCACTCCTGAAGCAATCTTTTGCGAAGAAACCTGGGGGTTGACCTGGTGTGGGGGCCCACATTAGTATGCCATCGAATCTCGTAAACCCTCACTTTGGGTGGACGGTGCCTTTAACTGCGTTATAATAATACTGAGGACGGTTCCTGCAGTGATCTTCTTCTGCTCTCTCCCTTACCCTTTCCTTCCCTCAGTCGGTGCATATTTATTTACAAGCTTCTCATTTCGAGCGTGTCACATGAGCAAGGTTTTTTATTTCAAAAAAATGCTAGCTGAAACCCCTTCGTGACATGCAGCACTTCAATGGACTCATCTTATAGAGGCACATGACAAGAAAACGCAAAAAGCAGCAGTCCTTAATGAAAAGTGAATGAAAGAAGCTTTCAAGTTTTTACTGAGTTTTGAATGAGCACAAAAATCAGACTGTGGAGATACCTCGGTACAGAATTACATAGAAGTACTTCAGTTCATATGAAAATCATTTCTTGATGTGAAACCAAAAAAATTTCTTTGGAGCATTTCCTTTTCTTGAAGCGTAAACCTCTAATGCTTAGCTGGAAAACGCCGTTCATTCTGATAGGGCTAACTTTCATTATATTAGGTTGAACCGAAAGTTCTGTCGCACCATTTTCAAAAAATCATAACTTCTTTCCGTCACGACGATTTTGCGCAGTTCGAATTTTGTCTGAAAGCGTAAGGCATGTAGTTTCCAAAACCTCCCTGGCGAGTTTCCGACATGCTCAGGAGGCAGAGATAAAAATGAAAGAACGAGATCATCCGAAATTCGGAATTTTTAAGCAAGAATTCTAGAAATTCAGAAACAGTGCGATAAAATCCAGAAAAGCCATTATTCTAATTTTTCTTATATTTGATTACTATCTGAGTCAAGTTTGTGCTGATCGAAGTCTTTTTTCAAAAGTTATGATTTCTTGAAAAATAATGCCGAAAAATCAATTTCCTAAGAATTCTTAAGAAATTGATTTTTGAGGCATTATTTTTCAAAAAATCATAACTTTTGAAAAAAGACTTCGATCAGCACAAACTTGACCCTGATAGTAATCAAATATAAGAAAAATTAGGATGATGGCTGTTCTGGATTCTATCGCACAGTTTCTGAATTTTTAGAATTCTTGCTAAAAAATTCCTAATTTCGGATGATCTCGTTCTTTCATTTTTATCTCTGCAATCTGAGCACTTTGTAAAGTCGCAGGGGACTTTTAGAAACTACATGCTTTACGCTTTCAGACAAAATTCGAACTGCGCAAAATCGTCGTGACGGAAAGAAGTCATGATTTTTTGAAAATGGTGCGACAGAACTTTCGGTTCAACCTAATATAAAAACGTTTGAGATGCTCTTCAAATTTCATTTGTATCTTTTGTGGACACATTCAATGTTCTACTCCTACAAGCTTCAAAACCAACTTGCGATCCGAAAATATCACTTCTCCCGTTTTTGACTCCGATCCTTTGTCCTTTGAAGGAATTTCCCGGCAACACTCAACAAGTGTTTGCCTGCATATAGTCAGTTCAAGGGAAAGCTTCTATACATTACCTGGAATATTTCTCGTGCAGAATAAATAAATTTGCACGCCTTTGCAGCTTTGGAAAATGTTTTCAGGACCGGGATCTGGATGTCCATTATTATGTACGTCCCCCCCCCCCCCAGCTCATTTTACATTCACGATGAATAGTTTCCCAGCGGTCTACTTATGGTGCCGTAACTTTTGTCTAGCCTATACACCTTTGCTGTTCTATCTCAATTCTTGAATTAACACAGTCTCTTACGGATTTTCTTCAATTTTCAAAGTCTTTTTATAACTTCAAAAACATTTTTTCACATGATAATTTGGAGCACGTTTTCGGTAAATTGAGCTATTTATGGGTGTGCGAAAACAAATCTTCACAGATCCTGCTCAGCACGGCAAAAGATCACCAACAGCACGATTAGACGGATTTGCATGTTCAATTAGGGTTGACATTTCTTATCCGCCTATTCATTGTGCCACTTCAGGAGGCCATTCATGGGCATTGCAGAAATGAAAAGCGATGAAATGAGTCTGATATAATCCTGGGCTTTATAGGGTCTTCATAGGCCCTTGCTATATGGTTTTTAATTGTTTTTAAGCACTTTTTCATAAAAACGGTTTGACTGCAATAGTGCGGGTAGATGGCTATAGTGCCTAACATTGAGAAACTTTTCAGTCACATTTTCTAGAAAAGAAATATTTTCTCGGCCAGTGGAATGAGTACTGCTCTAACACCCCACTTCCAGTAATTAGGCTCACTAAATTTGCGAAAAATTAGCTCTTTTTTCTCGCTAATAATGATTTGGAAATGTGAAAATGTGTAAATTTTCTCGCACTCATGAATGAATGAAGTGACGGTGCGCTTTTGTGCAGAAGTGGGAAAGTGGTTAAGCCGGCAATTTATAAAAAATTCGAGGAAGTATAACAAAGGTAATAAGGAAACCATAGCGAACTGTAAAGATTCGTCAGAGAAAAGAAGAATTTCAAAACTCGGAAAATCTCATCTAGGCCAGTCTTTGGACCACGATATGCACTTTTCATTTGGTTCAAAGCTTGCTTGCTTTGAAACAAATGCTTTGCAAATTTATCAGAACTTTCATTGATTTGGTTGCTTTCATGGAAATTACTCTTTAGATTAATTGCCACCTTTTTTTTCAATTGACTATTTTATTTTAAATATTTTTTCTTTTGTTTGTCGTCAATACATACAGTCGCTTTTGAATGTTTTGTAAATATGTATCTTCAACTTAACGGCTTATTTGGAGCTTTTTTGTGACTTTTTGATATTTTTCATATTCTTTTTACTTACTCATTATTTATTAGTTTAATCAAGTTCTTTTCAGAACCCTTCTTCTTCTTGTAGATCCTCGTTTATCCAATGGCCCAATCCAAGCCTTCATTGCGACTATTTACTTTCTTAGAATTTCTTTTTTCCCATGTCATTATTTATTAGTTCAATCAACTTCTCTTCAGAATGTGAATTCGTGTGCACATTCATTTCGTTCTCCAGTGACTCATCCATCACTTATTCGTCTTTCACTCCCATACATTACACATGTTTACACAGTTCCTCTTCCATTTTTACTTTCACTCACTTTTTCCCCCATTTTTTTTCTTTTGAAAGTGTTGAAAAGGCCATCAAATGATCTTCGCACTGACAGTGACCAAGAGCGGGGATGCCTCGCTGTTGAGCATTTTTTTCGAAGACAGCTGGCCAACGTCTCCCATTTTAGTCATTGCTATCGATCTTGTTGCTTTCAAATTAGCAAAGCTCATCCATTTCTTCCTAGAATGTTCCAGCTTTTCCAAAGGCTTTTAAGCTATCTAATAAACTGCCATTTGCCCTCCATTGCACGTCAATTTTCTCAGAATATCCCCTTCTTTATGAAGATTATAATAATTACCGTAGTTTCTAGCAACCCTAACCATCTCTTAGAGTTTTTTTTAGAATTTCATTACGCTTGAAAACTTTCCTTGCACTATTAGCATGCATTCAACTGAAAACCTGTAATTCATAACTTTTTGTGAATATATCGTCTCAGTTGTTGAAAAATTGCAGATTGCTATTTGCGTTTGTGGTAGAAATTACAGTTTTTTTTTATTTCTTCTAATTGCTCCTTCAATGGTGATTGATTTCGAAAGAGAACTTCTGATTTTCAAAAATTTAATTTGACTGAGAGCTGAGACATGGGGCTTTAAGTACAGCTCAGCGTAAGCGTTGAAATGAATTAGCTTCTCAGTTTTAGCTTCAGTTTTCACTGTACAGCCCCCTCGTACCCAAACCTTTTTGGAAAACTCCATTTCTCCCAGCGTCAAGTCCGTTTCCAACGAAAAAAAAATCAGCATCAACTCTATTAGCTCTGGTCGTCTATTGCACTGTGTGACAATGGCAATCTGTTTTGCCCTGTTCTAGCAATTTCCGCACAAAGAGCTCTCCCAAACACGTGGCATATAGTCTATTTGTTACGAGAAAACAGTAAGAAAACGCAAACATTGGCACTAAACCATGGATACAGTATAACATATATAATGTAAGCTTGGTTAAAATCTCTTACGTTTTTAATAGCTCTACATTCATTCAGAAAATGCCATAACAGCGCCTGATAAACTAAATTTTCGAGCAAAGCCTCCTTATCTTCATAGCGCAAACCTTGAAAACGGAACTCAACCATCCCTATTTTGGCGAAGCTTTCGCGTAGAACAGGAGTTTTTGACTTCCTGAGTTAATGATTTGCTCTTAATGCGAATTACTCCATGAATTGTGCTAAAATGACAGGTTCGAGGGAAATCTGATTGTTTCAAATAACAGTAAAAGAGTCAAACTTTTTCACTAAACGGCTTACACTAACGATTTACTGAAAAAGTGCCGCGGATTACCGCGCGAAGTGTGCAGTCTCAGCACAAATGACGCGCTAAAAATAGAAACTTCAACAAAAACCTTGTTTTCTCCTTGCATAAGCACTAGCTCTACCCTACTGTGTTTAGGACCGAGCGGAAAAAATTTCTTTTTTTCTTTATTATTCTCTTTTTCTCTTTCTTTATCTTATTTTATTTTATATTTTCTTCTTGCATATTGATACTGGAGACGCGTTCCTGCGTGAACTCCTTCTGCCCTCTTCCATTCCCTTTCCTCCTCCCATTCAGTGCATATCTGCACAAGCTTCTCATTTCTAACGTGTCACAACAATAAGAAGTTTTTATTTCGAGAAAAAAATGCTCTGAAACCCCTTCGTGACATGCCGCACTCTAATGGACTCATCCCATAGAAGCACATGACAAGAAAAAGAGCAAAAAGCAGCCAGTCCATAACGAAAAGTAAATGAGAGAAGCTCTCAACTTTTTTACTGATCCTAATTTTCCGGAGTACCTAGAGTTTGCAAAGCTCTACGTCAAAATTCAAACCGGTACATACATCGGTAAAGATTTGCATAGAAGTGTCAGTGTACGAAAAAATTTTCATTGATGTACATATAACAGAAGAAAATTTTTGCTGGACATTTTCTCTTAAAGCGTAAACCAAAATACCGTTTATTTTGATAGGACTAAATTTCGGTCAAAAAACATTTAAAATGCTCTCTAAATTTTATTTGTATCTTTGTAAAAATATTATTTTTCTACTTCTACAAGCTTCAGAACCAAATTGAGGTCCGAAATTATCCCGTTTTTGAGTTTCGGTCCCTTGTACAGGGCACAAGTTTCTAGGACTACTCATCCACAAGGGAATGGTTTCGATCCAAGAATAGTTTCCCACTGAGTGCCTATAATCAATGGAAAAACAGTATTCAAAACCATTATCTAGGAAATTCTTCATGCAGGATAAATGCAAAATTGAGAGCTCTTTGCAGACTTTGGAATGTTTCACCAAAAACTGTATGTCCATTATTATGTATGAACCAAAGCTCATTGCTTCACACATACATAGTTTGCCAAAATTCACCTTGTGGGCCAATTCTCTACTCTTCAAACTTTCTGTTCTGTCTCCCACACATTTCTTCATGACACTTTTCAAGCCTTCTCTACTTTCATACGCATTTCTCCTCATAAACTTGGAGGGCAGGTTTCCCACAAATTATGCTGGTTTTGAGTAAATTGTGAAAACAAACCTTCAAAGAATCTATTTAGAACGGCAAACGATCACTAACAGGCAGCCAATTAATCGGATTTGCATGTTCATTTAGGTTTGACATTTCTAATCCGCCTATTCATTGTGCCACTTCAGGAAGCCATTCATGGGCTTTACAGACCTCAAAAGCTATAAGGCGATTTTGCCATATTCCTGGGCTTCATAGAGACTTCATTGGCCATTGCTTGTTGTTTTTATCTGATTCTAAGCGCTTGATAGAAGATTGAAAGAAAAACTGAGAATGATGGACGAATGAAAAAAGAATATCAAAATGAATTAGGGTTTATATATTTGCTTAAAATAAGAAGCTTGCTCAGTCGCATTTTCTAGAGAAAAACTATTCTGCCAACTAGTAGCTGGTTCGATTCCCCACCCCAGTAGTCAGGCTCACTAAATTTGCGAAAAATAGCTCCTCTTTCTCATTAGCAAATGGTATGGCAATGTGAAAATACTGCAGATTTTCTCGTGCTTATGAATAAGTGACATGCGCTTTCGTGCAGTGGGAAAGTGGTTAAGCAGGCATGAATATTCGAAAAGAAGTTTCGAGGAAATATAACGAGGGCAATTGCGAAACCATAGTGAGCCATGAAGATTTTTCAGAGAATCAAAAAAACTCTTTGAAAGTTCGTAAAGCCTCATTTAACCATCAGAATATGTGCTTCTATGCAGTTTGAACCTTGCTTGCTTGCCCCAGTGCACATGCTTCTCATACATAGTTTTCCTAGAAGTTTCTGGAATTTCTAAGGAAAGTAAGTATGTAAATATTTCTAAATATCTTTATTGCCACTTTTTTATCATCTAACAAAATATTCTCGCTTCCGCGTTCCACCATTTTATACCCCAATCATTTCATTTCCTGTAAACATCTCAACGATTTAATGGCCAACTTAAGCTTTTTCCTGCTGCTTTCTACTTTTCTAGTCTTTCTTCAACCATTTCATTATGCAGTACATAGTTCAATCGTACCCTTCCTTTACATTCATTTCGTCCTTCAATAACTCACCCATCACTTATCCGTCCCCCACTCCTATATTTACTCATACGTTGTTCACTTACTTTTCTTCCGTTCTTCTATCTTTTTGAAGCTAAGACTCTTTCATTGAAAGTTCGAAAGATCTTGGAAGTTCCAAATGATTTCGGATATATACATCAAAAAGCTACACTCTTCATTCTTGATTTGCAATCGAAAAAAGGTGATTTCAAGAATAAAGCAAGTTCTGTTGACAAGGAATTATTCTCTTGATTATTTGAAACAATGAAAAAAATAAAATTAGAAACTCCATGTCGTTCCTACCCTTAGACGGAGTAAAGGAATTACTGGTAGCCCAGAAGCTTTTTCCTAGAAGTTTAAAGAACTTTTGTTAGTCCGAATGGTTCAGTCAGCCTTTTTCATGAATCACTTCTCATTCGTGTGCATTCCCTTCATTTGCCTTCATTTTTTGATGATTCCTTTATCAGTTATTCATCTTCCACTCCCATCCATCACATATTTATATCTTTGCTCTTTCGCTTTTACTTTCGATTACTTTCCTCCCTCCCTCCCATCCTTCTAAAGTGTGAAGGCCATCAGATGATCTTTGTGCTGACACTGACCAAGAGCGGGGATGCCTCGCTGTTGATGCATTTTGAAGACAGCTGGCCAACGTCCCCCATTTTAGTCATTGCTATCGATCCTGTTGCTTTCAAATTAGCAAAGCTCATCCATTTTTTTCGAATGTTCCAGCTTTTGCTGGCTTTTAAGTTATCTAAAAAACTGCCATTTGCCCTCAATTGCACGTCAATTCGGAATATTCCCTTCTCTATGAAGATTATAATAATCGCCGCAGTTTCTAGCAACCCTAACCATCTCTTGGAGTTTTTTTAATTCGTTATGCTTGAAAACATTCCTTGTACCTGTAGCGTGCATTTGATTGAAAACCCTTAGATAATGTACTTTCCGTCAATATTTAATTTTCTCAGTTGATGAATATTGGCAGATTGCTAATTGCGTTTGTGGTAGAAATTACAGATTTTTTTCTTTTAGTTGCTCCTTCAATGGCGATTATCGAAAGAAAACTCCTGATTTTTAAAAGAAATTTAATTTAATCTGAGAGCTAAAATTTGGCTTTGAGTACAGCTCAAAGTGACCTGTAGATTCAGTTAGCTTCTCACTTCCAGCTTCCGTTTCCATCCAACCCCTCTTTTCCTAACTTTCCTAAAAAGTACTTCTCCCAGCGTCAAGTCCGTTTCCAACGAAAAAAAAATCAGCATCGAGTCTATTAGCTCTAGTCATCTATTGCATCGTGTGACAATGGCAATCGGTCTTTCCCTGTTCTAGCAATTTCCGCACAAAGATCTCCCGCTGACATGTGGCATATAGGCTATTTGTTACAATACAATAAGATAAGCGCAAAAAATGGCACTAGGTCATGGATATATTATAGTATGACAAAAATGGTGTAAGCTTAGTGTAGAATCTCGTAAGTTTTTAGCTCTACATGTATTCAAGAGTCGCCTTAGAGACAGCGGCTAATCCAGTTTGAATCAAAATGCAAAAAATTTTTCATTCTTACAGCGGATACCCTGAACAACGGAGCCAACCATCCCCATTTTGGCGTCGTCTTTGCGTGAAAATGAATTTTTGATTATTTGAGTTAATGCTTTGCACACCTAGTGCGAGTCACTTTACCGTATGCTTGAAAATTCCCAAAAAGTTCTTTTTTCACCTTTTTCTAAGCTTCAAATAAATACATAGCAAGTTATAGTAAAAAAGTCAAGCCACTAAAACGGTTTACACTAATAATTTAATGAGAAAATCGTAAGAATTGCAATAAAAACCTTGTTTTTCTCCCTTAAGCACTAGCTCTATCGTATTGTGTTTAGGATCAAAGCGAAAAGAAATTCCTTGTTTTTTCTTTGTTTTCTACCTATCTTATTTTATCTTATATATTAGATTGTCTCATAATAAATGCACGTTTTTATTTGCTTGCTTTAACAAAGCAACCAGATTCAACCCAACAAAGGGTAAGGGGTACTGTTCGATAGAGCAAAGCAAGCTCTACAAGATGGCACTCATGTCTTTGCGCCATGCTCGATCCACGGAGAGTTCAAACTCAAAATCTAAAGATTTCCAAATGCCCAAAAAATCGAAAAAAATCAGATCTTCGTCCAAATAATTTCTACGGACCTCCCACTCGCTCACATCAATACTATCGATATCTGATATCCACATGTGCGATTGCCGTATTTTTTTCTTGACTAGAAACTGAGAAAACGAAAATCTTCGTGTTTTTCTAAAAGCAATGCTGAGCCGTTTTTGCATATGTAGTTCTATACTACAAGCCTAGATAAGCATAACTGTAGGTTTTCAGCCTATTTCGAGCGGTACTTTTCGAGAAAAGTCGATTTTAGCACTGAAACTGAAACGAAAAAATCCGAATTCATTATTTTTCGAAAACTACCGCTTGGAATGGGCTGAAAACCTACAGTTATGCTTACCTAGGCTTGTAGTATAGAACTACATATGCAAAAACGACTCAGCATTGCTTTGAGAAAATCAGGGAAATTTTCGTTTTCTCAGTTTCTAGTCAAGGAAAAAATACGACAATTGCACATATGGATATCAGATATCGATAGTATTGATGTGAGCGAGTGGGAGGTCCGTAGAAATTATTTGGACGAAGATCTGATTTTTTTCGATTTTTTTGGGCATTTGGAAATCTTTAGATTTTGAGTTTGAACTCTCCGTGGATCGAGCATGGCGCAAAGACATGAGTGCCATCTTGTAGAGCTTGCTTTGCTCTATCGAACAGTACCCCTTACCCTTTGTTGGGTTGAGTCTGGTTGCTTTGTTAAAGCAAGCAAATAAAAACGTGCATTGATTATGAGACAACCTAATATTTTATTTATTTCCTGAATTTCAGTAGTATTGGGGTCGTGTTCCTGCAGTGATCACCTTCTGCCTTTTTCATTCACCGCTTAATTACACAAGCTTCTCAATTCTAGAGTGCCACACAAATAAGGTTTTTTATTTCAAAAAAACTAGCGAAACCCCTTCGTGACATGCCGCACTCTAATGGACTCATCCCAATGGAAGCACATGACAAGAAAAAGAGCAAAAAGCAGCCAGTAAATAACGAAAAGTGAATGAGAGAAGCTTTCAACTTTTTACTGATTGTGAGTTTCAAATGAATTCCGAGCTTGCAGAGCCCTATGTCGAAATTGAAGCTATGTTCGATGCGGAACTGCATAAAACTACTTCAGTGTTTGGAAAAAGTTATTTTTTGATGTATAACAGAAGAAAATTTTCAGTGCACAAGGAACAATTTCTTTTCCGAAGCGTAAACCTTTACTTGCTCAGAAGGGAATTATCGTGTTACATGGAGAATAACTTTCAATAAAAAAGTCATTTGAAGTGCTGATTGAAATTTGATTGCATCTTCTGTGGACACGAATAATATTCTCTACTCCTACAAGCTCCAAGACCAATTTGAAATTCGAAGATAACGCTTGTCACTTCTTTGGTCTTTCTGGTCCCTTCTATAGAATCTATAGATAAGGGCAATTTTCCGGCGACCATTTGTCCACGAGCTGAGAAATCATGCAGGATAAATGCAAAACTTGCGCTCGCTTTGAAATTCCGAAACAATAGGTTGGCACATAACTTTTGCAACCTTGTCCATAACTTCGTTCTCTATGAATAAGGCGCATCCAAATTTTGGCATTATGTAGACTCGGAAGTGCGCTATAAATATGCGCAAACCGTTTGATTTTTCGTGGCAAAATGGAAAAGATCTGCGTATTCTCCTAAAAGCAGTCAAAATTGAGGTTTTGTGGTTTTTTCAACAAAAATGAAGACCTACAGAAAGTAGTTAACCAAATTCAGCTGGAACTGTAGGCAAAATGTTCTCAGAGGGTGGCTACTGAACCCAGCGAAAAAAGAATCGTGATTCATTGTTAAATCGAAATCTGGCGATTTCGTAAACTCGAATTAATCGAATGCGTCAAAGTAGCTTGGATAATTCATCAATGACAAAGAGTCAGAATTGTCGGATTTTGGCGAAACTTTGCACGATGGGGTAACTTGGCATGCTGAATACGAATATCATATTCAATTGTTGTCAGAGTCGAAAATTAGCCTAGTGATTTTTTGTAATTCAACTTTTTCGTAGCAAAATAATTTTTTAAAGCAAAATGAATATCATTTTCGCAACCAGGATGTCGAATAACCCTTTTAGACCAAGTTTCACCCTGATCGGTTTCAATTCCTTTTTCTTTCCCATTTAAAAATTGCCTTACCGTAACTCTCGAACGTGATGTTGGAATACGGCAGGAATGGCTGCTTTCGCTGTTCACATGACACTCATTATAATACCTGAAAATAGAAGCGCCACATCGCAAAACACACGAGTTATAAAAAAAAGTTGCAAAACTTATGTGCCAACCTAATATTTTACCAAAAAGTGGATGTGAACTATAATGTAAGAATCTCCATAGCTTATAGCTTCACATAGTAATAATTTGTGCAGTGGGCCATTCCGCTACTCTTCACCCCTTCTGTTCTATCTCCCATATAATTCTTAGAACTTTCCAACCTTCACTAAATTAATACGCATTTCTTCTCATAAACTTGTAAGGCATGTTTTTCACAAATACGCTAACAATGGGCGAATTGCGAAAACAAATGCTCGAAGAATCTACTCAATACGACGGAAGATCACTAACAGGCAGCCGATTAGATGGATTTGCATGTTCAATTAGAGTTAACATTTCTTAGCTGTCTATTTATTGTGCCAACCTAAAGAACCATTAATCGGCTTTACAAGCTTGAAAAGCGATGAAATGATTCTGATATAATTCTGGGCTTTGTAAGGACTTTATAGGCTCTCGCTACGTCGTTTTCAATGTTTCTAAGCGCTTTTTAATGAATGAAAACTGACTGAAAAAATGGGTATAATGGATGAACGATTCAAAAATATTAAAGTGTACCATTTATATAATTGCTTAGGATAAGAAGCTAGCTCAGTTGCATTTTCTAAAATTACTCTGCCAACTGGTCGCTGCTTCAACTCCCCCCCCTCCTGCAATTAGGCTCAGTAAACTCACAAAAAAAACCGCAAAATAATCTTTCAAAAAATTTTTCCTCTATGTGGTCTGGAAATGTGAAATTAGTGCAAATGTTCTTGCACTCATAAATAAGTGAGAGACTTCCGTGCAGAACTGGGAAAGTGGTTGAGCGGCATAGACATTCTGCAAAAAAGTTTCGAGGAAATATAACAAAGGTAATAAGGAAACAGCAGTGAGCTGTCGAGACTCGTCAGAAAATGAAAAATTCTTTGAAAGCTCGAAAAGTCTTGGACACTCTTCAGTAAACGCATTTCCATTTTGAGGAGTTTACTTCCTTTAATGCAGATGTTCGCTAAAATTTTCCAGTAGTCTGATAGTTTCCACAGAAATTATTTAATTTTCATTAATTTTCCGTTTTTTCTCAATAGCTGACTGATTGTTCCCCGCTTTTGTTTGTCATCAATCCATACGTCCAATTTCACATTTTGAATGTCTGTTTTATTAAATGGTGATTTGAGCTTTTTTCACAACTTTTCAATTTCTTGTAGTTTCTTTTCCCATTCTATTATTCAACAGTTCGATCGTACCATTCGTTTGCATTTCGTCCTTTGATCATTCAACCATCATTCAGCTTCTACTCCTATACTTAATATGTTGCTCATCACTTAGTCTTCTCTCGTTGTTCTTCTTTATAAAGCTAGAAATTTTTTACAAAAAATTCGAAACATTTTGAAAAGTTCAAAAAGGATCATCTGAATATGTATCAAAATGCTACAACTCCTCACCCTTTATATGCAATAGAAGAATGAATCAAGAATAAAGCAAATTCTGGTGAAAAGGAACTATTCTATGTACTAATTGTTTGAAAGAATAAAAAAAATAAGAAAAACTCTGCTTCGTTTCTATTCTTAGAAGTAAAGGAATTATTAGTAGCTTAGAAGTTTTTTCTTAGAATTCTAAAAAACTTGTGCTTCATTCGAATAGTTCAGTCAGCCTTTTCCATGAATCACTTCTCATTCGTGTGCATTCGCTTCATTTGCCGTCAATCTTTGATAACACATTCACCAGTTATTCACCTTCCACTCCCATTCATCACATATTCATACCTGCACTCCACTTTCACTTTCGCTTACTTTCCTCCCTCCCATTTTTCCAAAGTGTGAAGGCCATCAGATGATCTTTGCGCTGCCACTGACCAAGCGGGGATTCCACGCTGTTGATGCGTTTCTTTCGAAGGACAGCTGGCCAACGTCCCCCATTTTAGTCATTGCTATCGACCCTTCTGCTTTCAAATTAGCAAAGCTTATCCATTTCTTTCTAGAATGTTCCAGCTTTTTCAGTTGGCTTAGGGGACACAAGTAAGTCTATCTTTCTTCCAAAAATGCGCCATTTTTCGTGAATATCCCCTTATTCAAAAGATTATTACCACAACTGTGCTTAGCTTCAAGTTCTAATTTCTAAGACTATTTTAGAATTTATTACTCTTCAGAGCTTATCCTGCACCTAACATGCATTTAATTGAAATCCGTAGATATTGTACTTTCTGTTTACACACAATTACTCCAGTTAATGAGAATATGCAGATTGCTATTTGCGAAGAAGGAAATTACGGTAGAGATTTCTCCTTGTCTATATTACGCTTCTAATGTTGTGAAAAAGCTACTTATAATTTTCCAATCGAACTTTTTTCGCTTATGATTGCCCAAAAAAGCACAGTACCTTCGAAACCAATTAGCTTCCCATTCCTGGCTCCTTCCATCTCTCCCATCTCCCCCACCCCTCCTCTCCCTGGTTTTCTGACAAATTCCATTTCTCTCGACAACAAGTCCTTCCAAAAAAAACCAGCATCGACTCTATTAGCTCTAGTCCTATTGCACTTTGTGACAATGGTAATATGTCTTTCCCTGTTCTAGCAATTTCCGCACAAAGAACTGCCACGGACATGTGGTATATACGCTATTCGACACGAAAAAAGAGGGGCACTAGGTTATGGATACAGTATGACTAAATAGTGTAAAGTTGGTGTAAAATCTCGTAAGTTGGTATGTTTATGAAAATCTTTGGTTGCTTGATTAATCTTTATGGTTGCCATAAGGAAAGGGCAGCGGCTGTTCCAGCTACATTCCGAGTAAAACTCATCTCATAAGTTTTATTTATTTATTTATCTATTTATTATTGCACGTAGTGCGCCAACAATTCAAAGTGCAGGTAAATCAATGAGTAAACACAAACGTTAGAAATTAAAGCATTACTAAATAGTTATGGATAGACATAAAGAGCGTAAGGTACAACTACGAGAAAACGGAGACCAACCCAACCATTCTTAGTTTGGTACCATTTTGCATAAAGCTAGTATTTTTGACTATTTTTAGTTCAGGTTTTGCACCCTATGGCATATTCCAAAATGTCGTGGCAAAATTTCGTTTCCACTTTTTCACCTTTTGGAGCGCCTTCTGAACATGAGGAACCCATATCTAGGCTTCTCAGCGCATGAAAGTACCGAAAATGAGCTTTTCTCGAAGCTTTTCAGTTCCGTATTCAGTGAAAAATACGTGTAGGGGGGCGGAGCAACAAGAAAGGCAGGGCGCGAAAGACTTCCGGTGTATTTTCACCGAATGCGGACCTGGAAAGCTTTGAGAAAAGCTCGTTTTCGCCATTTTCATTTGCTTAAAAGCCCAAAAATGGCTATGGCTTCTTCATGGCGAGAAGGCTCCAAATAGGTGAAAAACTGAGCAGCGAATTTTTGCCGAGACGCTGCCTTTGAGAGAAATGTTCTGTTGATTTTTTCCTTTTTTCAGCTTCGTAAGTAAGTTGTAATACAATTTGCAACTCTTTGTCCTAGAGCTCTGCTAAAACGGTTTACATAATCTAGAAAGGAGTCGCGGGTTGCCGCGCAAAGTGTGCAGTCTCACAGTCTCACAGTCTTGAGTACAAGTGACGATTTATAAAGAGTGTGCGCTAGCTTCAGCTCCATTTTCCGTATAATGTTTGAGATATGAACGGGAACTGAATTTTCGCTGTTTTTGTTTTCTACTTTATTTCTTTTTATATTAGTTATTTTATTTTAAATTATTTTATAACTCTCCTCGCAAAATAAATTACTATTAATGGAGAATGTTCCTGCAGTGATCCCTTTGCCATCTTTCTTTCCTTCCTTCTTATCCAATACCGTGCACGTTTGCATTAGTCTTAAACTCACTTCTAGCGTGACAAACACACGAATAAGGTTTTTTCACACAAAAAATGCAAGTTGAAACTCTTTTGTGACATGCAGCACTTTAATGGACTCATCCCATAGAGGCACATGACAGGAAAACGCACAAAAAGCTGCCAGTCCATAACGAAAAGTGAATGCTTGAAGCTTTTGGCTTTTTACTGAGTTTTAAATGAGTATGCCGAGTTTTAAAGTCTCCTGCAGAGTTGTAGGTCAGCTTGCAGGATAAGGTAATATTTCGGTATTTAGAATAAACCAAATATTTCAAAAGCAACTAAGGAAGGCCATTCCGGAACACTTTTCTTTTCCCGGATTATAAATTTGGAGAAACTGATTACAATTTATTGTCTTAGTTGGAACATGGTGTTCACAAATCACACAATTATATTTCCAGTAGCTTTTATAATATTTAGTTTTTAGCTTTTTTGTATATAATTTAACCAGACTAGATGCTGATGAAGTTTGCAGTGTCCAGTAAATTTTATTCGTATCGTTGTGGCTCACAAAATCTTACTGAGCCCGTTCCTTCCTCCTTCCAGTCCATCCTCCCCCTCCTCGAAAAAACATGAGTTTTTGTCGGTGAATTTTGCCGTATGGATAAGTATATAAAGACTATGTATAAAAATTTGATTCTCAGCGCGCTTTAAGTCTTGAAGTTTCTGTATCCTCAAAACTCCACACAGGCTCTCCTCACCATCTGCTTCTTCTGCCTCTCTCTTTTTTCATTCCATATCATAGCTAAGCAAGGAAAACTATATTGATACAAGACCACAATATTACCAATGGGAGATCATATCTGTTTAAACACTTTCCAGCCTACGAAACCTTGCTAATTAGACGAGAGTGACGTACTCACGACTCAGTGTCCATAATTAGTCCTCATGACTTCTTTCAGCTTTTCCTAGTTGAGCTGACATTTGAGTTCCTAGAAAGTCGTATTACATGTCTAGTTTACTCCTCTGAGGGTCTATATTTAGCTAAAACTTGATATCCTATAGATCAAAAAAAATTTTGCACGTTAAAACAACTTAATATAACTACATAAATTTTGAAAAAATGCATCAGTGCTTTATTTTCTCACTCTAAAACTTCGACTTTCCCTCCCATTTGCAACGACAAAATTTGTTATACATTCATACTTCAGTGAACAAAACAGCGGATACTCTTCTGGACTTTCAGATCAGTTCAAGCAATCTACCAAATGCAGGCATTGCAGCCCAAATCATTTGATTTGGCCTTATAGCCTAAATTTTTTAACATGGAATCCTGCAAAAACACAATCCATATTGTTTTGCCACAGAACTTGCATAAAAATGAATCCTTACGCCAAAAGGTTTCTATCACTGAGTCATATAACCTCGAGTCATTTGTAACTTAATATGTGAGATTGCACACTACGCCCTATTAGCGACGGTACTTATACTAGTAATTTTCCAGTAAAACATTTTCTCGCTTAACAAAATGTAGAAATGTGTTCTAATGACCAGCATATTACCGACTAAAACAAAAAATACAAAGAAACAAGAAGAAAGCACTGGAAATGAGCAGGTTCTAGTTTCGCTGTTCGTCAGTTAGCGTGTATAATGTGCACTACACATAGTTACAAATGACTCGACGATAACTTGTATGACAATCTTGACTTACTCTTCTCTCAAGTAGGCTTACAAAGAATGCGTTTTGGTGGAAGTGGACTTTTCGGCTGAGCTCAATACCTTTTTGTAGAAAATCAGACGCAGATTCCAAATATGTCCTTGGTACCTGCTGCGCTCCTCTGAACGCCGCGACGGTCTAGCACCCAAAAGTGGCCCATCCGAGCTGTCCTGAGTGATTTTGCTTTAATGTACCCTTTACTTTTTTGACTTGAAAAATTTCACAACGCGGCATACAGAGGCGCGCAGCAGACATCGAAAACAGCTTTGGAATGAGCGTCTAATGCACTTAGAAACCATATAGATTTAATCCGGAAACGTTCCTTCAACCAAAAATGCTTCCTTGTTAGCCCAATCAAGAGACTTTCCATTGCAACTGCTTCCATAATTATTAGGAAAACTACAGAGTGCAAATCTGTCTTCCAAAAGTGTAGTTTCCTCTTTGCTTGTTTCCTTAGCAATAATAAAGCCATGATTCCCATGACAACGACCTCATTTAAGAGTTTCCAAAATGTCCTTGTGGGAAATCTGAGATTGGACGCTTTTAGCTCACTAAATCTTCACTCTCTCTCTCATTTTTTAGACCTTTCCACAATACAACTTTGCCTCGGGGAAGAAAAGTACAAAAATTCATCGCTTATTTTTTCTCATTTCGAACAAATCCCATACCACGAAAAAGATACTAAATTGTTCTTGTTATCGCTCTGTTAAATCATCTAGAAATATGAAACAAAATTTACTTGAGACAAAACTGCTTACATTTCAGTCAAAGATGATTTAGAAAGCTCCCCGCCTCCTCTTCCCTGGGAATGAGTTGAAAATTTTTGAAAGTCACTTACATGAGTTATAAAATGTGCAAGTGACTTGTTTATACTTGTAAATTATTAGAATGATTTTCAAATTTTTTAAAAATTCAATTCAGCCTTATAAAAAATTTCGTGGGGAGAGGGGCCTGAGCCAAGCCCTGTTTTTTTTTGTAATTTCGGGGCTAGAGGTCCGCAATTCTGGGAAGCATGCTAATAATTTTTTCGGAATGCGTGGCTAATGCCGCGCACCTTCATCAATAAATTTTTTGCAGCCCTCTCCCCCCCCCCCCTCCCCCCCCCCCCCCGAACGGAAGTCTGGGTACGCACTGTTGTAATGGCACAAATATTCTTTTGAATGTTTGTAAATAAAAGAAGATACATTCCCGTTTCATACTGACAATATAAGCCATAGCGGAGGAACGCTGAGATTTACAATTGTCGTACCAAAGCATTCAAGGAGGCTAGCGTATGTGACGGTAAATACGGTTCCATGCAGTGCCGACTTTGCCGACAACATTTGCGCGTGAAAAACTGTCAGACTGAGTGCTGAATAGAAATTTTGTATGAAGTTTACTCAGTCAAAAGGGAGATAACGAGAAGAAAGCAGCCGTTTCTGCTTTTTTTTCGTTTTATCATCGTTTTCCGCTTTCCCACCTTTCGCCATTTACATACTTTGTAATTGTTGTGGCACCTTATGCTGTCTACGATATTGACACACATAATCCTTAAACAACAGTTGGTCCTCACTGGAACAATGGCTCCAAAGACGAAGCGTCTACATACATATAGGATTTCTGGAAAGCACCTGGCCTAAAGTCTTCCAATTCAAATTTTGATGCCTGTTTATGTTATTGTACTCAACAAACATAAAGTTATCATTGCAGTAAAAATCGGGTTTCGTATTTTCTTTGACTTTTTATGGTTGGAACACAACTGATATAGCTTTCCACGCCTCCTTCCTTGAAATGCTTGTTACAAAAAGCAAAACAATATTTCAAAGACAAATTTGTAAACACTCTTTATGCTACTTCTCTCAGCTTCTTAAAGCTGCTTACTTTCAGATTTTTTGAGGTGCTTTCAAGTAGAAAATTTTTTCTTTGTTGAATCAGTGGTACTTTAGGTCTAGAGAGCTTTAGTAAACAGCGTTTTAGATTTGCAATCAGAGTAGTTGAGTCCACAAACTTTTGTTGAAGCCACAAAGTTTTTAAACACCCTTTACATATCAGGAAAAAGTCTGTACTTTTCTCAATCTCGATTGATTAAAAGAAAACGTTTTGCTTGCATTATTACAGCAACACATCATGATATGTGTTGAAACTGCTCTCTGCAAAGAAAAAAAAAACACTGGAGAAAATACTAAAAATGATTATTAGAAGGTGCTGATACCAAAGAATTGTAATTTATCAAAGAGGCTCTTTTTCTAACGCCATCTCAAAGCAGTAATGAAGCTTCTATTCTCAAAATTCAAGCATTTTAAATTTGTTCATCACGAAAGCTAGTAAAATTTCTGATAATGTGATATACCATCGTCCCTATTCCAAAAGTCGCTTTGTGTAATTGCATCGCTTTTGCGATGTGGGGTAGAGCGGACCAGTAGCTGTTTACTAAATTCAACTAAATTCTTCATATTCTGCCAAATACAATATGCAATTTACTTACAAGTACAGTAATTTGTAGTCATTTTCTCATAAAAGGAATTAGATTCTAGGCTGAGGACTAATTATGGAAACTCATTTCTCAAAGGACTCCATAGCTGCACGCTCAAAAGCGCTTTTCATATCCTTCACTCTCTCTCCTCAAAGCCCATTCACATGAATGTCACTACGAACACCGTTCTCATCATTAATTTGGGAGGGGGAGGAGGAGGTGGGAGGGAGGGGGGAGTGCACGTTTTATTTAGCGTTGTGCTTATTTTCTGTCTCTCTCGTCATCTTCATTGTAAATGGAAACTTGCAATAATTAAGCTCTTCTTGCAAAGACTTTACTTCAGTGAAAGCCATTTCACTTTATTAGACTTTTTTACTAGACTTTTGGTTATCAGCTGGTTGCTTCACCTTTATTGTTCACTAGTTGATGTTTTTCTTGGCTATGCTCGAAAATTTGAGAATTTCTTTGCTTCCACCAAAGTGATGCTCGGTTTACAAATCGGAAAAAAGGCAAATTTAATATTTCTGGAGAACTAATTTCTGAAGAAGGCTGAAAATCTACGGTTGTTCTTCCCAGGCTAAGTAGTATAGAATTACCTACGCGGGAGCAGGCCAGCATCACTTTGGCGGAAGCATAAGAATTTTCAATTTTTCTATGCGTAGCCGAGGAAAAATTACAGCAACTGCGCATATGAATGTTTGATTAAGAATGTATGTCCGTGAAAAAAGTTCTGGGTCCATAAAAATTTTTTGAACGGGGATAAATTTTTTGATTTCTTGGTCATATCAAACTTCTTAGATTCCATCTTCGAACTTCACATGGGTATGACTTGATGCAAAACAGTAATGCCATTTTGTAGAGCTTTCTTTGCTCCATCGAGTGGCCATAAATTTCTTTAGAATTTGCCTTGTTGCAATTTCATGAAGAGAAAATAAAAATGGACATTATTCTATTGACAACTTGATATTTCTTTGAAATTAAAAAAAATTATCTTTCATTTTCCAAAATAACACATTGCCGTTTCAGCCACAGTATACATACTGTATCAAAGCCGCCTTTCTGGTTTATCGATGTTTCCTTTCCATTCAACTGGCTTGGAGTCTGGAAGGAGGGGCTTCCTGACCTAATCAATGCTAGGTAAATGATGAGAAAGTACGCGCGGGAGGAACGCAGACCGCGTCGCGGGCGAGCGGTTTAATTAAGTCAGCCCCGCCTTAAAGGCAGCGGACAGGCAAAATGGACCGCTGTCAGATTTTGGTAGTTTCGGGTAGTGGACCTCCCAAGTACACCGTAGTCCCAACCCCACATTCCAATTCATGCGCTAAGTGCTGAAAAAAGCGCTTCAAAACTCCACCAGCCCCACCCACTTGCATTGAGTGGGGCGTTATTGGTGGAAGTTTGAAGCGCTTTTTTCAGGACTTAGCGCATCAATTGGAAGTTGGGGTTGGGGCTACGGTGTAATTGGGGGGTCCACTACCCGAAACTACCAAAACAGGGGTCCATTTTGCCTGTCCACTGCCTTTAACGCCACCAAGCCAGTTGAATCAAAGGTTACAATTCGAGTAATTGACAAAGGAATTAATGACAAAAGCAAGCATAACTTGCATAAGTTCGAGTTGCTTTTTTTGCCGATGATAAAATTTTATCTGTCAGAACGATCTTTTTGATCCTCTCGCATTGCAACGGGGCTATGATTGGTCAGCACGTCGTCTGATTGGCCAGGTATTGAGCAGCGCGGAGCGAGTGCGGATTGTGCGCACAAGCATGCTTTCTCACTTTACGGATTAATGTCTAACGAGGTGATATGCATCCACCTAGATATCATACGCTTCAAATTATAGCGGGTTTCGTTGCCGATGGTAACTCGTCCGCTTTCTCAAGAGCGCCGCTAACACTCCAAAAAAAGAGACATTAACCTACTTCCAACGTTTTGTACGAACAATCTAGTAGCCGATGCATATGTGAATTGAGAGAAAAACTTATTTCCTTTTCCATATTTGTGCGAAATCGGAGCTGCCCTTTTTGATTGGCCTTTGACCTTGGAAAGGCAGCTAAAACCTCTAATTTTGCCTCACATCTTCTTAAATATTCGCTTGTCTGGAAAAAGTAAACAACAACAAAGCTTTGGATTATTACATCTTTTGCAAGATTATACTCAAAGTTCAAAAGTTGAGTTGCTGGCCTCGTCGATACTACGAAAACGTTAATTACCATCTAGATCAAGCTTGCAGTTAACAGCGAGCTCAAAAAAAAAATGAAATTTGAGATTAAAATGCTAGGTGGTAGTTCATATAAAAAAGCAGATAATTGCTTGAAAGTTTATGAAATTATAAATTTCTGTCAATCGAGAGGGAGAGTAAAGTAAAAAAAATAAGATCTAAGCAATATTTGAAGCAACACTGGAGATTGAAATTGAATTAAAGCTATAGAAGAACAAAATAACCCATTTATGAAATTTTGCAAAAAAGTGAGAAAATTAAGGAGGTCATTCAGAAGAGGGTTCGAAGGTTTAAAAACTAATCATGATTATTGTTATTAACAGTTTGATTATCAAAATAGAACAATTAAAGAGAGCAGCTTTTAATTTTAAGCTTTAGCGGTTTATTTTTTACATTTTCATTCCCGTTTCAAGCATATGTTATAGGATGAAGTAAAGGTGTTAGATTGATGGGCGGTTGTCGTCGTTGGTGCGGAAGTCTTCCATGGAGTGAGCCTCGCAATTCTTTTTCTGGGGACGTGCGGCAAACAGTTCTCAGTATAATAACGAGCTTTAAACAAGAATTTTGCCCCAGTTAAAAAATACACATCTGGACTTAAGCTGACGTATCCCAGCAGAACGCGGCGCAATTATGTCATTCGGCCCCACACGTTGGATGAAAAGCATGAACATGCTTACATTTTCGTCCAATGTGACACCAAGGCCGGTAGTAATCTACCCTACCTGGCGGCATCAAAGATGCCGCCAAGTTGGCACACATCGCGGAAAGTTGCCATCTTCGGCGGCAGCTCGCGAAGTAATTCTAGGTTTCAATAATCCTACTTAACCTTAGTACGCAATATTTCGCACATTAATTTTTGATGATGCACACAGCCGCAAAATTGCTACATCGCGCGCGATCGAACCTAAGTGCGTTAACTCCAAGTGCCATCACGTTAACCATTCGACCATTCGGCCGATGATTGACGGCTGCACCAGCAATAGGAGGAACGCGGTGGTAAGTGGCCGCCTGTAAGAGGGATCGATACATTGCGTGAGAGACTTTGACCTGAAAGAACAGCTGATTGATATGAGCGAGAGAGGGGCGAAATCGGTGCAAACGAGATTTAGAAGGGTTTTTCAAAAAAGATGGTGTTCTTTGTGGTTGCCAGGCATTACTAGATTTTTTCTCTATAAGAAAATCGTCGTTTCAAAAAAGAAAAACTCATATAATGAGAAAAATGATATTCTTGGTGGAAAGTAGAATTTTTTGATTTTTTCGCCCGACGTAAATTGTGTGATATGCCGCACTACCCAAATTTGCAGACGGCGCCAGCAAGGTGCCACCACCTCGACATGGTAGGGGCACGTCGGGATGGTGGCACCGTGATCTCGCAAACGAGCACGCTATTTTTCCTATTCTCTGACCTGGCGCCATCTCTCAGCGCTGAAATTGGGGGGCACGCGGAAGGCGACAATCGGCGAAAAATGGAGGCTGTGTATCATTCGTCTCAATGACTTTCACGGATTTCTACTTGTGGCATTGAGTAATGTATCTGTCCTCACCCCCCACCCCCGTAGTCCCCCGGGGTGTCACTTTAACATTGGAGAGTTTTTGATGGGCACAAAATTGGGGATTGTCGCCTTCCGCACCACACCCGCTGAAATTTCGACGAGATGCCGCCAGGTCAGTTCGCGAAGTTGCCGCCAGCACTTCGCGCCTTCCTCTACAAATCTGTTTAGGGAGGTTTTTTGCACCCTAAGTTCCCAGGTAAGCTTCCCTTAGGTCATTATGACCTCCTCGACCGGAAATACCTGGTGAAAAGGGTTGGGAGAGCACTGACTTGAGGTCGGAGTTCGCGCCGACTTCACGTAAAGATGACGCCGACCTGACGGCGAAACATGCCGCCAGGTCAGGGGGATTACTACCGGCCCAAATGACATATTCGCAGCGTTCTGCTGAAGCAAGACGGTAGGATCGTCTGACACCTACCCAAACGGTGACTTTGTATTGGAATTACATAGATCCCACCCTGGCAGTGCTAAAATATCTTATTTTTGAGAAAAGACACTTCTTAATCCATTGACGACGCCTAATTTTGCATGAAGGCGCTATGGGACGACGCGATTTCGCACAACACTTTCAGTACAGGAAGGTTTTGTGGTTAATTGTGAAAAGCAAGGTTATTTTGTAAACAATTATAAACATTTTTTGAGAGGCTGAGTCTACAGGTCCCAAGAGTGAAAAACCTGGGAAAAATTTTGATATCTGGAAAAAAAAAACTAGACCTAGAAATGAGACGACTTTGCAAGAGGTGTGGGCCCGGTGGTCCATATCGTCCTTGGCAGCCAAAAGTGCGTGGGCCACCGATGGTCCAAATCGTCGTCAATGAGTTAATTTCGTAAAATTGGACAGCATTTTTTATAAGAATTAGACCTAATTTTTCAAACCATTTCCCTTATGAGCGGTTTTGGTATAGGTTCTAGTCCTTATGATTTTAACTTCGCTAGAAACCTCCTATTTTATTGCAAATTTTCACCCACTCCATCATAAGCCCCACTAGCAAACTTCCTGAAACAAAACATAATGCTTATTCCCACAGGGCTATCCCATCTCTCCGAAGAATCTAGCATCCATAGCACGTGTAATCAGATGAACAAGAGTGATCTATGGTTCTAAGCCCAGCGTTAACGTTCAGCTTAACCAGTTTGCACAGTTCGTTTCAGCTTTGTTTTCGTGGCTGAATTGACAACTCTGAACGTCTTCGTTTTTCCGCCTTGAAAATCATATTTTATAGATCCGCAACGGCAAAGATAATCGAATCTCGCGTTTTAGCCCCTTAGGAGGCTAAATCCTCACGTGACCAAGGCTTTCTCCGCAATTGCGGCTTAGGCGATGCTATTTTGGGCAACAGGGAAGAGCTTAGTTTCTCGCTCGCGTCTTATGAATCTTTTCTCCAATCTAGCTCGATAAAAAAATGCCTTCTTCATATTTCAAAAGTTCTTCTATTTCAAAAGCTTACTCTTTAAGTGTGCACTTTCCGGATCCTCTATCTCTTGATTTTCCTGATTTTCATTTTTTGTGGCTTTTTTAGGCCACTGCCATCGCCGAAACCAACTTTTAAAGCATAAAAGCCATACAAAATTACTTATTACTTATTCAATTTTTAACTCCGTCTCTTTCATTATTTTCCCATTCTCTCTACTGCCGTAGACTTTATAAGTAATAAGCTGCTATTTACGACAAATCTTTGCACTTTTTTCAAGCTTAATTATCTCACAGATAAATATAACGCCTCTGTCCTTTCAGTAAAATTGAGCTGTGCCCTTTCTTAATCCCAAAATTACTTCTTCCAAGCTTATGAACGCAGTTCTTACCATCTTCCCTTCTCTTCGAAAGCTGTGCAACTACTTTCTATACTTGCATATAAAATTGCTTTTGAAATCTTTTCAAAATTATTTAGCCTAAAAATTGTTTTTGGGAGGCGCGGCTTGCGCAGCGTCCTATTTTCCTGGAATTTTGGAGTTATGGGCCCGCGAAAATTTTGGAAATCATACCAAGAAATTCAGAGTGCGTGGCTAACCTTACGCACCTTCAGCAGAAAAAGAATTTCGTCGCCCCTCCCCCCCCCCCCTCCCAGAATGGAGATCCGGTACGTCACTGCCAGCAGCTGATTTTTTCATTTTATAAACCAATAATATTGATTGAAAAGAGATTAAGGCGCTACATATTGAAAGAGATATTGCAGATTTGAGTTCAAAAAATTTTTTATATATCAAATTAGCTGTGTCAGATCATTGACTTGCACTTAAGAAGCATCATTCCATAAATTGGGACATTTTTTCATAAATCAAGGATATTGTCCCTTGCTATGAATTGAACTGCACAGAATTAATGAAATAACAAATTTCTGGTCGAAAGTAACCCCTACTTTGCAAACTCAGATTTTGTACCGTTAGATACTCTTCATCTACCACTTTCCTTAACTTTCTTCCCTCAACCTCAGCATTTTGTAGCAGTTGAGGCTTGTAGGAGACTTTACGATAAGAGATTTTGGAAGCTGTCAGCTTGATCGCTGGATCAGCCTAATCTCAAATCCAGACACCCGCTGGTAACTTATGCAGATTATCAGTACGCATTAGCTGATTAGCGCTCCAGAAAGTTCATGAAGACGGTTTCTTAGGAATTAATTTGGATAATATCTCAGTAATCTTTCTTTGAGCTAGCAATATCATGACGGAAGTATGCGAAAAACGTAAAATAAATCAAAGCAAAAAGCTTATAAATTGCAGTTCTCATAATTTGCTCAGAGAAGCAACCAGATCAAAGCCAAATTTTTTTTCAATATGTGTGTATTATTTCTCACAAGGTTGCTTTCAGAACGAGCAGTTCAAACCAAAGAGAGAAGAGAAAAAGAAAGCCCTAGTTTAGTTAGCCGTCTGCTCTGGTGCCAAAATTTTCTTTTGATTTGATGTTTTATGAAGGAAAATCCATGTAAAAAAAGTCTCAAAAGTAGCTAAGTAATAAATCAAACAAACAAAAATGATTCCAGCGTTCTAGATGGTTCAGTTAAATCTAATCCTTTCTTTAATCTTGTTTTTGTACCTTAGCCAAGAGAAAATTCATACTGATTCGATGTTTCTGCAAAAACTTAAAATTTTCATAAAATTTTGGAGATTTCCGAACCTACTCCTTTTGAAATTTCAACCTTATCTCAAACAATATTCATTAAACATTATGAAAATCAACTTTTAACATTTTTCATGATTTTTGTTGCAGGGCTCAAAGGAAAACATAATGTAATCAAATCCCACTCTCTCTGCGGATCCGTAGTACTAGCGGCGAGAAGCCGACAATAATCCGTGAACGAGCCGGATATCAGATGTCGTGAAAGCTGAGTGCAAAGCAATTGTCTGTCGTCAGCACATCTATGTACTTTCGTATAGTACTTTATACAATCTATTAATCATTTTAATGAAAAAATTATTTCAGTAAAAAGATTTAGGGCAAAGATGGTAGTAAAAATGATAATAATAACAACGATTATTGGAATAATTTTTGTTGCATTTTTCCTCTTTGTCAAAAAAAAATTTCAGAAGCTCCTTGAGAATTTCAAATTTGCTTCAAGTGCAGAGGCTACCCGTCATCAAAACTGATCCCGCAAATGCACAAATTCAGCAAGTTTACAGCAGTTTAACCACACTCAGAATTTTGTTTTTTCTTTCTCTGTTTTTTCGTACCTGTGTGATTTTTCTCCCCCTTCAATTTTTTGAAGATAAAATTCAACACTGCTTCTTCCGTGGAGGCACTCTGGTGTTGCCAGCGTCTCAAAACGAAATCTGAGAATATTATCGAAACGAAATCGAAAGCCAAAAAAATCTTACTGTGTGCACCCTGCAGAATCAGTAAGAGATGCACAGGAATAAATTTATTTTTTTTATTTTCAAAATTTTCTCAATTAAAATGGTACTGCTAACATTTCTTGAACAAGAACTTTTCCAGAAGCTTCTTAGATTTTACAAGAAGAGACAATAGTGTAATAGCGGGCCCCATGATTTATTCTAAAAAATTACTCACTGAAAATTTGATTAAATCTTGTCATTGGATGAAGAGTTGCATTTTATGCCATTTTTGGAACTCTTAGTTTGGGAAGAAAGCAGATAAAAACCAATCAACTAATTTTCCAAGACTGAATCTGAGTTTTATAAGTTTTGCATTCAAAACAAATACCTAAAAACGATTTTACACAAATTTCCAGATAACAAAGTAAGTTTTGAAGGTCTACATTTGATTTTAGGATTAATAAACTTCTGGTGCAAAAATAGCACATTTAAGAGCTTTCTTTAGCGTGAAAAGGAAGCAATTTGTTTACCCTTCACTCTCCATCCCATTCACTTATCCGGCATGCTCCTGCAATGTAGTCAAGCCCCCTCTACACTACTCAAGAAAAATGGGACCCCGCAGAAATCAATAGCTCTCATTACCAAAGCAGCACTTTTTAGTCCAGGGTGGGCAACAAACTTGGGTGCATTTTCTCTTCGGAAACTCACGCCCCATACATTTAGTACAGATCAAAATTATGCTCGTTCTCTGCTCTTATCCAGTTTGGGCATTTCTAAGAATATTGGGTAGTAATAACTTCCGTACGACCTCCTTCGTTGATTGTAGAGCTTATTTGGAACCTTGCGAAGTATTCAATGTACGTAATTGCATATATTCTAAATGCCAGCGAAGAAATCTAGCTCCTCTCTTTTTTACCGTGTTCCTTTGCGTATAGTTTCCATGAAATCAGTAAGAATCGCAACGAGAAATTATCTTGCTTCTATATGCACCATTTTTTTATTGTTTTGCCTTAAAATTCGATTGTATTCATTATGGTTACACGGCCAGGTTTTTTTTTCTCGAAATCGGATAGCTAAAAAAGCTACCTGCTAGAAACATACACCGTCAATTTTCACCTAGATTAGCATAACATTCTAAAACTTTTATTTTCACTCAATTAACTGCTAATCAAAAAAACCATTGGAGTATATACTGAAGTAAATCTTTGAGTAATGAGTAAAGATGTATGAATGCTTAATTTCAAAAAAATTTCCTTGACAGTAGGTAGTTCTAGATTTCATTTTGCTCATCAAAATTTCATTGAAAAGTTGTCACGCGCTCAAAAAAAGTAAAAAAAAGAAAAAGAAAAAAGAAAAAAGTGAATGTCAATTAAGTCACATACTGCTTGGAATGACTTTTTCCTTCTAAATTTTTTTCCATTCAGCGAGCTTCTTCCCCTTGAGACTCGCTTTATTTTCCTTGCTAACTACCCGATACAGTCATGTTTGCTTTAACGACACACCATACTCCAATTTTTGTGATATGAAACATATCATACTCAGATTGTTTCGTGTTAAAGACAATTTTTTCGGGGAAAAAAAGAACAGTTGAACTTCATAAGCCGAAAAACATTTATTTGAATTGCTTCACATTTGGACTTTGAATTTTTCCCCTCTTCCCCAGACGTAATACATAAGAAGAATGGCTTCATTTCTGCATAAAAGGACTGCAAAATGGTTTGTAGTTTGTCATATTGGCTTCCCCACGCTATTTTCTTGTTCATTTTGTACAAAAAGCGATTTAGCACGGCTTCATTTCATAGTGAGCAATTTCTCTTTCAAAAGAAGATTCATGTTCCCGATAAATCGCTTCAAAAAACTACCTTGCGAAAAACGTATTTTCGCACATACTATAATGTCTTCTTCGAGTTTTTTCGTTCCTCTAATAACTATCTTTTATGAATCATCTTCCAACATTCCTTGGCTAATAATTTTGAACCAAGTGGTGGGAAAATAATCAGAGAAAAGTGGAAAACGTCGTCTTCAAGACTCAAAAATTCTTTTTGGGCCTCTTGGTCGGCATAAATAAGTCATTTGTTGCTAGGGGAAATCTTTTGCATAAAAGATTCATCTCAATGCTTACCATATTTTACTAAAACTTCTTTAGCCATCCTCAACGAATAACCCCAAATCATTATCCACATTTAAATCCTGCGATCGGTATCAAATATATAGTATAGTATAGTATCAGCAGCGAATTTTACCAAAAAATAAGTTCGAAGCAAAAATTGAAAAATAGAAATGAACCTACTTGCAAACTCCCGTTTCACATTCAGATGATGAATATAGACAAACGACAGCCCTGTTATAAAGTTCTTAAAGATTGCACCAAGTTGCTTAATACATTTTCGAAAACGTAAGAAAAACTTTAAGCATTTCTAGCCTACAAAATTTGAAAAAAAAAACAATTTGACTGCTTCTATCTACCATCTTGTGCCTCTGATATGTGGTAATAGCTTTTATCCAATCAAATTTAGAACATGCATAATGTTTCCTTTCTGGGATGTGCTGCCCTGACAGATTCGCTTCAACTAGAAAAAAAGATTTGAAAATTTCCGAAATCTGGTGGCCCCAATTCATGAAGTTGGAGCAAATTTTTTTGTCAAAACTTCAGAAGACATATGATGCCGTCGAAATGATTGACGTTACACTATCTTCATAATGGTTTTGACAAACTACCTCAAGTCACAGCCTTTTCGAATAGTTCCCTATCAAAATTCGGCGTTCCATAGCGCATTCGAGAACATTTTGCGCGTCGAAATCCCTTTTTTCCTAAACCTCCAAGGCTTTTTTCCTCTCACGCCATGGGTCACATGATGACGACATTTTCATGAGAAACATCATTCGTTGTATTGAAATGAATTTGAGATCAAAAATATTGCATGCCTTTTGTTAGACACGGGGATGTAGGAGGCGCTATGTGCCGTTACGCTCCGCCTCTACGGACAACTGGTACATACTGTAATGTATGAAGGCTTGTGCCACTTGTCCGCTTGTAGGTGCATTATCGCAGCAAAATTATACTCAGCTTCCATTATATTTGAGACTGACAGCAATATGCTACCAATTTTTATAAAAAGAGTTATTATTATGCTGTTATATGAGTGGAAGTATTTTTATCGCACCATTACCATTCAAGCAATTTTGTGAGATTGATAGCAATTCTTCCCAGGAACCTAGCAGTTGTAGAATTTTATTCAAAGCTATTAAAGCACGGAAAAGTTAATTTTGGAAAACTGAACATTTATATTGATTAATTTTTACCTACACAATGTCGTAAATTGCATGGCATGAGTACTCAAATTTTCCATCCAAACCAATAGTGAGCGAAGGAGGAGGAGAAGGGGGGGAGGTAGATTGAAGAAGCAGTGGTTTCTACCCTTAATGCCGTTCGAAATTGCTTAAAAAATGTTGATTCAGATGGGAGAGAATTATCTACTTTTAATCGCAGAATTTTCTCAATTTTTCGCCTCCTATTTAGCGTCACTGTTTGGAACTTGAGTCAAGAAGTCAGAAGTCTTGATTCTCACGATTTTAGGAGACTCTCACTCAATTCCCAATCAACACCATCGTTTTTGTCTGTTGTTAGCAACGGGTGCTAAGTTGAAAAGAGCGCGAGCGGTTTCTCAGCGCCTGACGTCAATTTTCGAAAAAGCAGCATTTATGCATGGCGAACTGCACATGTTCCAGATGTCTCCATGGTTGTTGACATCATCAACCAGCAATTCATCCCACTTCAACATTTATACTTGTCCTGGGAATTTCTAGGCTCATCGGACCCACTCTAGCTGATTTGTGGTGGTGTCTCTGGCCTCAGCTTATCGTTAAACCCCTCGGCTTAGTCTTCTTCTAACACTTCTTTGACAAAGCATATTCGAATCGTTTAGCTCTCGGCTTCGTAATTGCATTATAAAGATTAGCGAATAATCACAACAGTATATTATTTGCAATATTTGCTTATTTAGTGAAAACTCAACGACTTTTTCTACTCATGTGACTCGAAAAAGTCAAGGGATTCTTTGATTTTACTCAAAAAAAGTAGATGTTTTCTCGTAACGCAAATTATTAACTTTGATGTTGTGTCGTCAAGACAGTCAAAAATCACCGTTTGAAAATGTTTGATTGTTATGCCTGTTTGCTAAAATCTTTTCTTGCCAAAGAGTTTGATCACTTGAAGTACTTTCCGTTTTCTATTGTATTTGAATGCTTAGTAGTGCTTTCCCCACAAATGTTATTGAAGGTAATTTGCTGAATTAATCTCAGGACCTTTACATGCGAAACAAGAAAAACCTCAGCTAATAAAAATTATGGGACAAAAACTTCATATTATTAGTTCTGCAATTTTCCAACGCGCCAAGAAGAAGCAAGTTGATCCAAGATATAATTGATGAATTTGGTGTTCCTATAAGCGATTTCAAGAAAAATCCGAAGATTTATCACTATTTGGAGAGTTTGTTTATTTGAGACTTCGCAAAAAGGAAGACTTTCGGATAAATTCTTTCAAAAAATACTGAATAGCCAATTTGAAATACCACTGCGAATTTGTTTAATCTATCCGGCTGCTTAGAATGAAAGCTCTCAAAAATTAGCTCAACTGTGGTGGAAAGTGATTTTGCATCGAACATTGTGGAAAGAGATTTTGCACCAAACACTGTCCAAAGCATTTATTTATTTATTTGTTTATTTGTCTAACAGTAGTATTCTGAATAATTTGAGCATGGGCCTAAAAAACGCACAAACTTTCGGACCGACTACTACTCTGCTGTTGGTAAAAAATGGTCAAAATGTGTAGTTTCTAATTCACTTCTCTTTTTTTTTCTTGAGTTTTTTTCCAGGAAAAAATCAAGAATCTCCACAATTATGTAAATTTATATTTGTACACGGCTCAGCTTTGAACCAAACCTCATTACAATATCTTATCGGGCGTCATGATTAGAATTCTCATCTCCACTATTTAAGTAGCAAAAAGTCAAGCGAAGAAGAAACCTTAGTGAATTTTCCATTCTTCGAGGAAGCAAAACATCTAGATATCAATCTAGTAAGTGTGTTCAGATATATCACATGAGAGTCGAAGTGCACAACTTCTTATAGTCAGTCAAGAAGTCAATCAGCTTCAGAAGACATAAGTGCTATATAGCCAGAAGACTTGAGAAAATTGGAAGATAAATAGGAAATTCAAAAAGAAGTAAGGAAGTGGAACATGTCCTAGTTGTGCTGATTACAAATCGTTGTTGAATGTTGAATAATTTTACTACTAAACTTCTGGAATTCCAATTTAGCAAAGCAGGGTTTGGAGAGCAAGCTCTTGCTATTTTGTTTCGATTTTAGCTGATTTTCAAAGTTTAAGCCCTCATTTCCATTTTTGAAAAAAAAATAAGCTCGACGACATATTGAAGCTTTTTGCACACTCTGAACTGATGTCACTTCGTGGTCAAACAAAAAAGTTTCAGCTCCTTGATTGAGTGCAATTTTTTTGAATCTAAATACACCTGTTGAAAATGGGAGTGCACTTTTCGTTGAAGCATGAAAAAATATGTCTGGCTCACCTGAAAATACCGGAATGAAGTGAGCATTTGCAAGAAGAATGTGCAGGCAATTATAGTTTTTTCTTCTGTTGAATTGGCGCAATAGGCAAAAATAGGGCAATTTTTATTGCGTTGTTTAATTGCAGACACTCTATTCAAGGAATTGGGACGTAGTTGAAGGTTGTGGGTGTACACGTACATGTCCAGGACCACCTTTTACATTTTTTACCCATTCGCTTCGTTAGTCATGTTTTTCTCTTCCTTATATGGCATAACAAAGAATTCATAATTTCTAAGTTGCATAATCGGAACTTTGTACCTCCTTAATGAAAAACGAATCGAGCTTATTTGTATAGCGGGTTTTACATAGACGTGGAAGAAAGTATTGTTTTTGCACATTTTTCGTGATAGAAATACTATGGGACCACAAGGTTGTAGAAGAAGAAAGTTTTTTGAAGAGAAACTTCTCGAATTTCTCGTTTTTTTTCGAATATTGAAAGTCTTGAGTAGTCGTTCAATTTTGCGATTGAGCTCCTCCTTCAATTAGCCTTACTCAGCTTGTTTTCGTTGCTTGCTTTTCATCAATTCAAAAGAGTATTAATAATAATAATGATAGTCAAATAATAATTTCCATGATCGACAATCTTCATAGATTACATAAAAATCTCACTCATTGCTGCTTCTGAGTTCAAAAAACTTTCTCGCTTGACGTACAATTAGCAATAAGCAGTAATTACTTACATTTACAGATGTTTTTTAGAAAGATCTAAGGGAAAAAGCACAGAGAAGAAGAATTGGGTAAATGAATGTTTTTTCGGCAAATATCTGCATGGATTAATGCAAGCTTGAATGAATATAGGTTGATTCTCAGTTTTTTGGGACATTTTGAGATTTTTTGACCTTCGTTCTGAAAGAAAAACAAAAAAATGTGTTTGCGTGGCAAAGATTTTTTTCCGCAAATTTTGCATTGTAAACTATACGTATTCGTTGAAATTCCTTCAAGTACAGCGGATACCACCTTAACAAGGTCCACAAATTTTTGCTGTATAAAGCTAAATAAGGCACTACATTTTTAATTACACGCATAGAAAGCATGCGATCTGCGTTTACGAAGCGGCGCGGGTGCAGCGCGTCTGAGTTGCGAAAAGACAGTGAGGGCAGAGTATAGCAGGCAATTGAAGCCAGCTTAGTGTAGACTTATCTTTCAGTTCCTTGTTTGATCTACTGCAGCATTTTGCAAGTTCTGCAGACACTTGACTGTTACACTTGAAAACTGTTGCCAAAGCAACCACGGATTTGCATGAGTAATCCTTTCGAGCGAATCTCATCCAATTCTATGGGATGCTGTTGAGTAAGCAATCAGGCTAAAATCTCTCGCAGTTGCAAGACTCATGCAGTGTACTCTTTTCAGTCAGCCTATACTTGAAAGATAGGACAACCGTCGGCAAATTTTTTGAAGGACCGGCAAAAAAAGTATTTCCACGAAGTTACCAAGTCCAAAACGATGAATTCGCTAATTTTTTGACTCTGATTTTTGAAATATTTGCCTCATTTTCAATTGAACCACAACTGAGTAGCTCCGATAAGTTCCTCAGCTCTTTCGACTTTGCTTTGCTAAAGTTTTTTTTTGCCTCAAATTTTCGCTTTTACGATACTTATTGAATCAAGTAAACAGGAACATATTACATTGCAAATTACAAAAATCAAAATGTTGGAGAGTTTTATCAAAATTATTGCTTTCAAATATCCTATCTCGAATACGCACACAACGCTCATGCTGCGTCCACCGCTGCGGTGCGATTCTGAAGCGGGCTGTTTCGCCTTGCACTTTCAAGATGATTCACAGAAGAATTCTCTGTCTATTTCTATTCATTTTGCTGTCTAATTTATTGAAAAATTCTCGTTATCTGTATATTCTGCCCACATTCAACTTATAAAATTTTCTTGTATCGTACAATATTTCATCTAATCATGAAAAGCTTTTCTATGATTATCTCCAAAATTTGGTTGTTTCCACTTCTTGGGTTTTTACTGAAGGGACGCAACCTGACCTATCCTATCCAGAGATGAGCCAATTTATATACATTAGTATGTACCACGAGCTAGTCTAGGGGTGACCGTTGAGAAAACAAATTAGATGTCCTCCCATTGCCATTGTCTACCCTTGGTATTGCACGTGGTGTCTTAAGCAAATCCATGCATTTCACATCTCTCTTTCTCTCCTATGCTATTAAATTCTAGCGGTTATGAAAAAAATCTAAGCATCTCGGGTGGAAGGTATAGACTATCAAAGTTAGTTCATTTTCATTGTCTCATCATTATCTTCTTTCACCCGAAAATCCATTACCTTGTCGGTTTAAGTATGTGAAAGATAGTAAAAAAAACGGATAGTTTAGTAAATTAACAGCGAATTGGAAGAATTATCAAAAAACAGGTAAGCAAACACGATGATCAAAAACAGAATTTTCCCAAAAAATCGTTGCCCATTTTTTTTCATTCGAAGCTGTTCGGTGCTTATCAAAAAAAGACAACAAGCCAAATAAAGGAGGCTTGAGAATTGAGGAAAAAGACGAAATGAAAATGCACCAATGTGAACGAACAAATTTTTTGATGCGAGAAGTCACTTGAGAGCTTAGGAATTAAAGCAAAAATAATTCAAGAAAAGTTTTGCGGCAAAAACTGAGAAATATGAAGGGCTGATCGATGTCCTTGTGCAATTCCATATAACTCAAAGTGGCCTTATCCAGCGTATCAATTTGGAGTCAAAAATTTTGTTGTTGAGCAACAGGTATCGTAAAATATCTGACTAACTGCGTTATAATTTTCACACTTAGTGTTTACTTGTAAAGTGGCACTATTGGCCAAGCAAGAAAAACAAATGTAAAACATCAAACTAAAAATTTTCTCAAAATAATCTTAGCGAAAATTTCGGCAATTTAGAGAACGTAAGATCCTTATTTGAAGAGGAAAGGGTTGCGTCTTTGAGATGATCTTTACAATTGTCAAAGTAAAATTAACTGTTGTTTGTTCAGTACCAAAAAAACCTTATATTCTGTACTTTTCCTAGTCGAGGAACATCCATTTGTATAGCGAAAAATTTCAAAAAATAAGCTTCAAATTCAAGCAAATTTTCGGTACAAAACTTGTTTTGCAGAGGGAGCAATAGATGCACAGCTGCACTTCAATATCCAAAAGCCCACGTATTTTTCTCGATTTTGCGATTTCTGATCTGTAAGGGTTCACTTGCACTTGACCATTCAGCATATGTAGTCAAATAGCTTCGTCGTTTTCACAGCTGTAGGATAAATTTTCGAATGTTTGTAGAATTTTGTTACAGCGTATACGAAGGATTTCAATCACGTATCTTCTTCTTTAACATTTCCCTAATATTTTTAGTCATACACTAGCTTCGAGCAAACCAACTCTTTGCAGAAGCAGCTTCGCAATTTTATGAATAATCCTGTGTAAAACTATATGTTTTCTTCTTTTACAGTCCATAATTTATGACATCAGCAGCGCGACTCTTTGTTGCTCTTCGTATAACAAGTAAGAAGTAAGTTATAAGTAGTAATTTGTAGTTGTAAGTAGCATTTTTGACTAGATAGTTGGCGATATCAGCTTTTACCATGTACTATTCTGCTACCCGCCTATCATTTCGTTACTTCGCAGTTTTTTTTTGCTTACTGTAGATCGTTTGGCGTTGCATGTGTAGGTGCACAATACATATCTTGCCAAAAATAACTCTGAGTCTGAACCTTTATATGGAAAAAGGTCTTTAGCGGAAAACTTTAATATGTGAATCTATAGCTTTAAATTTGAAGAGACACCTGTAGAATAGATAATAGGTAATAGATTATAGGTTATAGATGATAGATAACTTTCCTAAATTGATTTGGAACTACGTGTACATGAATAAAACTGTGTTTAAATCGAATAGCCTAACTTTAAACAGTGAAGAGCCCTAAAATGAGAGGAAGTTTGTATGATTCGTTCATCGCTGTAAGAAAAACAATAGCTCTTAACTCTAGCTCATATATCTCTCGAGCGGACCAATCAGCTCCCTGAGTACGGTAGAGAATACGGTCTGGGCAAAAGTCTAGAGCCAATCTTAAGCAAAAATAAACTATATGACCCGTCGATTGAGTAATTCAGAGGAGACCTTCCATTCAGCCGAAATTCAACCACTGTAGCCTCATGCGTTTAGACACGATCGTGCATCGCTGTTCTAATCTTCTTTATGGTCTGACAACGGGGAAATTTGTTTGTATTGTTTACGAAAAATCGTCGTTCAATTCGCGTTTCAATCAATCTCATAATTTTACATAACTTTTGCAGATGACGACCGCAAGTCGTATCCATGTGGCTGCATGTCCGGCTGTGACAAAATTCTGTGAAACTCGTCCATCGCCAATCACGCGAAGAGACGAAAAAATCCGTGCTTTTGCTCGTTCTGTTCAAGAAATTACCGAATCCGAAGAGGAAGAGGAATCGCCGGTAAGTGGACGAGTTATCGCATTCTATTGCAATTTTGAATTCTTTTCCAGTCATGCTTGGTGATAGATATTATTTCCGCCATCACCTGGTTGCAGAATTTTTTTATATATGATTTATTAATTTTATGGCTGGTCCATAAGTCTCATCTTAGGTACCCAGGCTTCGTGACCTTATTAAGACTAGGTAATGTCCAGAAAGCACGCGCGTGGGAGAGACGCAGACAGTGAGCGTGAGCGGCCTCAAGTAGGTCACAAAGTCCCGCCTTTCATTCGCCAAACCAGTTGAATCAAAGATCACGTGGTCTGTAAATTCTAAAAAATGCCGAAAAACAACTCTATATTTTTTGTAACACATAGCAATACTTCCAATTCAATGTGCATATGAAATTTTTTTGAATAATGAAATGTTGAGTAAAAAAATTTGCAAATCATAACAATATCCACACATTCATCTACATTTGGAGAGAGTAGAATGTAAGATTACAAGCAAAAAATCTAATTTTTGTTTGGCCCTTCAGTTTTTAGCAACCGAAATCTCAAACATGATTTGAGCACTTGTGATTATCAGCGCGGATTCCCGTGACATGCCAGCTTTAATTTCCGGTTTGATGAAAAAGTGCAATATTTTCTTTTCGAAATATACTTTGCATCGAACGAATTCCACAAACCGGAGGTGATGATTTTTCCACGATTCCATTTTTCCGTGGTGCAAGACTTTCGGACCAATGAAAAAACCAAATAATCAAGGTAGTTCCGACAAGACCTCAGATGGCCGGGACTTCCGCAGAACGTTTGGGGAATTTCCGCCGGGTCACTTGCGGAAGTTCCGTAAAGGGCTGCGGAAGTTCCGAAGAATGCGAACTACATATAACAGCAAAAAAGAACACCGAAGCGGAATTTGAACCTTACTCCTTACTCTATCGACTGTGAGGCTTAGCTACTATCCTCTACACTACGATTGACATGTTCGATAATGCACTCTAGTTGTTGGCGAGGCAACAACATATTAGGCAACACATTTAAAACCCTGCGAAAGTACTGGCATGTCAAAGTGGAAACCGCTGGCATTTTCGAAAGTTCCGCAGCGCTTTGTATGCCCTACGGAAGTTCCTGTTTTCATCCAGTCTAACGTGGAAATTCTGCAGAAGTTCCCATTTTCAACGTTTCCACTTGCAATAGTAAACAAAATTCTGCGGAACCTCTGCAAATTTTGCTTGCCCTGTGGAAGTTCCGGTGAGTTGTCTGAGATTAAACCTTCACTAATATGCCCAAACTTCCGCGAACCATTTCTGCTCTCTGAAAATATGGTAAAATTCTATACAGTTACTTAGGATGCCAATGGGAGTTGTTGCAAAGTATCGTTCCAGATCGTCACGCCCCGGGATGCAGTTCGATCACCATTTGCACTTGTGGACTCACCCTTCATTCAAAGACGTTGCACATCAATGTCAAGCCCCTTGACGATAAGGTTTGTCTGAACATTCAAGCTCAAAAAATTACACAATTCGTCTTCTGAACTCAAGGTTAGAAAAGAGGAAAAAGGGAACAATCTGAGCGAGCTTACTGGCAAACTTAGTCAAAATCCCCTTAGCTAATAATGAGATTCAAAAACCGACCTCCTGGCTTCAGTTTGAATGAGATTATTCTAGGAAAACCAATCCACCAAGGCTGATTCGAGGCTTGTCAGATCCTGGACTGCGTCGTCCGAGTTTTGGCACTCAACCGCTTAGTCCGAAATTTCACGAGGAAACGCTCGGTAAGACCTGAACCTATTTATCGAGGTTCATTGATTTGATTGATTTGAAAAGATTGACATCGATTTGAAAAATTTCTTGCTCTGCTTCCTTCCAAAGGAAAGAAAGTATCCGATAAAGTGAAATATTTCAGCTCTTTTTTGCTAATGAAATGTTATTAGAATCTTCAAATTGCCCTTGAGAGTATCTTACAATCATTAGGCTGATGAATAAGTTCGTTTTGACGTGCAACTTCAAAGCTCTACAGCAATCTAAGGAATAATTATTTCTATAGTATTTTTTCTTCACGTCTTTGGTGCATAATCTTCGAAAATTTGATGAAAATCTACTATTTTTTCCCCACCATCTCCTCATGAAAAAAATCTTTCTAATAAACAGAACCATCTGATTGTTCTTGATACATAAATCAAATTGCAACGCATCTACAAACCGTTAAAAAAAATCGATTTTTTGCCGATCCAATATTTTATCCGAGAAACTTGTTTCTTGTATGATCTGGCCTATTCAATACTAGATATGGTTATCTTAACTAATTTTCAACTCTCCCTCTTTGATCAGCCCACAAAAGTCTCCGGTGACATTGAGCATCAAGGACCGGGCATACTTCACGCGATTTCAGTCGCGACGCGATTTGGCAATATTCCAACTGTTCATCAATCATTGTAAGCACATTCTAAATGTATAAATATGGAATTTTATCAATCCACGTAAGTTATACACACTATACATGTGCAGTTTGCTAGTTCTGGCTTTGAAGATTTCTGGCGAATTGCCAAATCGCGTCGCGACTGAAATCGCGTGAAGTATGATCGGCCCTTAGGCATTAGACCGATTAGTTAGGAGCTGACACCACTTTGGAATTTTATGCTTCGAATTATATAAAAACCAGACCATGTTCCAAAACGGTGACATAGTTCCCTGAGCTATCGTAACGTCATAGTACAGTATACCTACCGTAAGATACCGGCATCCACGGTAAGATCATAGAAAGGACGATGTTTACGTCTCTTCAAAAAGTCTGATGTTTAGGCTTACCTCCAATTCCCGAAGCGACGTCACCAGTCACTCCTGTTGCGAAATCATTTGATGAAAAGGATATGGAAGAGAAATGATCGTTCAGCTGATTATTGATTATTCTTAGGATCGATAATCGACCAACTTCACATTAGAGCGAAATTGATATCCGGACAAGCAAAGCCTATTTTAACCGAATCTAGAGTGGAAGTTACATTCCTCTTGTACCCATCTTCCTCTACACCACAATCATTTAATTTGACGCCAATTACGGTAAAAATGGGCTGCTTCCAGCTACAGAATATCCAGCTCGAATATTACAAATCATGACACCTACCCAATACACATCGCTGATCATAACCCAGTCCAACCATCGGGTAATTGCTTCAAGCCTTTCATTACAGTCGGGTGTAGTTCTGATCTTCTCTCATATTATTTGCGAATTAATCAATAAGCATATTTTGTTCGTGTGCATTCATTCTGTCGTTTGTACGAATTGCATTCAAATAAAAGAATGTCTATCAGGATACTGCAATGAATTAAAAAATAGTCGAAAAAATTGAGAAAAACGTAATTTATCTGTACAAAAGAAGAAAATGGTGAGAAAAAACAATAAAATAGTGGTGCAGTCTGAAAAAGTCAACTAGTATAGTGAGATATATGTTTTCAAAGTACCTATTTGTAAATAATGACGTCATTAGAAGCATTACCGTAATACCAACTTCTACCAATAAAGAAGGAAAACCAATAAAGGTTACAAAAACATGAGAAAACTAGACGGGCATCTTTGGAAAGATTTCACATGGACGAAAAGTGGAGGAAAAATGGAAGAAGGAGTGAAGGAGAAGAGGGACATGTTGAACTTATGTATTGATCAATATCGATTGAAAACTAAATGTCGTCACTCAATTCGACTTTTCTTCTCGGCAGGCGGTGAGGTGTTCGAGGATGTGGATGGACTCATTACTGACGTGCGTAGATCCATTATGGAGGTTAGCTAAACGATACGATATTTGGACAGGAACTCGGTTATTGAAAAAAAAAGAAGAGCAGTACTTTAAAACTTGAAAATAAGCCCTACAGTTTTTCGTGCAAATTGCAGTATTTGTTGCTATTTCTGCAAAATTACGTTAAGAGGATTGTGTTTTTGAGTGCTCTTTCAACAACTTTTTTAGCCTATTTTCAATTCCCACATCCTTCCCGTGTTTCTAGGTCCACATTATACTGGAAAATAGACGAAAACCATGGTTCCTTCCTTAGCGCAGTTATCAACACCTCTTGCAACAGGAATATTCTTGTTCATTTAAATTGCTTCAAAAAAGTTTGTTATTTCAAATTAAAAATGATATTTCTTTCATATTGAATATTAGAAACAAATCGTACTAGAACGATTAATATCCAGCATTGATAAAGTATTGTAAACAAGTGTTTCGAGTTCCCGAGATTTCCCGATATAAGGAGTAAGGGAGATCGTTGGCATGTGAATAAATTCTTTCTACATTTTATTTATATTGTATTATTTTTCGAAACTGTAGGCACTTGACAATCAGCTTTAAAACTGAAGAAAAATAGAAAAAAACTTTATTTAATTTCATAGGAAAGAAATAACGTGCACAGTGCATAAATTTCCAGATAACTGTTGTGATTGAATAAAGTGGATTGATGACTCGGGCGGCGAACATAAACAGTTTATCATAAATCATCATCTTCGCTTAAGTAAATTTGCTAAAATATTCGGAATATAATTTGAAAAAATAATGGTACATTAACAGAGCTGGAGTTTGCCAGAAACCAAATCATTATTTGTCCAGAATTCTTCTCAAACATTCGGTTTTGTTTTTTGCAAAATTGAAGGGTGTGAACAGCTTTTTCATGCTGAGTCCTTTTCCTGCACTATTTGTTCAACTTTTCTTTTTCTTTCTCTTTAACTCCAGAAACAGCAATGACTTTTTGAGATATAAAACTATACTTAGATGAATTTTGATGATTTACTCACCAAAAAAAACTCACCACATCATAAACGGCGCGTTATTTGCTTGAGGATATACCACATAAGCCTTTATTATAAAACTCATAAAACAAATTCATTTCCATCTATTTTTTGTGCTTTGCATTGAAGGAAACTGTTGGGTGAAAATTTATTTGAATAGGTGAAAATTTTTTTAATTGGGTTAAGATTTTTTTTGAGCACTTCTTTTGAATATGTCGATTTAGAGAGAATATTGATTCCATAATGCATATTGGTACATTCTGGTACTATTATATATTTAACATAATCTCAAAATTCATAACATGTTCAAATCTGCGCGATATGACCATACTAGCGACAATAGGAGCAGTTTTTAATCTGAGATGCGTATATCAATTTCCATACGGGTCAATAAAGTCAAAATAAGTCTTGAATTTCCTCGCATTACGACATTAGAGATGCTGTGTCTACTAAAATTCCATCTAGAAATTAATAGACTGATAATTCCACCTAAGAATTGTTTGAATGAGGATTAATCAATTGTCTGGCCTCACCCCCACTATCCAAAATCTCATTATTTCTTTAGCGGACGCTCATCCCCTCGCCACATCATTCCCATACAGATAAAAATCTAGGAAGTGCGTCAAAACACCTGAGTGTTCATCGATGTGTGTGCGGATAAGTGAGCGCTTAGGCAATCTCTGCATGACAAATTACCCCCGATCGCATAGGGACCCCTTAGTGCTTCCGAAGGTGCGGTGTCGGCACTTTTAGATGCTTGCGCGTCTCAATGAGGTGATGCAACCTCATTAGCCCCGTCCAGGGGGCGAACGATCGTTCTTATCTTCAGACAAGCGGGCCCTTTGTTACCCCTACCCCTACCGACACCTTCACTCTAATCGGATTAGCACTATCAAACACCTGCTCATAGCACATTGACACACTTATAGAACTGAGCTGGTCCAGAAGAGAAAAACCTACTGTAGCTGGTAAGGCTCCGGCTTGATTTCTTAACGCATCAAAGCATTCCTGACAGCGTGGTTGCTCAAATGAACTCGATACGATACCATAGTCCGAAATTCTCTGAAATTTGAATGATAGAAAATAAAAAAATGAGAAAGGAAGAATGCGGAAAGGTAAGAGGGGATTTTTATGAAAAAAAAACTTACATGACAGGCAAAGCATTTGATACCATTGAAGCATTCTGGCTCTTCTTTCTTAACTTCTGGGGAGCCGCTTGAGCCACTTTCGTCGTTGGACTGAAAAAATTATTTGGTCAAAAAAACTGGCTTGATAGATGAAATTGTGTTACCTATCCAAATTATTTTGAAAATTCCAGCTTAAAAATATTGAGTACTCGAGTACCTACCCCGTCTTCGTTCCTTAATTTCGATAAACTTGCATCTTTCAAAAATCCCGTCTCATCTTCTACCCCCACCCCCCCCCATGAACAATTTTTCAGTTTCACAAAAGTTTCTGTTTCTACCCGTCCCCGCTCCCCTCCTTTCGCCCCTCTTTTCCTTTTTTACAGAAATTCGTGATTTTGTTTCCCATCTCTCTATCCCAACCCATTTCTCATTTTTACAAGGTTAGGCTCTCATCCCCCCGTCCTACCCCTATTTTAGAAAAGCTCTCTGAACCCCCCCCCCCCCACCCAATCCTTCCCTGCTCTTCTCTTTCTGTTTTGACAAGAATATGTCTAAGCCTCGTTTCCCCAGTCTTTTCCTACACGAAATTTGTTCGTTCGCTATCCCCCCCCTTATCCTTTACTATTTTTACAAGCTGCTATTTCGTCTCCCATCCGCCCTTCCCATTCCCACTTCCTATTTCTGGAGTTCTTTGCTATTTGGGTTCCCACTAACTCTCCATCATTCTCCTCCCTTCCAATTTTTCCAAATTTCACAAAAAAAACTGCTGTTTCGTCTCCCAAACCAAAGAATCTCCTCCACCGTTTCTTTGTTCTCAACTCGAAAAATCCGCCACTTTGCCTCTATCACCTCCCTGTTTCCCCCCCCCCCCCGCTCCAACCCACCATTATTTTCTTTGCTAGCAAATTTCAGGTTTGGCCCTCACACCGTAGACATTCGCTTCAGGAAGAGCCAACGGACTTAAACGCGCAAAAGAATTTGTGAAGTCTCATCCCCCTCCCTCCCTTACTCAAAAATATTGCGCAAGAGCCCTGCGCGGTTCGCGTTACGTCTTACGCGCGTCTTACTTTACGACGTATATACATATCGAAGAGCACACGATTCGTATAATTGAGGTCGCCTCATGTCGGTCGTTTATGATGATGTTTGCTAAGCATTTGCCACATTTACTGCCTCATTTTCCGTACACCTGGCAGACGTCAGTCTTACACACGCGGTTACGGTAATGTGAAAGGGGTCAAATCGGACAAATATTGAGATATGTGAAAGGCTGAATATGCTTAACCTGGATGCATGGGTGATGTGACGGATTTGAAAGTTTTGCTTACCTGACGGCTGAAGGGAGTGAGCGAGTCGCGTATCAACGTTGTTGCACCGCGTTTCACTAAAATAAACAGGATAAAACGCAAAATTGCAGACTAGGTTAACGACTGAATAAAAGTAAACAAAATCATCAGGCTCTTTAAAGACAAAAACAGTGTATCCGAAATCTTGCAAAAGTTATTTTGGTGACAATTATGTTTTATTATCTTTCTGAACTCTTCAGCAATTTTCTTGGAATTTAAATGCTCATGTGATGGTGTAAAAATCCTGATTTTTGGTTTTTTACATGTGATAATTGTTCAGTCATAGGTAAAACTCAATTATCAGATAATAGCCAATTTATATTCCACGAAGACAGTCTCCAAACAATACCCAAACCCTCTCTTAAAAAAAGATTTTCACGCCTTCAACGGATGAAGAAATGGATGAGACTTAATTTTGCGATATTTTGTGCATATTTTTTGACATAAAAATGCAGGGGTAAGACTGTTTTCATTATACGGATGTAGTAGTCACGAAACGGTCTCAAATTGCATTTGAGGAATCGAACCAGTGGACAATCACGAATGATCTTCGTTTTTTAGCAGCTTGAAAAAATTGTATCATAAGACAATTTAGAGCTCAGCTAACATTAACATAGATCAAAGCCAATGCTTGACTCAATTATGGATTAATGAGTAACTTGGAATAGCTTCCAAAATTTTGACGAACAAAAACTTTATTTTGAAAATTGAAGCAACTTTCTTCAAATTGCATTGCTATAATAAATTTATACCACTTACAGGCTAATCGCTTCTGCTGATTATTTCGAATCCGCAAAAGCTCCAGTTCCCGTTTTCGCCGAGATTGCTCAGCATTGCTAGACGGTTCCATCAACTTGGACTCTTTGACACTAAAAAGGAAAAAATAAACTTCAATGCATAATCGTACAGTTATTGACTTAAGTGTGGTTCTCCAGTTAGTGCAATACTATCGTGACTAATGATTTTCACAAAACTACACACACCTCTGGATAACGCCAATGAGTTTATTCTTCTCATGTTCGATATGATGTGACCACTCGGATTCTGGGAGTTTATCACCGCACAGAGGGCAAAGAGGGCAGCCATCGTCATCAAGTTGGAGTTCTGAAAAATTCGGGGAAGTTTTCAAAATCGCATCGATATGCAGTCAACACGTTGTGAGTCAATTTCATCTGTGAATGGAAAAATTATGGAATGCAAAAAGTGGAAGACAAAATCTGATCTACTCAAATCTACTCAGAAACATATTCAGGAACCTTGGAATGATTCCGATTTACCTCGAAATAGAAATGCAAATAAGGGGTGGCTTGTGATATATTGAGGAAATGCGTGGATTGAAAATAGATATTTTATCAAAATTGGCTTTTGCTTCAGCTCTACTTCCATCACTTGGATTTTAGGATTTTTTTAAACCTTCTCACGTGAAGGAGAAGCCGAATCTAAGTTTCTAGCATGGATTTATCAAAAATTTCGAAGTATCATTTCAAAGGAGCTATGGAGTGAATTATCTTTATTTTTCTCATTTAATGTTACTTCATGATCGTGTTGATATTTGAAAGAGATCAGTAAAAAATTACTCATCTTTTCTTACGCCTCCATTGTATCTTTTCAATTTTTTTTTGATTCTGGTCTTTCTTTCAGCAATTATCTGCCCCTTAGCTGATAATTCTTTAAATTTCTCGCGAATTTTCACTTTTAATCCCTATCGATTTCCACTCCCTCCTTCTCTAGAATAACCTCCAGTAACCTCCACAAATGTGTCCTTTACGAGTGTCTTGTTTACTTGTCCCTAGCATTTCTCTCATGTCGTCGCCTTTTCTCAATAGGAAGATTTACACAGGCGGCCTCGCTCCTCGTCTAACCTATTATGCAAATTTTTACGATCGTCCAAATAACAAATGATCTCTCTCGAGCCGGTCGGGGCCACAGCACATTTAGTGTATCAGCCGGTGTCTTTCATATGAGCCGCTTCAACAGCACCCAGCCGAGAAAGCAGAGCTTGGAGTATTCAAATGATGAATATAAATGCACAGACAGAACAGGGTGATCCCGAGCGGAAAGCAGGAGTTTAGAAAGGAGTACTGTATTTACTAAGTCACCTTGAGAGACGATTGCTTTGCGGGAAAGGAACCTGATTTCGTAAGAAAAGGGTAGAGACAGAGGTGGAGAAGTCCTTGACGGGGTTGTGATTACTTTTACTTTTGAATCTATCGATTTTTTCAAGAATGCGATTCCGCACCCAAACTTCCGACTCATAGCACCGACCATCTTCCACCAAAATTGTTGCCACCATCCTCCCCCCCCCCCTCGTTCCCGAACAAAAACCCCTCTGATGTTTTGTTGTGACTTGATGGCGCTAATCGAGGCGAGAGATACCCTCGTTAAGCAATAAACGGGACGGGTGCTAAGGTGTCCGACGATGCTGGGTGGTGACGGTCCTGGTGGCTTTGATCCCGTCCGACAACCATTTATCTAGTTTGCAATAGGCAATGACAGACGACGGACAGATACGCACGCAGTCACCCGGACTCCTTTTCACACCCACCAATGCCTCCCCCCCCCTCCTCTCCCAGAAGCAGTTCGCCCATGAGATAAATTTTTTTTGTCGGTGTGCGCAAAAGTTTCATGTTTATGGCAAAAGTGGCAGATAAGTTTTGCAGGGGTTAGTTCTGAATTTCTAGAAATACGAAATTATTCTCAGAAAGGTCATCCGACAAGGAGAATATTTTCAGATGAGTGATATTTGTGGAAAATTTGGTATCGCTGAAATCTATGAAACACCCTCGGGGAAATGAAAGAGGTAAAAATTTCAGGCGAGGTGGCACTGGGTCGCAACAAGAAGGTTCAGCTGAAAAGGCTAGATGGCGCAATGCGAGTGAGCTCGTTTCGCATGTTCAGGGTCCCAAGTTCGAATCCTCTCCCCAGCTAATGTTTGTTTTTGTTTGTGACCACGCACCTCACCAAAAATCGCTTCCTACTTGAATTTCTTATTATACCCCTCTCCTTTCATCTTCATCATTGGTCAATAACAACATAATGGCTACTGTACTGGTGCTGTATTTGGATCATTCAGCTATTTCTACTCCCCCCGCCCTTCAAACCTCCAAACCTCATCTCGTCCCAATCAACAGTAACCACTCTCCTCTTCTTCCTCCTCCTCCTCCTCGATCCTCGCATCCACAGCTATAAACACAGCATATCAAGTGACATTAAAGTCGTAATTCTTGGCGTAGTCCGTCGGGAAATCATCGTCGTCGGGGACTCGCAACAAAACAAACTCGGCCGCACAATGAGGCCAAAGAGGATCGAGCCGCGGAGACTACGGTAGACCTCAACGGATAATTACTAGCTGCAGCTGCTGTCGTCGTCGTCGCGGTGGCGGTGACTGGAGTTACCGTAGCCCAGAGTCGAATGAGTGTGTATTTAATTGCGACTCTGCACTACGTCTATAGCTGGAGGCGAAATGAAAGTTGGTTTGGAGCTCGTAAGATGGGGTGATAAAGCGCAGAATGGATGTCACAGTGTGAAATTAAACTAGGTTTGCTCTCAGGGTATTCTGCCGTCAGGGCGGTGATAGATGAGCTTTGAGGCAGCACTGAAGAAGACTTGCAAAGTACTTCATCAATCTAGAAAGATTGTTCTTGCCAGGAATTGCCAAGCTCTGACACTAAGCTTTTGGTTATCCAAAAAAAAATTAGGGAAATGGCTGGATCTGGATCACAGTTTCCTCCGTACAGTCTTGTGAGTGAAATTATTTCTAGTAAACGATTGTTATCTGGGCTAATTCCTCAGATGTAGTTCTAATGGAATGATGAAAATCAGGAAATTAATTATTCATAGCATAGGGGTGAGGAATATATGTTTTCGGATGTAAAATGTGATTGTGGCTCATGTTGTTGAAATGGTACCGTGCAATCTTGATTTTATATATAATCGCCCATCTCAGTAGAACATATTTTGACGACGTTGAAAATGAGTTGGAGCAGCCCGCTCGCAATAGAGCGCGAAATAATCTGAAGCAAATCAAACCGAGGGGCTTTGGGTGTCGTGTCGTGCTCTACCGAAATCAGCCTGTTCCACTCAAAATTTAGATCATCCACTTCGATCTGAATTTGAATCACTCAGCTCTACTGGCAACGATTTATCTCTAGGATAACATCTAAACCTCCCTATGAACGCTCACAGCTTTAACTTAAACCAATATTCCTAATTTCATCTCCCACCAAACCTCAGCAAGTCCCTGACTTCTCCACGTCTTGATTCCACGAGTCAAAATTCATTTATCTCACTTCTTTGACGCGCGTCTAGCACTTCGGGAGAAGCCGCGCTTCTATATGGAAGTGAGGAAGTCTCTTTGGGGTAAGAAATCAGGGTAAGACAAACAGTCATAATTCTTGCGCCTCCCAGTCCACTAATAAAACACTCGATGCCGGGAGTCGTAAATAAAACGAAAGCGCGGACATCGACGGCTTCGCGCGCGGCTAATGGAAAACTTTGTGTTTGATGTCGACCGACCTAGCTGATCCCCTGGGATGGATGGAAGATATGAGCTTGGATATGGAGCATCTGGCTGTGCTAGGACTAGAAGTGCTGCTACAGCTTCAAAATAATTTACGAAAATGAACGATTTATGATGAAAAATTGATTTTAGGCTCTACTAGGCTTACAAGTTACTAATTGTCTAATTTTTCTGGCCCTATTAATAAAAAATTGGAGGGTAGCTATAACTGACAAATGCGCGGTTGGCGCTGTTTTCTTATGCATCTTCGAGTGTAGGATCCTTTTTGATTAGTCGGAAGTCCTAGAATTTAAATTTTTGATCTACAACTCTTCGAACAAAAACTTTGTGCCGCCGCAATAATCTAGTTATTTTTAGCTCTTTTTTTCAGCCATTAATTAATTTCCTTCTTCTTTTTCCAACTTCCCACACAAACTCCCAAATGATTCAAAACAAGATGACAACACATGTCTTGTATGTTGCGGTAACGTCTTCTTTAGAGTCCGGTTCGATTTGCCGCTTCTAAGAGCAGCCGACCTTGCCAGGTAGCACATCCAATTTGCGCTCTATCACATTCGTGTGGCGGTACGTTTGAAGCTGGTCGAACGTTTAACGATCCACTAGGCGTCAAATTGCGCCAAAACCCGGCTGAAAACTAGCTGTTTTCCCCGGTTGTTCTTAGCTGGGAAAATGGTCCCTCAAAATAGTCCCTGGTATGACAAGGGAATGACATGGTTGTTAGTCTTGTTAGTGTCATGAACACTAGGATCCATGTAAGGATTACGCAACATAGCCAGCTGCATGGTACGGGGAGAAGACTATGGGGGGGGGGGGGGTTGAATGTGTGTGAGAGCACTTGACGCGCATCGCTTTTGTTCGACAGAGCAGGTGATGACACATAAAACCACACTTGTCATCGATACTCTGTAGCGATAACAATGCAGTCAAGCACTTTTTTTGCATCGATTGACACAGTGAGTGAGGAAGAGTTGACGTCGATTTTTTTGCCCCCTATGCCAAGTAAGAGTGCGAGGCACTAAGGCGTATAGTGTGCCGGAACCGGAACCTACCCAATCTAGGTTACAAATCGTTTCCGTTCCTCCTCACTCACACATACCTCACACTCCCTCCATTGCCACGTAACTGATGAGCATCCGCGAACTCGTCCGAATACTGTACGAACCAACACACCTCGAAAAATCGTTTATTCGTAGTGCGTATGCACGTTACGTTACGCATCGTTGCACACACGACGACGACGCACTTATGCACATTCTCTTGCTCTGCAAAGCACTTCTGCGTTGCGCATCTGTGGAGCGGAAATCATCAGCAAATAGCCGAATGAGTTATTCGCCGCAACTACCACCACCGCCTTCACAACCTCCACCGCCTTCGCCACCGCCTCCACCCCCCCCCCCTCCTCCTTGACGTCCTAGTCGTTATGAATGGGATTATATGACGACCTCGATGTATGTACTATATGTAGAAAAACTTGCACTAGTCTTGTGTGCATGTGTGCGAGTATGTGTGCCGACGACGGAATATGGTAGCCGAAATGACCTCGTCGGGTAGTAAGTGCTTTTTAGTGTGTTGGAAGAAAGACATCCGGTGGTTCGACAGACTTGGAGATCTGGAGCGGAAGTTTGTGGTGAAGGTCCGAGAAGTCTGAGAGGTACCGTATCCCATCTTCCAGTTTATCCCATAATCCACAGAACAACCCACAAAAACCTCGGGCCTGCACCTCCACCGCCTTCTCACTCCCATATCATGCCCCAGGCAGTCTGAGACTTGCAGGGACCAGGAATCTTTTGGCAAATTTCCAGAGCTATTTCACGCATATGAGGTACCGTATACCACATCCCAGTTCACCCTATGCCATAAAGAACAATTCACAAGCCAAGGGACCTCCACCACATTCTTACCCCCACACGATTACACCTCAGCGCCAGCCTGCACCGTCTTTCCCACCCGTCACCTCTCCCCACCCCAAGCACTCTCTGACTTTCCCACAAAAGTCGTACAAAGTCGTAATCTGTCATTGTTCCGTTCACTAGCCGTAGAACAGACCACAATCGCTTCGTACCATACATACGAGTTCAAACACCCACACAGATACGCGCGCCCGTGTATGTTACTCCCACGGACCATAAAATTGTCTTCAGGGTTAGACTTGCTGTTGTTCAGATGACCGTGTGAAAGGCAAGGATGAGTTATAAGAATTTGGAGCGTAGAGAACTGTACGAACTGGTGGGCGGAGCTGTCCCAAACAGCGCAAATAATGGTCCCACACCATATCTCACTCTACGGTCCATTTTCAAACTCATCTAATGAGCGTCGTCACACACCGCGCTTATGTGATTCGATTTCATGCCTGAGCGTCCGCACACGCACACGCTCATACAATCGTGTATGTCATGTACGTATGTACGTACCATCCGTATGTGTACGTGAACTTCCGGTGTTGCGCATCATAAATCACGACGACGTGACTGTCGCGACGATGTCCTACGACGACGATGTCGTCGTGTGTTCAAGCGCGCGCTATGTGCGCCTGCCTAAACACCAACAAACCTTAATGAGCCTTACCGTAATCACTCCGTATGCACACACATACACAGACACAGGTTAGTTGCACGCGCTTGCGCGTTCAAATCCGGCATTTTAGTCATGATCGAGTGCAAGTCTTGAAGGGGGGAGGGAAGAGGGAAGATAGAGTGAAAATTTTGGAGGAGAAAGTATGCAGCTTTCATCATAGCTGGGTTCTTAAACAGCCTATTAATTGGCGCAACTATTACCACTGTTTCATACTACTACTTGGTGCAATTGCACCACACTTAGCAGCTCGGTGGCATTGGAGTACTACCATGGTTACAAAAATCATATAAAGCGGAAAGTCTTTATGAAAAATGATCATGAAGAGAAAAGGAGCGCGTATTATGAAGTCATCGACTTGTCAGAGCAGGCAAAAAGTAGTGTAATTACACAATTGCTAACACGAGAGCGACTAGATACAGTATAAGGAGCTATCCAAAAGAAGGGATTTCAACAGTATCCAAGCTACCAGCCAATTCTATATTCCCCCCCCCCCCACCCTACCGCTTCTTGAACCTACTTTTGGTAAAGTATTGGTCCACATCAAGTTGCTGTTTTTCATGTGTGCTAGTAAGTCCCATATCCGATTCAAATCATTAAGATTCTTTTAATAATGTATGCACTCATTTGTCGATGAACATTAATCACTGTGGCTTTCGATACCGAAGCTTTTCCGTTCTAAATAGATTTTTTTCATATTAGATGTGTATGTATTTTGAGTGTTTTTTAAAGATGCTTTTGAAGATTAAAAATTTAAACTCTAGATGCCCTCCAAAAATTGCTAAGCACATTCCTACAGATCCCTAGCCATAGTTTATCTTTTAGTTATGGCATTCATAAAAATTATGCTTTTTGTGGTGTAAAAGCTGCTCAAAGCGGGAAAATAACTGGAGGGAAATATCAAGGATTTCAAGAGAAACCACTAGCGATAAGAGGTGAAAGATAAATTATGTTAGTTTTTCAAATCTTGTGAGCTAATTTCTACTGTTTCCAAGTCCATGAAATAAGGTGAATAACAAAAATTGCACAAATTTTTGTTGATTAATACCAGTATCTAAGACTCAAAACCCTTCCTTCAGGGTTTTATTCTGTAACTTTTTCCTTCCACCCCCCCCCCCTCCCTGCCTCCCCGTTACTCAGACAGCCTCGCACTGAAAACTAATTCAAACAGCTCTCTCGTATTTTTCTGGAACTCATGCCGTGAGTTTCAAGCGTTGAGTCTGTCTGTGCTTAGTTCAACGCACAAAAAACGCAATGCTAACGAACAGCGGCATTGTTTCAAAGAGCGAGCTGCTGAGCGCTAGGGTGAAGAGTAGTGGGAGAGTGAGAAAGTGGTGTTTTGACCCAGCTATCAGCAAAAGAATAGAAAAAGAAAGGGCAATGTTGCCAGTTGATAGAGTACACTGGGAAAGTCGAGAATAGCTTTTTTGTTCAAGAAATTCGAGTTTGCTGCCTGCTGCTATACGGAATTAGCCAAGTCTAAGTGGTTACTTGCTAACCTCTTTCTTTAGAAAGAAACCCCCCCCCCCCGATCCCGGTCACACATCGTCAAGTCATCTGTGAATCATGCAAAAGTCAAGAGCATGTTCGTGGGAACTCTTTCCCCTTATTGAAATGTGAAGAATAGATGGAGTCAGCCACTAGACACATAGTCATACTGTAACTTAATAGGTGATGTCAGCTATGGATGCATCATCAAAATTGCAAGAAGGTGGAAGAAAATGAGCTTTTGAACAGAAGGAGCAGAGCTTGTACCCTGGTACAATGAGGCTTTCTGCACTTTGTAAGGTTTGTGTTAAGCATGGTCAACAACCTCAGCGTTTTCCTTTATATCAAAAGAATTTCTGAGAGAGAAATAACTTATGGACTTATGTGTTACGAAATAGGTATGTAGCTCACATTGGATAGAAAAAAATTAGGCTAGGGAGAAATGAGCTCAAAATTTACTGAGTAATTACGTATTTTTCATACCCACGAAAAAAGAAGCTTTTAGATTGAAAAAATTAAGGTGCCAAGAGATACGGGCTCAAAAAAAATCAAGGTGCCAAGAGCCAAAAACTATGAAACTGGCTCTATCTTATCATGACTACGCAAAACAAAACTGTCTCCAAAATTCGAAAAAAAAATGCTTTTAAACTATTTAACGGTTCTTATGCTGCAATCATGTAGCTGGAAATTATAAGTTCTCAAAAGAATTTCTGGCATCTTATAAAAAAGCTCCAGGACTATCGGCTATATAAAAAATTTCATAGTAATCACATTATCACTTTCTGATTGAAAACTCCCCTCCCGCTACTTGCTTCACATCGTTTCTTGAATGTAAATGTAAGCTGAAAATTTTGAGTTTCAAAGCTGACCAATATTTCTCGAAAAGAAAACCGACTGTGCAGATGACGGGTGAATGGTAAGTCTCGATAAATATCTTATTAAACTGAGCATTTCCGGCTGTTCAAAAATTAGGCATGAAGTTGATTATTGCTATTCGCTTGCAATCCCACTAACCCAAAATCCTTGACAGCTACCAACTATTTACCCTTTTAACTCTCCCACTTACTCATCCCTGCGTCGAGCACAACTACTTCAAATGTCTAAATGCGTTTGACATTCATCGTAATCGTAAGCACATAGGGCTCGACGAGAAGGAGACACTAGGCTAACTGAAGAAGAAAGAAAGAGAGCTCTCTGCTTTCGCAAAATACCAATGAGGTGAATGTTGACTAGTCGACGACCAGATGAGTCATTGCTGGTAACAAGTGTTTTCTATTTTGGAGTAAAGTTCATTTACCCGCTGTTGGGCAGATTCATATATGGGTAAAAGGACTCACTTTTCACTGATGGGGAATCTTCTCGTGATGAGGCATGATCGGAAAGACATGGAGACTGATCTAAAATTAAAAACTTTTCAACCTTACCCTTGGGTAAAGCTTAGTGTAAATTTGCCCATACCTGCCCGTATTCCAGGGCTCTGTTGCTGTTGGGCTAGCTGTAAAAACTGTTGCTGTACGAGATTTGCATACAATTGTTGGAATCCTGGCGGGAACATCGGCAGTGACGGGAATACCGACGATGGCGATGATGATGGAACACAGAATGGAAATGGGAACACACCCGGGAGTCTGGCTTTCTCGGTTGTGTCCATTTACTCTAAATCAATAAACTTAGTCAGTCACAGTAGACTCAGTCGTTGCAGGACCACGCAAACTTTGGAAATGTACGTAGCTCTATATTCATTCCGCACAGTAGTCTAATTTGGTGACTAGTCCACAGTGTGGAGACATAACATCGAGATAGACGCAAAATTGCACCATTAAAAGAGCAACAAAATGCAGAGTTATTGGTATGTGCACAGAGCAAACATTGTTGCTATTTATAGTTGAAAAGTGAAAACAAATGACACTTAGTGCAGTTCGAGAAAATGAAGAGTCATGTTGGCCGAAGAATGTGTGGCATTTGAGGAAATTTTAAGATGGAGAAATGATTGCCGAATGTGTCCGGACCAAACTTCATATTGGAAGAGTCCGGCACCATTATTAATTTAAAAATGTTGCAAAATGGTGAAAATTCCCAGATTTGGGAATAAATAAGAACAGTGCTAAAAAATAGTCAACCACTTTTGGACAGCAGAATCAGAAAAAGCAATAGAAACTGTTGTCATTTATATCACAGAAACACTTCTCATCCAGGTAAAAATCTCCAAAGAAATTCGTCTAGGAAAAATAGTAATCGCAATAAATGTAAAATCTGGTTCATCTCGAAATCCGACTTAAATGCTAGATTCAGTTTTCCATTTTTCATTCAGAATTGGGGACGACTGGCCTTTTCAACTAAATTTTATAGTTTGAACGGTAGAAATTGAGTGGAGTGATGCAGATTTGAATGAATATTCAAGTAATTGCTAATACTTGGTTAAGAAATCTTTTCAGGACCAACTTAAAACATAGAGTAACCAAAATTCCGTATCGCCATAAACCGCCCTTCGTACTCCCAGTTCATTTTTAAAACGCAAATTCAGTTGACATAACAATTTTGAACCTTTCGTTTCCAGCTCCTCTTCATCTTATTCGTTTTCTAAGCAAATTTACAATTTCAAAAAGTAAAAAAATGGCTTAACAACATGTTTGAACCTTTTGTTCCAACCTCCTCCTCATTTCATTCATTTTCTGAGCAAATTTACTTCTTCAAATTTTGAAAAATGAAACAATAATGGATAGCAAGTTGCTCAAAGTGACTGACAAGGATGCTAAATAGTAACTAAGCGTTACTGACCACTCTAGACGCCGGCACGAGAGAACAATATGAGCATCGTATGATTCAGAATCTGAGCTAGAGAGTAGTGAGTGAGAGAGACAGCGAATGGACTATCCGAAGAAGATGGGCAGATGGTCACGGACCTTATAAGGGATGGGATCTTAGTAGGTGCAAAAATACGAGAAAAGTGCGCTTAAAAGTCGGGGGAAGTTCGAGAAAGTTGGCGACATAAAGGCGACGAACAAGAGAAGTGACTGTCACTTAGAAACGCTGACTATACTGACTGTCTCAGCAGTCGTGTCTCTCTCTCCTGCTCTTGAACATTATACATCTCTGTCTCGAATGTTGTCATATATGAAAGCAAAACGAACATTGAACGAACGGGAACACAGATTGGAAGTGGCTGAGTGTCGCGTCAGCCCGTCTCGACGATGAAGCGCAAAGTGATCGGACTCACTGATAAAACTTTTCTTTTTGCGCTTCGTTCGTCGTCGTCTTGAGTGCCATTATTACAGACACACACTACATAGCTGGTGTATGTTGCTAAGATGGCGGGGGGAGACCGGGGGGGGGGAGTAGAGAAGAAGACGGGGGAACAGAGTGGTTATGCACTAAGTGCACGCTATACACGTCAGAGCTAGAGTCGACGATTGATGCGTTGCTTTCGCTAGAGCGATGATTCTATAAACATCTTACAACTTGTGTTCGAAGCCTCTATAGCTAATGGATAGTCTCACTGCTTTCAGAATGTATTAGTTGAGACATAGCACTTTAGTCACTCTAGACTTTAGTCATCAAAGTGAACATTCACTAACTCTATGCTGACATCTATACTAAAAGCTTTTTTACATTTGCATGAGCGGAAGTGACAAATGTTCTTCCCTAAGCAATCAGAAACAAAAAATCTGGTGCTCCTTGCACTATAAGCCCTTGTATCATTCACCTCCGTATATTTAGATTGAAATTTAGGTCAGTTATCAAACTAGAGGTAAACCGTTAGAACTGAGGGCACCTGAGCAAGCCTTCCCAACTTTTCTTCAGGACCTTGGTATCTTCTTAATTTTATTTATTTTGACTGCAACCCAAAAATCTTGGTCTAATCATTTATTTTTAGCAAATATAGTCCATCATTATCATGCAAGATGTTCTGGCTACACTGCAAGCATTCTAGAGAAAACTGTTTAATTGTGAATAACTAAATTATAATTATAAGGTGATATATGGAATACGAGATAGGGCCCACTTTTTGGAAATATTGCAATTTTCATACTGACTATCCTTTGCAGAAAAGAAAAAATCATCGCTGATAAAGGTTTGAAATACAATTTTTCATTCAACTTTCGAATTCTGAATATTTACGCAGAAAAGAATACTGTCACCCCCGAGCACAGCAAATTTGAACCAGCAAACGTCATAGTTATTTATCGCATGCATTTGTCACAGCATCAACGCCAAAATAATATTGCTGGAGATGTAGTTAGGAGACTAAATAACTCGTTTTGACAATTTACAAAATGTTTACATAGAAGAAACTATTTGAAATTGCACAGAGAAGGGGGAGAAAGCAATGTATTCGCAAGATAGGCAAAAAATGCACAAATCAAGCAAAGAAAAAAACGACTTCATTAGACTTTTCCCCAGAGCCAATGGCCCCACCTAAGCAAAACCTTTTCTTTGAGATTCAAAGGAAATAGAATGTATCAAATTGATAAGTTGTGTTGATGACATAACTGTCTTACCTTGAAAAGATAAATCTATTGAACCTGGCTAGGAGAGTGGAAAAATATTTTATTTTAATTTTTTTTAGCCTTCAAGATTGTAGTTCCAAGGGTTTAATAATCTTGTACATATATAGTGCACAAACTTCTCCAAATCAAGGCATGAATTCTGCATTTTAGGAAAAAGAAGATGGCCAAAAAAATATAGAAAATTTAGTTTAGCCATATTTGTTCCACCTTAGATAGATAAGTAATACACAAAGCTCAAAGTTTTTTACTGTTGCCCCTAATAAATCATTTTGTAACATGAAACCCTTTCCCCGCCCCTCCCTCTTCCGCTCCCTCAATTTTCTATGACTGGCAGTCATCTTTACAAAACCTGGCACCTCCATCTAGAAGACTATTTGAACAGTACAACGACAACGTTATGTGGTTGATTACAGTCGGCGAAAAGTCACTATGTGAACAAGTTTTTCGCCGTTTAGCACATCAAACTAGTTGACAGTACAGTAAGACTGTTTTTATGTTCTAGAACAGCTGTGAATACATGTCGTTTTATACATCATCACGAGGTGGAAGATGATGGAGACAGAGAGAATGGAAAGGGGAACAAACTTGGTGGAATTGAACAGATACTTGAAAATTGCTCAGGCACTAAAACCATTTGATAGGTTATGGAAACGAACAATACCTTAGTATCTCTTTTTCAGATCACTTCTATAATTTTTGAATTTCCATAATATTTTGAATTGAAAAAACATTTGAAAATTTTGAACCTAATATTCTAATTGTTTTGAACAGACACTGAAAATTTTTTAGCCACAAAAACCATTTGATGAGGTTAGAAAGGCGAAAAATACATAAATTCTCTTTTTTCGGGTCATACCAATAATTTTTGCGTCTTCATCAACTTTATGAAACCAAAAATAATATATAACGCTATAAAAAATAGTTATTTTAAGCTAATCGCTAAACATTCCGATTCCAAATGTATTAGAACTAACCTTACTAAAAAATATAGAACAGGATACTACATAGCACATTCTAGAAGGAAACCTAAAAGTAATACGGAATTCTCAAGATTTCTATCTGTTCCAGGTAAAGTTGGTCATTTCGCCAACCATACCACATGAAAATTCTGGTTCACAAAAGAAAGAGGAGAGGAGTCAAGGGAATGGGGAGGAGAGAAGAAGAATTTTTGGATAATTTACCACGATCAAGGAGTAGACGATTAAAATCAGCAGAAAGTAAAAGAAATTCTGTACCAATTACCCTATAAGTCACCTTGTTTACTCATTGTAGTCCTTTGCAAAATTGAACATAGGGAAATAAAAATAAAATCAAAAATTAAAGTAGTCATAGCAAGCCCAATTTTGGCTGTTTTGAAGTCAGTTTTATCCCTTTGGATTATTCTTTTTGTGAATGCACACAATGGAAGACAAGGTGGAAAGTGCTTCTTATTAAAGTTTCCTTAACTACATTTTGCAAATTCGGGAAGTATAGTGCCAGTTGTCCGAATACTGTTTGTTTTCGAAGTGAGACAATTGCTAGATATTGTAATGCACGAGTAGAAGTATGAGACAATACAAGAGTGTACAACTTATAAGGAATCTACAACACTAACAGCTTTGCAGCTACCGTAATCGCCTAAGCGGGGCGCCACTCACACACACACGCACACACCACACAAATGAGTGAGTCCTATGTGCTGAGTGTGTGTATGTGAAGCATTGACAGAGCCCCCACAGCCCACATGGACTATCTCTCTCTCACTTGTGTGTTCGCCGGTCGTGGACATCTCGGCCGTCTCTGCATCTCCAGTGCTCTTCTCGGACCGTCTAACTCGGACACACCCGCGGTGGGCGGGGCCAGGCGGTGATTGGTGCTGAGGCGGGCGCCGAGCGAGCCGCGACCGGCAGTGGATGTTCGTTCCACTCACTGACACCACACACACTCAGCCCCGACACTACATTACGGTAGTTCGGAGGACGGGGGGAAGTAGAGACAGTCGCGGGGATTGGACGGGGGGTGAACTGCTCGCGGGGTTTTTTGTACGAGTTCATACCGCGCGGAATGAGATGCGCAAGACTCAGCCTGGGTCAATGGCTTCGGGAAATCCCGACAAACTAAACCTAATGGGGATCAATCAATCCAGGACAAAACTCAAAACTCCCGTATCTTCTAGGAAAGCCCCCATCGCATTTTTCTGCATCGCCCGCTGCCTCCATCGCATTTTCGGCAATTGTAAAAGGCAAATCGAAGGCACCCTGGTGATGGAATGCATCGTGAAAACTTATGAATAACCCGTATACGGCCACGCCTCCGTAAATTTCCCTCCCTTATGTGTGGTTGCGTCTTCCATCCGACACAGGTTCGCCTGCTTCGCTATTCATCACGCTGCTCAAGCTCCAGATTTTCCACACAAGACCCATCTGCGTAAGTTCAGTTCTCCTACAAATTCTAAAAGGCATGAGAGAGCGGATCGGCGGGGCCCCTCAGCGGGTTTCCCAGGACATTTTCGAACAATGGCGAGCGGCTTTCAAGTCCGAAATCATGTAAAGGGCCGATCCTTTTGTCATCATTTGTCTGTTTATGACACGCGGCATTTAGAGGTGAGCCGAGGACGGGGGGAGGGGGAGATAAAATTTGGCTCCTTGCCGCGGCACTGTCAGTAACGTAATTACTGTAAGTCGCGTCCTTTAATTAGGGTAGTAATGGTTATTCCAGAAATTTCTTTCAAATTTCTTCCCATTCTCATCGTATTTCCTCCCCAATCTTCTCTTCCTTCCTGAGTAAGGTACGTTCTCCTACGCTTCTGCTACTCTCTGCCCCATTTTTACCCTTCTCCCCTTCCCTCCCTTCCCTCCCTTCCCTCCCTTCCCAAACTCCCTGAAGTTCACACAAATCTCCCCAAAATTCCCCCCCCCCCTCCCCATCACTATCCCCTCACCTTGCTTGCACTATCGATCACAACCGTCGCATCTTTTCCCGACGACATCGAGAACGTTTGCTCCCCCATCAATTTCGACCTCGACCAAAACTCGTCACGAAATTGCCACCAATATCCGTGCAGTTATCACAAGCGGCAGCTGTCCCTAGGACAGCTGCATGTGGTTATGTGTTAACGGGCCCGATTGCTAGCGGACCATTGGTCCTAAAGCCTTAATTTCTCGTAAAGGTCATAAATGTGCGTGGTTACTCTAGCGGTGGAGAAAGTGACGGAATCGTAAGTGATGGGGAGAGCTAGGGCTAGCCGGAAACGGAGAAGGTCGTCGTTGTCAGCGTCGAGGTTCGTAGAATTTGTATGTTTGCTCTTGAAATAACGAAATGACTTGGACTGAAAGAAAGGTAGCCTTGAAGTTGGGGAGTTGATGTGATGATAGAGGGAGAGAAGCAAGGTGAGAAGTTAGGCTAAATAGCTGTCTTTACAAACTTATGCATACTTTAAAATGCCCAGAATGAGAACACCTAAATTTGCAACCACATTATTTTGAGGACCATTTAAACGAAAAACCATATCAAATACAATAACTTAGCACTTACCTGACTCAACTGCTTTTTTTGATAATGTCATCAGCGCTCTTTCGAAAAATCCTTGTCCAACAAAAATGATTATATACTCGCACGAAGCTTAGATTGTAAAGTACAGCTCTTCAAAATAAGCCAAGAAGCATAGAAACCACAATGCAACTACCGTACAGGTATTTGCCACTTTTTAAAGAAATAAAATTTTACGAAAATTTCTAGCAATAAAAAAAAATTTATTTTACTTCTAAAAATGCGGGAGTACTGTCCGTTCACCAAAGTAGGGATAGCAGAAGTGATGAAAGTTAGGCCGTACAGAAGTTACGATGCGAAATTTACTAATAATAAATTTAGAGACGAAACATAGTGGCGTGTATAGCCTAAGATGAGCTGCAACATATCGAATGGCCTTATTAGTTAAAGATCTTCAAATTTACCAAAGACGGAGTAGGACCTGTCCTGCGCTAGTTTTAGGAGAGAAAATAGATAAAAAGCGCTACCGAAGTGTTTATTGGGGATTTTACTCACATATTAACGAGTCAGCAGTTCTGGGAATCAAAAGATGCAAGTCTGCGAATGTCAATGTAAAAATCCCGCCGAAATGCAGCATCCTCAAAGTCTCAGTGAAGAAAAGTTGAGTCTCACCTCTTGATAAGAGTCAAAAAAACTTGCAAGATGCGCATCTAACACTGCCCTACAGTACTCCCAGACGACTGAAACGCATAGAGAAAAACCTTGCGCTGAACTTTCTCGAAAGCACACACTTGTCGATTGTCGGCACTGCATTTTAGATACTGAAGTGTATGCAAAGTGCGCTGATGGACACACCACCGTGTGGGTGTAGGTGAAAGAAAGACGATCAGATAGAAGAACGCACATAGGTAATCGTATGCGGGAAAGTGCGGATGGTTGCCGAAAGGAGCGAGTGGGGGAGCGGGGAGAGCGAAAAAACTTCGTGGCGGCAGTCTCCCAGTAGTTGAATAGAAGCCAGTGTAGTCGAAAGGCGGGCCGAAACGAAATGAGCGGACGACGTCGAACGAACCGCTGCTGCAGTGCTGGCACACTCGCTCACCGATAGCACATATTTGGCAATTTCGGGGGGGGGGAGGAAGGAAGGGGAGATAAATTTATCATTAATCTTCGTGAACCCGTGAAAAGTAGCGAAAGCTAAGCTGATATAAAGCTTGCAAAACAACTCTGAGTTAAAATCTTATTTCTGAGGTACTAGTACGCGATGTAGGAGGAGTCCACTCAAAGGGCGGAGCTTGCTACTTTTGATACCCTCGTTTTTCTTCTTTTTTTCCAAAGTAAGTCATTGAGCGCATATTAGCGTATATGTGATATCTGCTACATATTGGAGCCTGGGGAGTTAATCATTTAGGGAAGGTGTACAACTGAATAGGAGCATGTGGAAGGAGCTTGGAAAGGGGGCGGAGTTTGCCAATTTGTAATTGCCTCGTTTTTCTTGTTTTTCAAACGCAGATATCACAAGCATGTACAATGTATTGTGGTCGTTCATTTTATTTGGGAACATGAAGGAGGATACCATTTACGGAAGGTGAATTGAGTGTGGACAAAATAAACTTACGAATTTCAGCTTCTATTTTCGTTGATTATGCCCATACTGGGTACCTTTTTGTACTTGCTTTCATCTTTAAGGTCGTGTGCCTCATGTCCTACTGGATACTCAATCTAGACCAAAAAATCCGTGAAATCAGGAGTAAGAACATTCTTGCCAGCTTAATACAATAGCTTGTCTTAGCTTTAACAAGCCCTAACATCTTCGCGAAGCAAATTTTTATAGCCATCATAATCAGGTAACAAAACGCTATCGAAGCAAGCAATAAAGCTCAACAAAATCTCGAATTTTCATACGCTCATAAATTGGCCCATATTTTTCTCGGAAACAATCACAGCACATACAAAATCAGCTCTTCTAATGCTACTGTTCTGCATAGAGTTATAGATGTGTTTAAGAGTGTGTGGGCATCGCTGCTTCTCGAATATGTGCCACCACGTTTATGGATTAAATATTGTCGACATTTATGGCCAGTCTTCTCGTCAGTCATACTGTATACGCGTGTGATTACAGGGGCTTCGGGGGCTCCCCTACGAACATGCACGGGGGGGGGGGCTACACCACCAGCACTAAACGAATGCATGGCACATTCTTCTTTCGCTCCGCTGCCTGGATGCTGCTGCTGCTGATGCTGACGACGACTCTTCGTGTCGACGTTACTTTCGTTTTGTTTGCATCTGAATTGGTCTCCGATACCATATCGAGAAACTGCGCAGAATATTTCGCTATCGATTTTTCTTAGAGAAGCGCCGAATCGCTGACTAGAATAATTTCTGTAAGCAAAAATGCCTTACGAATATTCTTGAATTGACAGACGCCACATCCTCGAATAGGGGCGGGGAGACAAATTGAAGGGGGGGGGCAAATCAAAAAGGGAGAGAAGACTAGATAGGAATTAGCCAGTTTACTTTGAGCTGAGTACAAAAACATCGATATCATCGTCTGTTTTTTTCCGATGGAGATTCTACTTACAAATTTTTTTCCAACCCGCCTCCATCTCTTTCTCAAACTAACTCAAGCATCAAATCTTACCTGACCAATAAAAAAGCTATTCCCCAGTTGGACTCATCAAATTTGATGCTCAATGTAACGTTCCGTCGAAATGTAACATACATGCATTTCCTGCTTTATCCTTCCTCCCTGCGCCATCCCAAAAACTTCTCCAAAACTCTTTTTAGTCAAAATAATTCTGAAGTTGCTTTGGACTAGGAGGATCTGAAAGAAGGCAAGCAAATCGAGATTCCCCAAAAACTACCTATCCTAAGAAATACAATGATCTTCCTACTGTTGCGCTTAATTCCAAAATTTGAACTCAAGGGTTTAAAAAATGCCCTTAGGAAAAATCTCATCCGTCACTAAGTCTTCTGATATGGATAAAAACTGTCGTAACTTTTTCCATGCGAATAACCTTCGGAAAGTAAAAATCAATGTTTTGAATGTTGAGTGGACTCTCGAGTCTATCCATGAATGGTTGAAAATACACCATTTCTTGAACGTATATAGTAACATAAGATAAAATTTCGCAAGATTTGGAACACTTGCGAGAACGTGGTGGGGGTGGGGGGGGGGGCTGAGAGGAGGAAGCAGATAAGATGAAAGTTGCGAGGAATTGTTGGACTATTCGGCAGTTTTTAAGAGCTTCATAGATTGACGAAATACTCTCATTACCTCTAAACATTGCGGGATACTTGGTACCTTGAAGTTTTTTCAAACAAATTCGGTGAAGTTCCAGTCTTTTCTGCATTTCACTGCCACCGTCACTTCTCCCTTCCGTCCTCTCCCCACCCCGCACCATCATTTCGCCAGTCTTCATCTACCACACCTTTGTCAACGGTCTTTGCCCAAAATTTTCTGCATAAACAGACGAATGTGTGTGTTGTCTGAATAGCCAGGCGATGTTGGCTCTTTTGCTGCCACCCCGCCGCCGCAGTCTGCAATCAATCGCGTCAACTATGCTGGCCAGCCGGCGCATTGCTAACAAACTACGGTAACTGCGCTGTCTGACGCACGGGAACGACTATTCATGAACACCATATCAGCTCATTACATAGGGCCGCCGGTTCATTGTTCACGCCGAGGAGATGTCGCTTTCAATGGGCAATTCTTTGGGTTCTAGAATATCCGTGAGAAAGAAGTGCATCCTCTTCTGAGCAGAAGAACTTTGTTGTTAGCACTTTGCATAAGAATACGCGGAAAACTACAGAATATGAATTGCTTGGCTTGAAAGGCCTTAGTCAATTGCTAGATTTGAAATAAACTCATCTGTAAGGCGCTTAAAGTTGCTCATGCAAACGTCGAGCCTGCCAGCACCGTCGATCAATCAAGACGGTTGCGTCCTCGTTAGGCTGGCACGGCGTTGGCACCCGTGTAACTGAACGCATTGTGTGTACCGCACAAAATGTGTGGCATGCCGCTTCTGCAACAACAGATTGCAGGTCGAGGAATTTGCTTTTATTTCTTGTTTCAGGCATTTACGGGTGCGAAGAGGTGAAAAGTACTCAAATAGTTGTCCCTTAGCGGAACCCCAAAACGCAGTGGTAAATTCAGAGTTGTACATATCATTTGTATACCATTTGTTGCTCTTTCCTAGCTAATGCAAAAGTATGACTTTGCAAAAACTTGCAAGCTACCAAAAATGGAAAATTTTGTGCAGTATAGTAGGCAGGCAATGTGTTTACAACGCAGGAGCCAAATTTGGCGAATACGCGCAGAAAGGATTGTAAACTAGTTATGAACTATCTACAACACAAATATGTATATATACGACTGACTCATTTCAATATGAACCCTGGCTGTGGCCGCTATACTAAAAAACAAATAAATTTCTGATTTCGTTTCTTTCTTACCACTATACGGAAATTAGACAAAGATTACGTAGGCCGATCTAGTCTGGCCCTTGCTATTTTTATATGATTGAAAACAGCTTTCTTGTTCTATTTTGTATGTAGAAATATATATTACAAAGAGCGATCAGAGTAGCCAAGCTTTCACCTAGTAAAAAAAGACGCGCTCTAATCGATAAGTACAGCGTCCTGACGCCTCAGATAAAAATTAAGAAAGTCAACTTTCTGTGATGTAAAAACACTAGTTTATTAAAGGTGCAATATTCCTCTCCGTGGCGAGCCTTGATTCAGAACTTGCTATAAATGTAAAGTCTAGCGGTCTGTTTGGATAGCTTTAGTGTAATTGGTTGGCGAAATAATGGTGAGGGGGGGGGGGGAGAGAGAATGGTGCACGAAAGCGCTATAACAACGCAGTGATTTATTATCACCATCCCCGATCCAAGCCAACTATTTACTACCTTATGACTGACCGGAATCAGTGGTGCTGGGTCAAGAATAAATATTATTGTTTGTTGTCCTCAAAAATGGGTTTATTTGCAGTATGCTCAAAAATAGATTTTCTGCATTTGTTTGAATTTTTTACGAGATAGCGAAACTTGTATTTGCTTTGAAGCACATAGATTGCAAAACACTGGACGGGACTGGACGTGCGTCATGCTCGAAACATAAGTCTTTGAAAGCAAATTCATTGCCAACAAAATAAAATGTTATGGTATGCTCATTTCGGTCGAAACACTCAGGACTCTCTTGTTTAGTAGAATAGAATTTGCACAACCACGACGATTTGGCAAATTTTGCCTGACTAATCCAGTTATCAATTTATGGATAAAAAAACCTTGTAAGATTTGCTTTGACTGAGTTCGACGCGTTGTTAGAAAAACGAATAACCATCACAATGATGGTTAATCTTCAACCTTTACAAGTGAAGTGGCGCCTGATGCATTTGCTCCTTTCTATTTTACCTTTTTTTAAGATCTTGAACAGTAAAATACGTTCAAGTCACCTCTCAATGCTTTGATGGTGAAAATATTTTTGGTGGCTACATAGTTTTCGTAGAATTCTTTTTTTTGCAGCTAATCATACTTCAAAGCACTGAGAATATGTGCACAACTGAGGTAATCTAGAGTCTGATATGTAACTTGTTTTTTTTGTCGTTTCAACACAAGCTTCAGCATTTCATTATCTGCTGCAGCTGGCTACAAAAATAGGACTTATTTAACGGAAGTTGCCTTACTTCACATTCTCTATGGTCATCTTATCACATCCGATTTGAGCGAAAAAGACGTTAAGCGCGAATACCGTTATTCACAAGTGTTTGTCGCTATATTGTTTAGTAATCCTTTCATAATCTGATGATTTTATGACTTCTCAGCCCACAGTACTTTCAAATCAATGACTAAATATGTTAAACACCCCCATACAATATTTCAAACATTCATTCAAGGTAACTCTTCACAATTCCACATCTTTTAAAATTTTGTACATCTTTTCACCTTGGTCTGCATTTTGTAAGATGACAGTTTTTTCCACCGCTCATTACGCCAATCCTTGTTGTCTTGTCTCGAAACCTTTATCAGTTTTTGCTCTGCGGAAGTTCCGGCAATTCACCTGAGTAGCAGAGCACAAGCTTCAAAGTCCGCATATGGCTATCAAATTAAATGTTCTACATAAGCCTTATTCCCTGAATGATTTGGGGAACCTTAGTTTCTTTTTGTGAATTACAACCACCACAAAAAAAGCCCGTTCCTCAAATTTCTCTTGAGCAGAGTTCCATATATTAGGTTGTCCCGAAAGTTTTGTCGGTTTTTTCCATCGCTCACTAAAACCTACAGAACAATAATTTAAGAAAGGTCTAGGTATCATTTGATTCAGATTTTCATCCTCTTTCTTACAGCTATGTTTGTTCTCTGATCTAACCTGTCTTCGCAATGTTATCGCCATGACTTTTTGAGCAGCTCAGCAGTAACGCCAAATCTTTTCTGAATTTTAAAAAATTGTCTCCTACTACTTTCAAAAAGCGCTAATAACTGTTATATAGAGAAATTCTTCGGCTACATTATATTTACTTTAGACTACATGGGTCACGTTTATCAAGTCCTAAATAATTATTCATTTTAGAAAAACTACGGCTTTTTGATTACGTCTACCACGCGAAATTACCAAAAATTCCAAAAAGCTGATTTTTCAAAGCAAATCAAACTTGGATTTGTTGCATAATTATTGTTTATCAGCAATCAAGTTTCAATTCGCAAAAATTCCGAAAGCTTTCATGCTTTTGCCGCAGTTACGTTTCCATGGTTTTGCCAGAAATTGAGACCTCCGAAAAAATAATTCTTCAAAGCTAGAAACAGCACCTTAGGACAATCTAAAAATATTACCGTGCAGCAAGAGAATTAATCTATCTGTGCCATGCTTAGTCCTTTCCAAAACTTTGGTATGAAATTTTCAAAAATTAGCCTAACTTTGAGCAGATAAAAATGACGAGTGAGAATTTGTGGCAATTATCAAAATAACCATACAGGATCTTGGCTCCTAAATGTAACCTTAAGAATAAGAAGGAAAAGCTGCATCGAATGTATGTTGAAACTCATTCAGGTCTTCATTGTGCGTGGTTTTATAGCGGTTTGAAAAAACCGACAAAACTTTCGGGACAACCTAATAATTTACAAAAAATTTCTAAACAAATTTTTTTCCTGAATTCTAAAGTCTTCTTATTGGGAAAGATATAGGATCTGACTGATAATTTATCTTGCGAAAGTTCCGATTCCTTGTCATATTATGAACACTTTCTGGACAACATTAGCTGCACGCCTAGTCGTGATGGTGTCGTATCTTCTGCAAGTTAAGCGTGCCTTATGTGATCCAATAAAAAGTGATTGCTAAGAATCTTTGTTTGATGAGAGGAGAAGAGGTGGAAAACGAGCAGCACAGCGTCGGGGCGAGTTTCGGTCGAGGAATCATCCCATTCATCGTTCAACTAGTTTTATGGAGCATTCAACGCACACACACATACGCACATGGACGGACAACTCTGCTTCTCCCAATCTCCGACACACTATGTCTGGCCTCTTCTTTAATGGCTTGTCATCGTACAGTAGACAGCAAACACCGCAGCGATAAGCGACGAAAAACGAGTAAAGAGAAGAACTCGTTCGGATCTAGGGTCACTTCACGATGCGTCTGTGGAGGGCGGGGGATAAACAGTAAAAAATTTGTTCACCCTAAAATATTAGGTTGACCCATAACATTGTTGTATATTCGCATTTAACTTTTTTTTTAACCGGGAGAAATTTAGATTTCAGAATTTTTCATGCTGTATGCGAACTACGCTAAAATTTTTGGAGATTTCATCTATTTGTCGTTTCGAGATGCTACGGCATCACACTGCCGCCCTGGGAGAATAGTGAAATTAGAACCAAAATTTAGAGGAGGAAAAGCACAACAAGTGTAGGAAAAATGAAAAAGACAAAATTACTTGGATGCAGAACATTCGTAATAATTGCTGGCAATGTGTTTTGCGGCATTGATCACGTTTATTTGATCTTGTCATCTCCTAGGTTTGAAGCTTTGAGATTTTTAGGAAGCTTTTAGAACATTTTAGAAAAAAGAGTGTAACAAAAACTACTGCCAATTGAGAAAATGTTCATAGTCGGCAATGCACAGGGACATCCATAGAACGAGTCAAGATTTAGCGATCACTTAGAGATTTTGCTCACTTTCAAAATTCGTTAAAAATGGGAACTTCCGCAGGAACTTGACGCTAGAACATTTGGAAACCGGAACTTGCGCAGGACACCGCACAAAGTTCTGCGGAGGTTTAAAGGATTGCCGACAGCTCTGCAGCACTTCGACCTGTCAGCATCTTTGCAGATATTGCGGGTGTCATGAGGGCGAGGCCTATTTTGAAAGCAAAATATTTTCTATACAAATTTATGTTGGAAACCCTAGCTCCATTTGCAAGAATCTTGAAACTTTGGAAAAATTGTTAGTCAAAAAATCTTTCTAATCACATACCAGTTTTTGGGTCTATTTTCCGTACGTAACCAATAATTATGACAATAACTAGATTTGACATCAATCCCTGTGTTGCTGATTTGAGTGCACAACTTTTTATTTAGACAACAAGATCGATAACAGTCTCAAAATCAAGCTTTTCATTCACTTTTGTGGCATTTGATCACGTTTTCATGTAAATTTGCTTTGCATCCGCTGTAAAAAAGTCGCCTTTCTAAAAGATAGAAATCCCCCCCCCCCTCTCCTTTCCCATGAAAATCGGTGTAGGTAATAGCATTTGCACTCGTACGGTAGTGATACTAGTAGCAATGCTATTAGACTAATATTAGTAGCAGGAGTAAAAAAATTCCGTGAAGCAAATGCTTAATTGGATGGAAACTCAGAACGTTGTGCACTTGCACCAAATGCATCTAAAAAGTTATTTGTACGCAAGAATATACGTAGCCGACTTTTTGTCACCTTCTTTTAACGCTTGATAGGGTCAAGGATTTTTGGCAACCACCATTTATAAATAACCTATTGATTCTTCATGGTGACATAGTTCTCTCCTACCGTAACTAACCCAAAATCGCATTGTGAGATAGAATACGCATTAAGAGACACGACCTATTCACAGTTGAAGATTGCACATCACTACGATACGAGCGACGAAAAAAGTGGCGCATGTTCCGTAATCACACTACACGACGAACTTCGAGCACCGTTCCATTCGTCGAAGGCGCCACTTAACTCCAAACGCACAAAGTGGGTCTTTCACGTTTTCGGTCGTACGAACGGTGGTTCCCATGTCCCAAATCAATTGACTTGCAACATATCATTTACATTAGGCGTCCAACGATGCTTCAATGAACGCTCTCTCTCGCCTCGCTCCTATCTATCCTCTCTATTTCTTGATCGTCGTTTATGTATTCATTTGTGAAGGCGAACAAGGTCGTTTAAGGAGAGCCCGAAACTACCTTTTCTTCGACGGCGAGGTTGACTGACAACTCAACGAGAACGACGACGAAGAACAGCACTTGTTGAGCAGCGAACATTGTGAAAAAAGCATGAGAAAATTCTGCTACATAACAGGGACTTGCTTGGATTACGGTAAGTCCGGAAGATTCACTTGATGCAATTCAAACTCGCAGATGCGCTTTTGAGATTGCGAAGCTCTAGTTAAGTCTGCCTTGGAGAAAGTTACAATTTACTCCGTACCTCCTTGATTTCAAGCAAATTTCTTCAATTTTTCGACAGCCTGGCAAACTTAAATAGACTAAATTAAAAGTAGATAAGGCATATTTCACCTGTAAAAGCTGAAAGATCCTACATTAGCTTAATCAGAGTCGCTAATTTCGGACATGAAACTCGCTCTTTACATAGCATTATTCATAAGTTATGGCAGATATAACAACTGACATTTTTCATGAGTTATGCCAAATATACCACAACAACCAAATTCTGCTATTCGTCGGTTATCTTATTAGTCGATTTAAAAAGCTCTACAAAAGTGCAAATATTAGGTTGTCCGGAAATTAATGCCCGTTTTGAATTTTAACCGCAATAAGTCATACACCTCTCATTTCTAAATAGGATGCAGAGTATCATTCGATAGAACAAAGCAAGCTCTACAAAAAGGCTATCTTGCTTTTGCAACAGCTCTGTTTCACCACGAGCCTCAAGGCGAAAACTAAAATGATTCAAATGCCCGAAAAATTGAGAAAAATGTAACTCAGTTCATAAAAAATCTACAAAAATTCCAACTTGCTCACGTAAACACTATCCACATAAAACATCCACATACGCCTTTGCCGTATTTTTACCTCCGTTAGAAACCAAGAAAACGGAAATTTTCGTGCATTTGCCAAAGTGATGCTGTGCCGTCCCCACATAGGTGGTTGTATGCCACAAGCCTGTAGAAGTACAGACTTAAATTTTCAGCACTTTACAAGCTTTAGTTCTCGAGAAATACCGAATATAGCTTTCCTTAGTTAGGTGGTCCAAGCTAAAATTCAAATTTCTTGAGAACTAAAGCTTATAGAGAGCTGAGAATTTACGTTTGTACTTCTACAGGTTTGTAGTATACAACTATGTATGTGGGGACGGCACAACACGACTTTGGCAAATGTACGAAAATTTGCGTTTTCTTGATTTCTAACAGAGCAAAAAATACGGCAAAGGCGTATATAGATGTTTTATGTGGATAGTGTTTACGTGAGCAAGTAAGAATTTTGTAGGATTTTTGTGGACTGAGTTACGATTTTTTCGATTTTTCGGGCTGCTGAGTCTTTTTAGTTTTTGGCTGGAAACTCGAGGTGGATGAGAGCTGTTGCAAAAGCAAGATGGCTTTTTTGTAGAGCTTGCTTTGCTCTATCGAATGGTACTTTGCATCCTGTTTAGAAATGAGGGTGTATGACTTATTGCGGTTGAAATTCAAAACGGGCATCAATTTCCGGACAACCTAATATGTATTTGCGTCCTGAAATCAGCTTGCATAGAATTCTTGTTACAGAATTTTTCAAATTTTTTCTGGAAGTTTTTTTTCAAACGGCCTTCTTCACAGTCGCGCCATATGCTGGAAAATTTCCTACCGTGCTCCTACAGTAGCGAAGATAGAATCTTAATGCGCTCCATAGTGTAAATCTAGGCTGAAACCATCTCTACAAAAGTGTACCTAACGCTTCTCGAAAGACTTCATTACAAAAGAGTTATCAACAATCAAACAGTAGGACATCTTTTTGGACCCTTGTGTAGTATAAGACTTATTGACTATGATACTGTCCAAAACTCATCCTCAAAGCTGAAAGCTAATTTCACAACAATATAAAGTCTAGGAGTTTTGTACAATAAATTATCCGACAAAAAAATTAACGGCTTTTATTGGAAAGAAATCTGAGCCAATGCCAGCAGACTAATTGTGACTTTGCTATAATGGTATTCACTCATAGCTTCAAGGATTTCTGGAATTGTCCCCAATATTTTTGCTCGAACAGGCAACAGAATGGACAGCTGGATGATGGTTCTAAATATTTGACCCAGGTTAGCGAATTGCTCACTTGATTCTTGTTTTACAAAATCTCACAAGATTTTTAAGCAGCTTGTGATTTGTTAAATCTCCTGCAGTCACAGTGTTGCACAATCTTTTGATTATAGTACTTGGTTTTTGCCTACAATTACAAGGGGTTGCTTTTTACATTAAACCAATCCAAAAATTGGAACTTGTAGCTGACTGTGAGCAAGATTTTTTAGTTTGGTATATACAAACATAAATTGGAATATACCAAACTTTAAATGGTATATACCAAACTTTAACTAAACGTTATATACCAAACCAAACGAAAAAACAATCTTTTCGGTGCAATTTACTCTTCAGCTATGAATCGAAATTTACCCTCTTTGATCGAAAGGGAATTGACAGAAAACATTTTTGAGTTTATTCTTGTTCTGAATTATCAAATTGATATTTGAATAAATGGCTTGAGGCCTGTCAGTCAGCAAACCTTGAGTTTCTTGTTAGAAAGGGTGATCAAAGTACTTCTTTTCTTGGACAGAAAAGTGTTGACGAATGATCGTAGCAGTACACTGGGGACAGAAGTGAAAGATGAGGGAGGGGAGGGGCTGAAGAACAAACTACTCATAAAGGGAGAAATTGCATGAAATTGACGGCTCGCACCTTTTTCAAGAACAGTGTAATTCACATTTTTTCATATTTCTCATAGAAAACAACGCAGCCGACTCATGCAAAAAGGAAAGGTCGAAAGTTTCTGTTGCTTTCCATTTCTGAATTTGCATTTTTTTTTTCAAAAAGAGCGATTTCAGGATTAGAGCTCGGCACTGCTGACATCGGATCAAGCTGGATATCGTTTTTGGGACAAAAAGCAAAAGAAATATCATTTTTTTGTGGCCGAAAAAACACAATGATTGTGACGTCTAATCGACGTTTCGTTTTTTTTTTCAATGGTTTTTTATGTTAGGGTTTAGGGTCAAAGGGGACTTCCTAAAAAATTTTCAAGATCAAAGGGGACTTTGTTCTGAAAATTTTCTAGAGCCAATTTGTGCCGAGCCCTGTTCAGAACCCTGAGACTTTTCACTCAAAAGCTTCTAACTCAAAAGAAGTTGTAGAAAGAGCATACCAATAGCACTATTTAACTCTATCCATCACTCAAAACATCTGGAAAACATGACTACTAGTGTAATCGGTAAGCGCGATTCTTTCATTTCTTCTTCTAGCAACGAGGCTGAATTCATTACGCGCGGATGTACCGTAGTTCGCATGTTTATTCAGTGTCGCCGTCGATGCTGACTCTTCTCATCCATCGTTTCGTGTCATTACTTGCCGTCTGTTTGCACTGTGCCTGGAAAAAATGGCAGTCCTTATAGGGTGCAAGCAAGATCTTGCAGAAACTGGCGGAACTTCCGGAACCCGCATAAGTGCAAATTTTGCAGGAGAGCGCAAGTAAAGAAGAGGAAAAGCAACATTATTTGAATAGTTGATTTGATGGCTGCTCATGTTCAACAGATTCTAGAATTTTCGCTCCAGATTTCCTTCCAGCAGAACTGGCATAAACTCAAACAGGTTTAACCATACGTGTGCAAAGGGGGAACATGGCCTCTCCAGGGTGAAGGGGGTCATAGGGATCCCGCCTCTCCAGGGTGAAGGGGGTGTGAGGGCCGCTGGGGGAGGGGGGAGAGCGGCCGCGGCTGTGGAGGTGCGTCGACCGGGGGGGGGGGGGAGGCAATGTTCGTCATCATTGCTTCTCATGTTCTTTTCATTCACATGCATCAAGTGAAATTGTAGCCAAACCGGGTTAAAGTCAAATATTGGGTTTTATCCGCTGAAATTCGAAGAAGAAAAACTGGAATAAGTGAGACTAAGAAATCAACATTTTAAGCAAAATTGTAAAACTATCCGCATCATTAAAATCAAATTTAGTGACATGTTGATTCTGAATATTATTATTATGATTGTCAAAACTTACTTGCTGGCTCACTGAGAAGTACATAGGAAATTTGCCATCTATTGTTCACTTCTAGAGAACGATGAAAAAGCCTGGAGAAAAATCTACGTGTGAAGCCTTTGTGTATATACGTCAATGAAGTTATTACTCACGTATTTGCTGAGATAATAAGCAAAATAATAAATGAACTTTGATGATCGGTGCGCAGTTAAATTGCATTCTTTTTAAGAGGTATAAATTTTCTAAGCAGATGGCGGAATCCGCATAAAGTCATTGAATGATTCCTTAAAGTGTCATTGTTCCAACTTTTAATATTATTTCTAAACTCCGAAAGAGATCGTAACATTTGCGTAGAGAAGCAGGTGCAACAGAGGCACCTATTACATCGAAGAGTTGGTGTGATCAGGGTTAGACTTACTGTCAAAATGTTATAGCTACGAGGATCGTGGAGTTCTACAATCCGCCTACTTGGACGATGATAGGGATGGGGAAAGCAGCCAGAGATGCACTTTTCCACCTTGGAGCACACAAGAGGAGAAGGACAATCGTATATGATCACTGCGTGATTATTTTGGAAAAAATTTTGTTTTCCATCGAAGAAGATTGAGAAATATAAAAGATCTTAGAAGAAGAACTCAGTCATAATTAGCCTACTCTAGTTTAGAAGTCTACTTTCCTCCGCATCAGAAAACATACAGCTTGCCAGGAAAAGAGGGGTTTTTCCTGCTAAATAGAATTAGTTTTAGTCATTTTTTCAAATTGTAGAATTTTTCTATAAAAAATTGTAGATTTTTGATATGAGAAGATAAGAGAGTCTCTAGCCATGCATTGAATTACTCTTGCTGAAAGCTTCCAGAAAATATATAGCTTACCAAGGAAGAAAGGATTTTCCTGTATTGTGAAGGTGGTCGCAATTGTTTTTCTAATCAAGGAAATTTTTTTTATAAAAATTCATAACTTTACTATACGAAAAGATAGAAGAGTGCTTTGCACTCTATTGGAATCCCGTCGTCGTCCGCTTTCAGGGAATATATAGTTTGCCAGGAAAAAAGAGGATTTTCCTATCGGGTGAAAGGGGTCGCAGTCTATTTTTCGGAATTAAGCCAATTTTTAACTTAAAAAAATCATAACAATTTTATATGAGAAGCTGGAAGAGTGATTAGGTGTTCATTGAATTCCTCTCGTCGTCCGCTTTCAGAAAATATAAAGGGTGTAGGGAGAGGGATGCTAAAAGTACGTGGTGAAAGGGGAGGGAACATGGTATAATGGAAATCTTCCTTTCTGTACTCAAAAAGCGTCGTTTTAAGGAGCTAAAGGAACATGCCCATTGTACCATGTTCCCTCCCCTTTCACCACGTACTTTTAGCATCCCTCTCCCTACACCCTTTATATTTTCTGAAAGCGGACGACGAGAGGAATTCAATGAACACCTAATCACTCTTCCAGCTTCTCATATAAAATTGTTATGATTTTTTTAAGTTAAAAATTGGCTTAATTCCGAAAAATAGACTGCGACCCCTTTCACCCGATAGGAAAATCCTCTTTTTTCCTGGCAAACTATATATTCCCTGAAAGCGGACGACGACGGGATTCCAATAGAGTGCAAAGCACTTTTCTATCTTTTCGTATAGTAAAGTTATGAATTTTTATAAAAAAAATTTCCTTGATTAGAAAAACAATTGCGACCACCTTCACAATACAGGAAAATCCTTTCTTCCTTGGTAAGCTATATATTTTCTGGAAGCTTTCAGCAAGAGTAATTCAATGCATGGCTAGAGACTCTCTTATCTTCTCATATCAAAAATCTACAATTTTTTATAGAAAAATTCTACAATTTGAAAAAATGACTAAAACTAATTCTATTTAGCAGGAAAAACCCCTCTTTTCCTGGCAAGCTGTATGTTTTCTGATGCGGAGGAAAGTAGACTTCTAAACTAGAGTAGGCTAATTATGACTGAGTTCTTCTTCCAAGATCTTTTATATTTCTCAATCTTCTTCGATGGAAAACAAAATTTTTTCCAAAATAATCACGCAGTGATCATATACGATTGTCCTTCTCCTCTTGTGTGCTCCAAGGTGGAAAAGTGCATCTCTGGCTGCTTTCCTCATTCCTATCATCGTCCAAGTAGGCGGATTGTAGAACTCCACGATCCTCGTAGCTATAACATTTTGACAGTAAGTCTAACCCTGATCACACCAACTCTTCGATGTAATAGGTGCCTCTGTTGCACCTGCTTCTCTACGCAAATTTTACGATCTCTTTCGAAGTTTAGAAATAATATTAAAAGTTGGAACAATGACTCTTTAACTTTAAGCGGATTCCGCCATCTGCTTAGAAAATTTATACCTCTTAAAAAGAATGCAATTTAACTGCGCACCGATCATCAAAGTTCATTTATTATTTCACTTATTATTTCAGCAAATACGTGAGTAATAACTTCATTGACGTCTATACAAAGGCTTCACACGTAAATTTTTCTCCAAGCTTTTTCATCGTTCTCTAGAAGTGAACAATATGCGGCAAATTTCCGATGTACTTCTCAGTGAGCCTGCAAATAGGTTTTTGATGATCATATCAATGAAATTAGGAATTAAAATATTACTAAATTTGATTTCAATAATGTGGATAGTTTTATAATTTTGCTTGAAATGCTAATGTCTTAGTCTCACTTTTTCCAGTTCCTCATCGGCCGTGGGTGAAGGGGGGTTAGCTGGGTTCCGGCCCTGGGGTGAAGAGGGTAGGAACACATTATCGCCTTTTCACATGTATGGGTTTAACTAACATCGTTTAGCTTGGCAATGCGCCAAATTTCGCAGTCACGAAGAGTTAACGACGCCGTTGAGTAAACACTTTGTGGCAGAAGGAATCTCTAACTTAAGGGAATGAAGAGTGATTTCTTGGGGATGAAACTGGGAAGAATAAAACTCTCAGATTCTTGAAGACTTGGGTTGCTCACATAGTGAATTTTGTTAGAATGATAAAAATAAAGCGCGAATAAATTGTGAGCTCGCACTTCGAACAGTTTTCAATTTTTTAGACATCAGTTGAGGTGATCCTTTGAACCGAACAATACAATTTTCCCTACCCTATTTTTTTCAAATCTTATTTTTTCCACATACTTTTTTTTCATCCTCACCCATCCGGTTTAACGAATAAATGTTTATGCTTTTGTTGCAACCATTTAGCTTACATTAATTTCGTTCATAATGGATGTAATTTCTTATTCTCTGATTTTTCGATAAGTTTCTGCTCATCAAATATGCGCTGAATAAATCACAGTAGTCCTTCTCTTCTCTGCTCCACCCCCCCCCCCTCCGTCTTCTATTCTTCTGCAAAATGCATGCAGTTCTAATAATAAATTTCTAACACACATAACAATTTGCTATTCACCACGATCGCTCATAACAGCCCGAGTCGCTTCTCCGAAATCACCGGATGTAACGAGTGGAATACGAATGTGCTAGACAAGAGCGCCTTGTTATAAATACTGTATGCGCATTTTTAGTGACAGCGACAGTCGACAATCGTTTTCAGGAGCTTCTCTCGAACATGTAGGGACTGTAGAACACGTGACGATCACAATCTCTTGTGAGTTTAGAGTGTTGATGATGTTGAGCGAACAGTTCGAACTGGTCCTAAAAATATCGTCTTCTTTGCGAGAGATCTCAAAACCAGGCGAGTGAATAACGCTGAGAACTCTAGCTTCCATTACATAGAAAAAGTATTTGAGGAGGTGTATGGTTTTGAGGGTGGAAGGGGGGGGGGGGAGGGAGTGGAATAGGGGATAAGAAAGGGTGAGAAATTTAACCATACTTACTAGGAGTAAAAAAATACATCATAGAGCGGCTGAGTTAAAGATTTCAGCAATAAGAACTATATATGATCGAGGCAACGAAAATTAGTTTGGGAATAAAAATTCCTTCAATATAATATAGTGATGATACCACAAAAAACAGTATGAGCAGAGTCAAACAAGAGATGTGGGATACGATCGCTGGTTACGACCCCCCCCCCCCTCATATTGCTGTCTCAACAAAGACCCCCTGAACTATACACCAAAGATAGCACTACTTGAGGGCTCTGTCAAACATAACGGGCAGCATATCCATGATTAGCATGTCGATTAACCCCTGTAGACAATGTTTGAGCGAATTCCGAAGTTTCAAGATACTGGGTCACCTAAGTGAAATCGCCATTTTCTAGTATGATCAACTTTGTTTCAGAGATGAAGTAGCTAGCTGTTTTTGCACTCAAGACAAATCACTACTTCTTGTTTGGCCACTTCAGAAATCTCGCTTCAAAAGACCGCCTAACTTCGCAATTAGAAGCCAACGAAAATCTTGTTTTTCCCATTTTTCGATTTTAATGGTTGTGCTTTCATCAAATATTACTCAGAGCTTAGAAGACGAATCAAACTCAAATCATTCCTATGAATTTTACGCGGTCTAGGCTATCGATTCATATGAATAACGTTTGCTAAAAATGTTTTTTTAATATAGTTAATGGGGTGTGGCACTGTGGCTGCCACAGCTTTCTAGGGGTGGTGTCAAACCCCATTAACTTATCTTCAAAAGATCAAATAGCTGCGTTTTCTATATCGTTGTTAATGCTTAACCTTCTTCTTTACATAGCAGAAATTTCATATGAAAATTATCTTCAAGAGCAAGATATAGTCGTTTTTCCTTACCTATGCAAATGTAAAATATTGGTGAAATACTGCGAAAATATTGGGATACGGTAACACGCCAAGTCTGCGCTACTACGTGAATCGCAAGGGAAGGCGACAAGAATGTACATATTCGATAGCCTAAGCCTCGTAATCTACATCAAAGTGATTTGAGCCTCATTGGTCTTCTCCAGCCTGAGATGTTGAAAACGAAAAATGGAACAAACGAGATTTTGGCTTGCTCTTAATTCGTTAATTTGTAGATCATTTGAAGTAGTCCTAATGTGAGCAAGAAACAGTATTGTATTAAGGCCGTATTGTTTGTTTATTATCGTTATTTATTTATTTATTATTATTTTATTCTTTGTGTTAAGCGCAAAAAGAAGTAGTTAACTTACCTTTGAAACAAAGTAACATGTTTGAAAACGACCATCTCACTTAAATGGTCCTGTATTTGCGAACTTCAGAATTCGCTGAAACTTGGACCACTCAGACAATCGCCGGGGGCAGGCGGGCACCGGAAAAATAGATGGCTGATTTCTCGCACCCCGCTCGCGGATTTTTTGGAAAGCAATCAGGACTTTTCGAAAGACCGCTTGCTGAGTTCTCGATTCCTCAGAGATTCAGCACTATATCTGCAAAAGATAAGAGCGAAAAAAAATTCAACAGGCGGTTTTTTAAAAACCCGCTGACTCAGCAAGCGGTCCTCCGAAAAGTCCCGATTGCTTTCCAAAAAATCCGCAAGCGGGGTGCGAGAAATCAGCCATCTATTTTTCCGGTGCCCGCCTGCCCCCGGCGATTGTCTGAGCACAGGGGTTATTCTACTTGCTAATCACAGAACGATGCTCTTATCCTATATATATAGCTGAATGTCTGTATGTCTGTATGTCTGTCTGTACGTATGTGCGGAATAGAAATTTTTATTTCTGAACCGATTTGGACCAAACTTGGCACACATATACTTCGGGGCAGGGAGCGTGTCATAGGCTACTTTTCGTTATCGATCGATATCGATTTTATCGATTTTTTGCAAAATTTGAGCTACAAGGCTGGGAGTTGACACAGGGGGGTAATCGAGCATGCTGATTACGAATATAATAATGACAGTCCCGGGCGGAGCCGGGTTTGCCAACTAGTGCTTTATAGATCTTAAATTATGCTTACCGTACGTATACGTTAATGGGTCAAACATCAATGTGCTAGTATTTTGCATGACGGGCCTATTTGACATTGTTAACGAATATCATGTTATGCGAAGACGCTTTGATAACGACCCCCCCCCCTCCCTGATTCCTCAATACGACCCCCAGGTCGCTACGCTTGACCCTGAGTATGAGCCTTGTATATTTTCGACTCAATAATTAGCCCAAAAAACACAAAATAAACCTTGTCGAAAAAGCGCGGATCCTGCTCATTGTAAATCCAGTATCTGTATGGCCCTTTTCACACTGGCAGATTTTATCTGATACTATCACTAGGATAGGAATCGAATTTCATAAATTCAACCAAGCTGACGAACCTTCAACAGGCCCTAACTTGACAAATGGGATGGGGTGGGGGAGGGGGGGGGGGGAATACTAGTAACCGAAGACAAATCAGTTTCAAAGCAACAGCAAAAAATTTTTATGATGTGGGATGATTTGCTTGATGATGATTTGATGATTTTCATAAACAGCCTACATGTAGCTGATTTGGTCCCACATAATTAAGAATTCTTACGAAACAAGTATTGGAATATTGAAGAAAAGCCCCAGAGCAGTTGAGCATCGTGAACTTACCGGCCGATATCAGTCCTTCTGAAGGATAGAATGACAGGGATGCTAGCAGCTTATTCACCGCACCATAATTTGGCTCAAGTGGTTCTGAAAAAGTCATGTCTACAAAGGCATGCACTTTATGGTAGTTTACACGGAAGGGTACAGATGTAGTGAAGATACCATGAAAAAAAATGAAATTGTGACTCTCCATTTCAAATACAAGCATTAGTGTCGTGCACGATAAATTTTCAACTCACATAAAGTAGTGGTAATCAAAGTAATGAGAATTGAAGTGAAGGCAGACTATGTGATAATTGTTAAGTCACATATTTCACTAATACCATCATAAATTACCCCGCTATCGTGAAGAATGGATATATTATTTGTGCGCAGTAAATAAACGGTCTGATTTTTTAACTGCATACCGTACTGTATGGTTACCGTGAACCCACACATAATCCTATTATGCGAAATGGAGATCATAATCATCACAAAAAATACCCGCACGAAAATTTTTTGTATAACCTGAAAGTTTTGCATTTTAGTTATTATGAAATCAAAAGGGTTGAAATTAAGTCTATAAATACTTTAACAACTCGCCACAAAGGAGGACAACCTTCAAGCCAAATATGCGCTGCACAAACTGCAGCTGTAAGATACCGTAATTACATTACTTTGCAAGAAATTCAAACTTGAGGAAACCACATCATCTTACCTGTTTTCCACTGAAACGATGGAAAGGAAGTAGTTGTTGACAGTAATAAAATAGCAGAAAATAGCAAAGCCATATTGAGGTTACGCGGCCACATAGTTAGCCTTGCGCTAAAGTGAGTCGACGCATCGAGCTAATATTTGATCTCCGGATGTCACGTGTGGTCAGTCACTGAAGTAGCGCAAGCTCAAATATTGAGATAGCGGTGTTTCGCTCGACACTTTGAGTGACCGCAGGTGACCCACGATCACCTTTCTTGGGCATAAAGTCTACACTAAGATATTATACGAACCGTTAACTGGACCGTGATATCAATTCCTAGTAAAAAGAAAGCTAAAAGTGAATGATGTCTGATAATTCCTAACGCTTACATGGACCAAAACTTAGAAATATAAGATATGAATCGTAGTTGTCGTAATATTGCAACATGCTCCATAACATGCTGCAATATTACGACAACTACGATTCAAATTATATTCTGATAGATGATTACAAACTTCTGCGATAACTGCTGAAATGAAAAGAAGCGCTCGTGACCTGAAAAATGTGCTGAAATAATGTTAATCATCAGAAACCTGCACCAAGTAAGGTACTGGACCTTTAAAAAACAGATCCTACTCTAATATTGTAGAATTTGGCGGCTTAAAAGCAATGGATCGGCAAAATGGACCCCTATCAGATTCTGGCAGTTTCAGGTAGTAGACCTCTCAAGTACATCGTGGCCCCAACCCATTCTCCAATTCATACGTTAAGTCCTGTAAAGAAGCTTCAAAACTCCATAGCCCCGTCCACTTCCATTGAATGGGCGTCATGCGGAGTTTCGAAGCGCTTTTTCAGGACTCAGCGCATGAATTGGAGGGCGGAGTTGGGGCTACAGTGTACTTGGGAAGTCTACTACCTAACACTACCGAAATCCGATAAGGGCCCATTTTGCTGATTCGACGCCTTTGAGCTAATCGAATACTGAACTTGATAGCAGAGTTCTAAAATAATTACTGATTGAAAGCCCATTTGGTTACTCCTCGCTGTAAAAAAACAATATCTTCTAACTCTAGCTCATATATTCCTCGAGCGGATCAGTCAGCCTCCCTGGGTACGGTAGAGAATACGGTCTGAGCAAGAGTTCGGAGCTAATCTGTTGGTAACGGCTAAATCTTATGAGCTGTTAGTAAGTAATTCAGATGAGGACTCCCATTCAGCAGAAATGCACGCACTATGGCCTTAGGCGTCTAGACAAAACCATGAGTTGATGTTCTTTATCTTCTTTATGATCTGCTTGCAACGGAAAAAATACAGTGTCTTCAACATGTTAGTCGCACTGGACGGTTCGGGTGGAGCGCGTTTTACTGTCAGTACTGGGATTTCACTCCTGCACGAAATCGTTGCAAAGAGGGAAAAAGCAGGTCTAAAAATTCTTTCCGTAGGATCTAGAACTATTCAAACTCAGAAATTCATAAGATGAAGTTGATGCCCCATCGCCGATGGAGAACTGCTTGAAAGCCACGCACAAAAGATCTTTTCTGCAAAAAGCTCATTTACATTACCTATTGAGAACTTACAAACAGATCGTGCAGAACGAGTTCTTGCTGTTACAGCGGGTGCTCTACAGCTTCCGCTGATATTATGTGCAATATTTACAATAACCTCAGTTCTTCTCTTCTCCTGGAAAGAAATAGCTTTTATGTTACTGCTCGTGCCAGCCTCTGCCTTCCAAGATTTTCGCGTCATAGAAGCTACCATGATCCATGAAACAAATCTTATGGCAGCTTCTAGTAGCTACCTCAATGCCTACTTCCACTGAAATTGTATCTCGGACTTAGATTTACGAATGGTCTCTATTTACGCGTTAGTACCTTGTCCATCTATTCAAGTTTCTGGCACTTTTTCTCTTATTTCGAATGTGTTAACTAACTTGTGTTGTTCGCGCCTTTAGCGTAATAAATGAACAAACAAGCAAATGTGTAATCTTTCAAGATTGATGACCCGGCACATATCGAATGGGGGACTCGACATTTCTTCCTTTATCAGCTTAAATATACGAGAGTTCAAAGACAGGCAGCCGTCTTGAGTATCATCGGCTTCTCTCCAATCATAGCCGTCAATCTGTCTCTATATGGTCTATACACATTTTACATACATGTATCAAGTGAAAGCCGAAGTTGGATTTGTGCTTGGAAAGTAAAGTTTCGCGATCAATGATAGGTCGGAAAAAGATTGAACTACTTTAGGACAGTTGCAGCTCAATTGTTTCAAGACTTCGACTGCAAACCTATGGGCCGCTCATACGTTGCTCGTTTTATTACATGAAGTTACTGCTGCGGATGTTATCAGAGCCAGAAAAATTTAATTATAAGGGCTGGACTCAAGCGGGATTGGTTATTTTATCAAGTTATCTCTATGTTCGGTGGTCGTCTATGTTGGAAGTGCTGACTGTGAGCTAATCGCTTGCTCACTCATCATATCTCAGGCTTTTTACATTGCAGCTGCTCCTCAATCTGCTGGGATGGATTTGCTTCATGAGTCTATGCGCCAGACATAACGACATGAAAAGCGAAGGACGAGGGATGCCTATATCGGTAAGCAAAAGATTTTTTGGTCACTGGCAAATCTTAAGCAGAGTCTTAGGTAAGCGCTACACCAGACAATTATTACAAGAAAAGTGAAACTGTATCGACATCCCTATCGTATACCAACGAAAATGCACGTCCTTTCAAAAGATCCCTTACTTGGCAGAAACGGCGCTTTGGCCGAGATGAAACTGAGAAGAAATCGGAAGAAAGAAAGATGAGCAATGAAAAAACAGAGCCCAAAAGCAGTAAGAAAGACAAGAAGGAAATAAAGGAAAAGGATGTTGTCAAAGGCGTAAATAAAGTCACTAAAGAAGAGATCAAAGTCGCAAAAGTCGATGAAAAATTTAAAAAACCGAAAGAGGAAGCTAACAAAACGGATCATGTGATAGAAAAGACGCAAATTATAGAGTTAAAACCTGCCGCCAGCGGAACAGCAGTGGACGAAGCAAAAACGCAAATGGAAATTTCAAAACCAGGCTCTAGCAGTAAGTGAATAAGAACGGGGGGGGTGACATATAAGGTTGAAAATTTACTTTGTAAATTTCTATTTTAGGGTCTATCGATATTAATGACAAGGTAGCAGCTGTGCCAGGCGAAACTCTAGCGCTACTCGCAGCTGCGGAGCAAATGGGTACAAGCATCAAAGAATCTGCGACCAAAAAAACCGCATTCATTTTAGCTATGAATGACAAAGGCGACTATGATAATTTTGGGCCGCCTGAAGCCAAAGTAGAGAAATAGAAGATCGCCTGCTGGAGCCAGCTATTGCGTCACTTAACTGAGATAATGTGTTATATTGTCTACACTTCTTTCGAATAATAAACTTGATTTGTGTTAGATATAATCTAGAAACATTTGGGTATACTAAAAAGCTGACGGGTCCTACCATTTCCTGTTGAGTGCCGATGCAGTGCCATAACTGTTAGAAAAGTGGGTTCAGCCAGGGGTGTGGAGTAACCTCGACATTCTCCCCATAAGTGCCAGCACTATCTCCTATTCCATACAGAATTACTAACCTTTCTGAAAGAAAGCTTCCGATGTGTCTAAGTCTTGATGCAAAATAAGCATCAAACTCAGTATTTTCCTATCCTTCTGCTCATTCTCTAGAGAAACAGCAGCGGTTCAGTGAAGATCATTAAATGCATTACCTAGAGGTAGGTGTAGGCTGTTCTTAAAATCGCGATAATGGGTTTGACTGCGGTCTTTGCGCACAGAGAAGCATAAAATGTCTGTCTATACTAAAAGGTATCATGTTATCGTTTACTTCAGTCACTTCCGGTGGCCGAATATTATCAAACTAGTTGACAAACCCGGCTCCGCCCGACCCTGTCAATAACATACTTGTAATCAGCATGCTTTACCCCCTTCCCCTGTGCCAACTCCCAGCCCCGTAGCTCAAATTTTGCAAAAAATCGATAAAATTGATATAGATCGATAACGAAAAGCCTATGACACGCTCCCTGCCCCGAAGTATATGTGTGCCAAGTTTGGTCAAAATCTGTTCAAAAATAAAATTTTTTATTCCGCACATACGTACGGACAGACATACAGACATTCAGCTTTATACATAAGATGTAAACAAGAAAACCATTTGAGTAGAGTTACCTTCGATATCAACCCATATGTCTTCAATCAACATGACGTAGATTACGTAGATTGGTAAGGCGCCGCTCGTTTCGGACTTGCGCCACGTTCCGTGCGCTGCTTTGGCGTGACGCGGCAACAAGAACAACTTAAGAAAGCCTGGGGCCAGGTTGTTTCAAGCCCAAGTCACGCCACGTCGCGGGCCCGTCTCTTCGGGCTCGCGATGTGGCGCAAGCCCGAAGAGACGGACCTTACCAATCCATGTAATCCATGCCATGTCGAGGGAAGACATGTGAGTTGATATCGAGGGTAGAAACCATGAAGATGCGGTTGATGGGAGCGCGTGCGTGCGGCGCGCGATCGCGCCATTCACGATTTTTCGAATGTCCTTTATATCTAACAACATTTATGTTGATAACAACTTATGAAGAAAAGCGCAACAAGTTTTATGTGTCAAGGAGTACAAAATTCATGCTTAGATGAAGTCCAAATGTTCAACCTAGAAATCTGCAATACATACAGGTGCCTTTTGAACTCAAAAAGAGAAAAAAAGCATGCGCGCATTGAGTTGAAGCGAAAAAATGCTCGAAGAAACGCGTGAACGGTGCACTCAGTGCATCGGCAGGCATACTTAATATGTGTCGACACGTCCCTTAATCCCAAACTGAGCTCATCGGGCTCTTGGCCGAGTAACATCCCAAAGAAAAGACGCATGGAGGGTGCGGGCGCCCGTGCCCGGTCGGGTAGCAGACCCCTACTCGAGTGCCAGGTTGATACATACCGCCCTTGGAAACATGTAACAATCGCCCATCTGGGTTTTCATTTAGCTTATGACTCAAGCAGACGCTAGCACCTAGCCCGCGACACGCACATGTGAGCGCCTAATCGTGCAAAAGCTCTGTCAGGCGCCAGATTGATGAATAGCAACGCGTGCTCAAGCAAACCATGTACAGAGTGTGTGCCCCACCAGCTTCCCGCAGGCCTCTCCGCGGCGCACAGGCAACGCGCACTCGTTGATGTTTCTCACCCGGTATTGAAACGTGAAGCTATGTTAGAGCGAAGTGTAAAATCAGAAAAGGCAAAGATTCGTTTCACTTTTGGAAGTCCATACCAGCTTTTACTGGCTCACATTTAAGTCGATTGGTAGAGTTTTGAATTTCCGAATGATAGATGCATAGAATTTGAAGTACGGAGAAAGAAGAAAAAGCTGTATATTTACCTCTGACTGTTAAAGGCAGTGTCTCACCAAAATTTAGTCGCCGAGAATTTTGCATTTTGCAAGCCTGTCGGACCCTGTCTAGCAATGTATGGGCTTAAAATCGCACGAAGTTCCCAAAAACCCCGTTTCTGGAGGCCCCGCGAAAGCATCGTGGACGAGTTGTGCTTTTCAATTTCAGCCTCAGCCACAGCGGCAGCAACAGAGGGAGGTGGATGCCAAGTGGAGGGACATGTTCAAACACGTAAGGGGGGAGACCGAAGGAGTCGTCCGCGCGTACCAACTCGCTCTCCGCGTACCACTTTGAGCGAATTTTTCTTAGCATGGAGGGGGTCAAATTGAGTGGGACTTGTTGCAGTGGCCTACTTAGAGGTCCCTATAATAGAATATGTGAAAATCCGCGCGACTTCAACTTTGGTGAGACACTGCCTTTAAAAGACTGGTTCAGAAAAAGAAGAATCAGAAGTATGAGTATGCACGAAGTAACAGTATGCAAATTCAGCAATGCCATGTATAACAGGGCCGAAAAGTTAATTTGCCTAGAATGAAAAGCTTTAGGAAGTTTAGAAGTTTTCACCATAAGTTTACTAGCAAGACAAATCACAGATTCAACTCGATAACAACCCTAAAGGCTCCAGAAGCAAATGAAATTCGAGCGAAGGCATTGTCATTAGTCGCCTTCACCTAAACAGGAAAAATATAGAGTAACACACTAAACAATAAAGAAAAGCAAGTAAATCCTACAGAAATGTTAAAACGAAAGCATCTTGGGACACCACAAACGTGTGCAGCGTGTGCGTCGCCGAGGTACCTGCGAAGCTGGCTGTCCTGGAACACACAGTATATCATATAGTGTGTGTTATCGCATTAGAGCCAGATTAAGATTTGCGGATCTGCTGCCGTTTGGATTGGATCTAGCGATTTTATAGCTCTCTTCAAAGTAACAAAATAAAGTTCCAGGCTGAAAATACAGTACGTTTCATAACTATACGACACCCTCCGAAATGTGGGATTTTCGGATTTACAGAAGAGATCGAGTACTCCAGTCAGTGCCTGTGTGATCCACATAAGGTATTAAATAAAATGACATCTCAGTCAATATGTCCACTCATTTGCTTTCCTAATGTAGGGACATGTTTATTCTTCCACTGTTTCATAACTTTACGACACCTTTGAGCAAAGCTTTCAAAGGAAAGAATTCGCAAAACGTGGTTTTCATAACTAATCGGGCTACCGCGCTCCTTTACCACTTCATCAAGTCTATGGGAGATGCTTCTAACAAATTCAAGCATGTCATTGGTTCAGTTGTCACGAGCGTCCATAACGAGCTGCTCCAACTTTTCCAATGCCTCATACTGCTTGTGTCTGCTCAGAAACGCTGTGCCATATATTTCCAGAGGTTTTTTGAATTATTTGAGACAAGACAGTATGGTCACCTCTACAGAAGCTGCTCGCGACGCTAGCGGAGAACGGCTGTAAGTGACCCGCGTGCACGTTCACATGCGTTGTGCTGCTGCGGAAATGTATGTAGTGTTGTCACAGGCGCTTTGTTAAGAAGATGAAAGTAATTATGAGCCAGTGATTTAGTAATAATCTGACCAAAAAATTTAGTTTGGACGGGTAAAGGACCGACTGGCCGGTTGTAAGCAAAGTCCACATCATTTCAGCAAAAAAAACTTTAAGGTTCCTCTATAGTCTGCGAGCACTTTGCGTAGTTCAAAAGCCTAAATTTCGATGAAAAAATTTGCGCGCTCTTGTCAAGAAGTGCTGGAGAGCCAGCGACTGTTCCCTTCCACAAGCGCCGGTGACAGTAATACGTTTCGAAGCAGCACAACGCATGTAAACCGTGCACCGGGTCACATACTGCCGTTCTCCGCTAGCATGGCGAACAGCTTCTGTAAAGGTGACCACACTGTCTTGTGTCAAATTCTCCAACAAATCTCCCGAGATTATTGGCACAGCGTTTCTGAGCAGATACAAGCAGTAGGAGGCATTGGAAAAGTTGGAGCAGCTCGTTATGGACGCATGTGACAACTGAAGCAATGACATGCTTGAATTTGTTAAAAGCACCTCCCACAGGCTTGATGAAGTGGTAAAAGAGCCCGGTAACCCGATTAGTTATGAAAACCACGTTTTGCGAGTTATTTTTCTTTGAAAAGTGCTTTGCTCAAAGGCGTCGTATGTATGAAACAGTCAAAGAATAGACATGTCTTTACATGTAGAAAAGCAAGTGAGTAGACATATTGATTGAGAGGCCATTTTGTTCATTACCTTATGTGGGTCACAGAGGGCAGTGACTGGAGTACTCGATCTCTTCTATAAATCCGGAAATCTCAAATGTCGAGGGTGTCGTAAAGTTATGAAACTCACTGTATATATATATATATATCATAACTTATAATAACGGGCTAAGGGTTGTTTACGTTTGTGTGTGTGTGTGTGTCTGAATCTCTGTCTGTCACGAAATTCATGAAGCGAGTTCCAATGAATTTCTTGAGCCCAAGTTTTGCACAGAGCATGCTACTCACATGAGAGTCCACTGTACAAAAGCATGAGCGGATCCGTTGTGTGGATTCCTCAAAAAATGCGCGTCAATCGGATCCACTTGGCTTTTGGTCAGTAGAATTGAGCCTGTAGCACAACTTTTTGCAAGGTCACGGATTGTCTGACAAGTTAATGTGCAAACGATGGACTTTAGCTCAAAAAATTGACCTAAAGTTTATTAATTTGCAAAAACGGCGCCGAAAAGTTTTGGTTGTGTAAGTGTTCACTTTGGCGAGATTTCACCCGATCATTTGAAAAGATTTTTGCGCAGAGATGTAGCCCACGGTGACATTGTATTTATGGCGAATGCCAAGCCATGAAAACTCCAAAAATCGATTCAAATCAGCATTTGTTCCTTTGGGAGAAGTTTCATTCACGCAAAATTACCGATCTCATATGGAAAAGCTTTTAGAATGAATGGTTGTTTACAAATCATTCGTGATAGTCGGCATAGCGCGGTGAGTTTCATTGTCACTTTTGTGCGGGAATGAGTAAAGCATACAGAAAATAGGGCCAGTGCGAGCCTCGCACTGGCCCTATTTTAGGGGCCCTATTTTTTTTATATATATATATACCAGTGCGAGGTGACGCACTGGTATATATATATATATATATATATATATATATATATATATATATATACTAGCTGGCACCTGGCTCCGCCCGGCCCTGTCAAAAAAGATAAAAGTTCCATTATTCCTGTACACCTTTACGTGTGCCCACTTACATGCAATTCCCTATTCCTGCTGTGTTAATAATCAGTATGCTCACATACCTTCCTCACCAACCACCCAGCTCCGTAGCTCAAACTTTGCAAAAAAAAAACAACAATAAAATCGATAAAAGTAAGGATAATTTTAAAAACTGATGGCGTTATTCGGCTATCCGGCCCCTAAAATGTTTTTGTGGTGGGTCTTGCTCAAACTCGGTATATGGAGGTTATTCGAGCCGCTGATGACGAATATCGCAGTCTTTTCGCGTGGCAGCGGGTAAAAATCATGAACCTGCCTGAAACCTTGGCAGGGAATTGCCTAAAGTGCTGTTTCAAGAATATCGTGCTCAATCCCCACGATAATGGCAACTCGTGTGGTGTAAAAGTTTCCCACGACCGTATTGCTTTCCTTATAGGACCACTGCTGCGCGCGATACACCCTTCGGCGGCTTTTGCCTAAGCAAAAACAGGGGGAGGGAGATTTGCCGCGTGCGTTACGCCGCGTAAGGCACGCGTAGGGACAGCTTATTAGGATGGCGCTGGAGACCGCCATGCAAAACGACCGTTCCCCGTTTCGTGAATATCTGGGATCTAAAATGGCCCGAAGGCGAAAAAATGACTTCAAACCCTGCAATTCGCCATAACTTCAAGATAATGCGTTGTGACAGCGAGCAAGCATAATCATAAGCAGTAAGCTTGTGAGCCGTTACAGGTAAGGTTTTGAGCAAATCTGGAACTTCGACTCACCTACTGTACACCCACCGTAACCCAAGAAAATGCGCTATCCTGCGAAATCAGCATGATATTCATGTTCAGCGCGTTAAATGACCACGCTAGACGAAGTTTAAAGCAAATTTACGTTTTCGATCCCATACCGTATAACCACCATAACTCTATGAAAAGTCCCAATATGCAGAGAGAGAGAGTACGAAAATCGTAATCAGCATGTCGAATAAGTTCTCTGTATCGAACTCCAGCCGAACTCATGATTTTGACTTCCTACAGTACACCTATCGTAACCACACGGGGAGAGGTTCTGCGAAGAAAGTGTGACATCTGTATCAGCATGTAAGATAACCCTTATAAACAAAGTCTGAGCAAGCTCTACGACAAAAAAATTTTGGGGCCCAGATAGCCGAATAGCGCCAAACTAATAATGTACTCATAATCAGCATGCTCGATTCGATAAATCGATAAAAATCGATAAAATCGATACAGATCGATGACGAAACGTGGCCTATGACACCCGCCCGGCCCCGAAGTGTACGTATGCAAAGTTTGGTCCGGATCGGTTCAGAAGTGGAATTTTCTATTCAGAACATACGTACATACAAACAGACATTCAGCTTTATATCTAAGATGCTTCCTTTTAAAAAGCACCCAGAGGCCGTATTCACCATTGATACCTTGAGGTAAAGCCTACCTCCAGGTAGGATTATCGCTCAGAACCCTTCATCAATGTACATTTAGGTAAATGCTCAAAGTTGTGTCAACCTTGAAAATGACTTCAAGGGGAATGGATGATATCTTGTGGTGAATTTCTACCTCAAGGTAGCCTTATCAGCGATAAACTCGTATTCATCAAAATTGATACCTTTAGCTCAAGGTGCATTCTCAATAAAAACTCTAACCCTAGCAAAAGGCAAGGAGAAGGGATACCATTAGATATCTACAAGGTTTTAGAGGCTGATTTTTCACAGAAACACCGCAGTGACAAAACTGAACCTATTGCGGCAATTTTGCCTAATTTCGTTAAGATTAGCTAGAGTTATAGACATGCAAAGAAATTGGTATCAGGTTGTAACAAAATTAATGCAGGTTTTGAATTCCAACCGCAAAAAGTCATACACTTCTTATTTTTAACTAGGTTGCAAAGTACCATTCGATAGAGCAAAGCAAGCTCTACAAGAAAGCCATCTTGCTTTAGCAACAACTCTGATCCACCACGAGTTTCGAGCCAAAAACTAAAAAGATTCAACTGCCCGAAAAATTGAGAAAAATCGTAACTTAATTCATAAAAAACCTACAAAAATTCTAACTTGCTCACGTAAACACTATTCGCATAAGACATCTATGTACGCCTTTGCCGTATTTTTTTCTCTGTTAAAAATCAAGTAAACGAAAATTTTCGTGCATTTGCCAAAGTGTTGCTGTGCCGTTCCCACATAAGTATTAGGTTGGCACATAAGTTTTGCAACTTTTCCTTATAACTCGTGTGTTTTGCGATGTGGCGCTTCCATTTTCTGGTATTATAATGAGTATCGTGTTAACAGCGAAAGCAACCATTCCTGCCGTATTCCAACATCACGTTCGAGTGTTACGGTAAAGCAATTTTTGAATGGGAAAGAAAAAGGAATTGACACGGATTAGGGTGAAACTTGGTCTAAGGGGGTTATTCGACATCCCGATAACGAAAATGATATTCATTTTGCTTGAAAAAATTATTTTGTTACAAAAAAGGTGGATTACGAAAAATCACTAGGCTAATTTTTGACTCTGACAACAGTTGAACATGATATTCGTATTCAGTATGTCAAGTTATCCCATCGTGCAAAGTTTCGCCAATATTCGACTATTCTCTCTGATTGATGAATTATCCAAGCTACTTTGACGCATTTGACTTGTTTGAGTTTATGAAATCGCCAGATTTCCAATTAGCAATGAATTACAATTCTTTTTTCGCTGGGTGCAGTAGCCACCCTTCAAGAATATTTTGCCCACAGTTCCGGTTGAATTTGGTTAACTTACTTTCGTAGGTCTTCATCTTTGCTAAAAAAACCATAAAACTTCAATTTTGACTGCTTTTAGGAGAATACGCAGATCTTTTCCATTTTGGCATAAAAAATCAAACGGTTTGCGCAGATTTATAGCGCACTTCCGAGTCTACATAATGTCAAAATTTGAATGCGCCTCATTCATAGAGAAAGAAGTTATGGACAAGGTTGCAAAACTTATGTGCCAACCTATTAATTGTATACTACAAATCTGTAGAAGTACAAACGTAAATTTTCAGCTCTCTACAAGCTTTAGTTCTCGAGAAATTTGAATTTTAGCTTGGACCACATGACTAGCGAAAACTGTTTTCGATATTTTTCGAGAACTAAAGCTTGTAGAGAGCTGGAAATTCACGTTTATACTTCTACAGATTTGTAGTATACAACTACGTATGTGGGAACGGCACAGCATCACTTTGACCAACGCGCGAAAATTTCCGTTTTCTTGATTTCTAACAGAGAAAAAATACGGCAAAGGCGTATATAGATATCTTATGTGAATAGTGTTTACGTGAGCAAGTTAGAATTTTTGTAGGTTTTTACGAACTGAGTTACGATTTTTCTCAATTTTTCGGATAGTTGAATCTTTTTGGTTTTTGGCTCGAAACTCGTGGTGGATCAGAGTTGTTGCTAAAGTAAGATTGCCACCTTGTAGAGCCTGCTTTGCTCTATCGAATGGTACTTTGCAACCTAGTTAAAAATAAGAAGTGTATGACTTATTGCGGTTGGAGTTCAAAACCTGCATTAATTTTGTTACAACCTAATACTACACTTCTCTTTAATCCTATGGATATGTTGTGAATATCTTAAAACTACTCTGAAACTGATGTACCGAACCAGAGAAAGTCAAGCACATCCTTTATTTGCTCCAACAGCATTTTGAGCATCATAGATCCTATCACACAGTAGAAAATTGTATTAGGTTGGACCGAAAGTTCGTTCGCACCAATTTCAAAAATTCATAACTCTTTAAATTCTTAACGATTTTGTACGATCAAAATTTTGCCTGAGAGAGAAACTCATGCTCTTTGCATCTGTACCTGAAGTGTTCCTTAAAGTTTGCAACTTAAGGAGATAGAAGCTCAAAACCAAAATCACTCGAAATTTGAATTTTTCGTGTAAGGTCATAAAAAATCGGAAACCTGCAACAAAAATCGGAACAGTCGGTATTGTAGGTTCTTTCACCAGCTCTTTTCAATAGTGCAAAGTTTGCGCCGATTGAGCATCTCTATGAAAAGTTACGATTTTCGAGCAAGCAATACAAAAGGGCGAATTTGATTTATTTTGGCATTTTTCAGGGAAATCATAACTTTTCGCAGAGAAGCTCAATAGGCGCAAACTTTGCACTGTTGGTAAGAGCTGGTGAAAGAACCCACAATACCGACTGTTCCGATTTTTGTTGCAGGTTACCGATTTTTTATGACCCTACACGAAAAATTCAAATTTTGAGTGATTTTGGTTTTGAGCTTCTATCTCCTTCATTTGTATAAATTAACGAACAGTTCAGGTACGGATGCAAAGAGCATGAGTTTCTCTCTCAGGCAAAATTTTGGTCGAACAAATTCGTTAAGAACTTAAAGAGTTATGAATTTTTGAAAACGGTGCGAACGAACTTTGGTCCAACCTAATATAACTCAAAAAATCGCTTTTCAAGCTCTGTATTCAAGAAAAGCCAGTGTTAACGTTCGTGTAACGCAATTCTTCAGCCTTGTTTGGTTGCTCAACTCAAATCCAACTGAAGTTATAATATCAGGAACATGTAGGCCATTACTTCAATAGATAATGAGGTATGACTCTAAGAACCCGAAAAAAGAGATAAAAAGTTTACTAGCCTAGCAAAAAAATTCTAACCCTTTGCTCTTTATTTACTTTGTTCATCCATTCACCTTCGACTCACATAACTAGATGTTGCCTCTGATGTATAAGTTTGTAATGCAAGCATCGGAATCTTCACAAAGCGTTTCATCACAAAATTTCACTTCGGAATTTTAAGCTGTCTTGATAAAATCATGTTTCCGTGATTTGGAAAGAAAGTTGAGCAGAAACAGTTCACTAAACACCGCGCGTTCTCCTTACACTCAGAAGGACTTGAAAAAAAACTTATCGTCTAAGGATTGTTTCATGCAGCAGCGGATTGGCTGCCGCAGCTGCAGTCCATTGGCTGCTGCGAATGCAGTATGAAACAACTCTAAGCTCATCAGCAAACTAGGCGAATCCCTAGTTGTGACTGGGAAATCATTTTTATGAAGCACGTCGAGATTGTGGATAATGTTCGATGCCGAGCAAGCACAACATTCTTCAGGCAGGTAGGCATCGCAGTAAGGAAATTTTTTTCCAATTCAAGTAAATTCCACCTAGAAGCAGATAATTCCCCGGATAGAGTCTTGAAACCTAAAATTATTGAATGTTCAAGCCCTATCCTCTCCAATTCACCAACTGTAGCGCTTCACACTCTAAAGACATAAGTATCCTCGCGTAAATATCATGCAGATATGAAAAAAAGCAATTCACCGCAAGTGCGCCATGCCATTTTTTGAGAAAACGTCAGTGTTTATCATGCTGGCACAGGTGATTTTAACCTTCAGAGACAAATTTTGATGAGTACGAAATTATACCTTGAGGTAAATTCTACCTTGAGGTAGCTTCTCAAGGTAACTTATATTGCAGTAGGGTTCATTCTAATCTCATCTGCAGCCGAAGCAGCTAGAAAAGTACGTGCCATAAACTCATACATTCTCCAAATCTCAGATTCTGAGAACGCACGAGCGGCGGATTTTTAGCAAATGAAGAACTCTAAGGCAGCCGTAATGCCACCTACCCGCGCCCTTTGATCCAATAACTAGAATACACTAAGCGAGCAGGGATCCTCAATTTAATTCGGCGGAGACCCTAAGTTTACTGCAACCAGTATTCCTCGGCTAGCTAGTCCATAGAGTGTGGAGACCGCCCGCAGTAGTAATCAAAGGCCACGGCTCGTCCAATCCCAGTGTCTGAGACGGCACATTGGTCTCATAACGGCAATCGAAAGTTTTGAATTTGTTCAATGTAGTAATTGATTGTTTACTGAAGAGACCAAAATTATAGAGTCCTTGCATATGCTACTCCATCTGTAACAACATTTTTGCACAATTACCTTATTATTTCAAGGATAAGCACCGAACTACGCAGAACATTGCAGTCGCATATCGGTGGAGGACTACTCTGACATTCGTGTACCAGCGGCGTTCTATGTTCTGCGCTTAGCTTACGAGCGGCGTTCCGTAATCAGCGCTACCAGCTGCGTACTGTTGTGACGACGAGCGGCGTCCCATCACATTACACCACGCTGTATGCGCAAGCAGTACCCGCAGTGGACACGACGCAGTGGCTGGGCTGCCTCAGCATTCACGTGGCTGGTCAGCATTTCTTGCTACTTGACAATCTATATATATATATATATATATATATATATATATATATATATATATATATATATACTAGCTGGCTTACCCGGCTCCGCCGTATCCGGACCAAACTTGGCACACATACACTTCGGGCCCCGGCGGGTGTCACAGTCCACTTTTCGTTATCGATCGATGTCGATTTTACCGATTTTTATCGATTTTTTGCAGAGTTCACCTACGGGGCTGGGAGTTGGCACAGGGGGGTAATCGAGCATGCAGATTACGAATACAATATTAGTTTTCAAGATCGTCCATTACTTTTATCGATTTTATCGATTTTTTTGCAAAGTTTGAGCTAGGGGGCTGGGAGTTGGCACAGGGGGAACTCCCAGCCCGTAACTCAAACTTTGCAAAAAATCGATAAAATCGATAAACGTAATCGATAATCCTGAAAACCAATATTGTATTCGGAATCCCCATGCTCGATTACCCCCCTGTGCCAACTCCCAGCCCCGTAGCTCAAACTTTGCAAAAAAATCGATAAAATCGATAAAAGTAATCGATAATCCCGAAAACCAATATTGTATTCGGAATCCTCATGCTCGATTACCCCCCTGTGCCAACTCCCAGCCCCGTAAGTGAACTCAGCAAAAAAAAATCGATAAAAATCGATAAAATCGATATCGATCGATGACGAAAAGTAGCCTATGACACCCGCCGGGGCCCGTAGTGTATGTGTGCCAAGTTTGGTCCGGATCGGTTCAGAAATGGAATTTTCTATTCGGAACATACGTACAGACAGACATACAGACAGACATACAAACAGACATTCAGCTTTATATATAAGATAAAACTCAAAAATTGTCAGTTTGGAGAGTATGTGCGTTATAGAAACTCGCACCGCTCAAAAGATTCAGCTAAAACTTTGCATACATATGTTTTTGACCTTTGCGCAGATGATAGGCTACCTTTTGCGGCAATTCATTGGGTCCTTCTATCGATTTATTGATTTGTATACGTTTTTCTAAAGAATCGAGGGCTCATCATGTTTAATCAAGCATTTCCCATGGTCATGTAAAGGAGGGAGGTGAAGCTCATTTCCATCTCAGGATCACGAAAATGCGGTTTCGAAGCGGATCCCAGGGTAAGTCATCCATAACATATAAGAAGAGGGAGGAGGCTCGCGGTCCAGGTGACCAATGACCCGGGCTGGACCGGGAAAGCCAATTAGTGATGAATAAGATCGAGTGTTGTTCTTATCGTGTTGACCTGATGGCATCCATTAAGCGTTGTAAGGCTCATTATTCTTTGTTTTTGACTCAATGAAGTCTGTCGATCGAAAAGGGTCTTTTGCCCTATTTCCAAACCAGCTAGTGCTGCAGTACAGTAATCAAAAATCGAGTGAACATGGGGTCCTCTAACGAAGTCGTACCCTCCTGGCGTATCAGCAGCGTACCAGCGAACTTCCACAGCGTACGAGCGGCGTGCGACTGCCCTACCAGCGGCGTTTGCGTGTTTCCCTCAGATGAGCATCGAACGCCGCTGGTACGCAACGAACGTCAGAGTAGTCGCCGGATGCGGAAGGGTCCCGCGCGGATTTCTTGCAGGAATGCAACTCTGTGCATGTGCAAAGGCGCGGTTTGTTGCAAATGACCGCGGGGACCGCAACTTCTCGACGAAATAGTCCTCTACCCATCGCATAGGTGTCTTGACATGTGGAAGTTGACTCTAGGTATAGTTCGTCTCAGTGGTTCACAGACATTGGCTCAATCGCGTGTTCACAACAGTGCTGCATGCGCGCTGCACGCGCACGCCGGAGAGATCGCAGAAACTGAGAAGAGAACGGACAATTCGTGACACATTACAGCAGCAAACCGCAGAACTGACGTTAGTATGGCAGTGCGGACGGGCATCATGTCAATCTCGGCCTGATCCGGAGTGCAGACTGTAATATTTACACTTGGAAAATTTCTACACAGGACCGCTTTGAGATAAATTACAAAAAAACGAGATTGATATGTCTTATAAGTATCAGGCTGTGATTACCTAGTGCTCTTTGTCTTTCTCATCCGCTCTTCCAGCGGCGCAACATACTCAAAGCGAGCACTGCGTGTGAACGGTCCTAAAATCGAAAGCAGAAAAGAGAGATTAACAATGAGGAAGTTTACACACCGCTGAGATTTATGGCATGCCCTGAATGAGCGTCACTGTACATCATGAAAGCTGAGGTGGAATCAACCTTGAGGTACTTTGATGAATACGAAACAGCCTTAAGGTAGATCTACCTTGAGGTATAAACTACCTCAAGGTAAATTTTACCCCAGGTAGCAATGATGAATACGGCCACAGGTCAGTTTGGGAGATTGATACATGCGTCCAATTTCACGCTGTTCGTTAAATATAAAACTCTTGTTCCAAACGCAATCCTTTTCACTAAAAAAGAACAATCCTTTTTACTAAAAACCGCAACGTATTCTTTGACAAATTGTTCCATATAAAAATGCAACGATTCTTCTATTCCATATAGCACACCCTTTGCAGCTTACCTTCTCACCTTTGCCTTAAATTTCACAACTACAAGACGCCCTTTTCATTTTTTCAAACAAGCATTTCTGCCGCACTACTGTGCCTCGGAGAAGGTCGTTCTTCTCACTATGCTATCAAGTAAGGAGCAGCACAATAAAGGGTCCTTTAGTCGCGAGATCTTTTGGTGCGTTCGGGCTGATGAGATTAGAAAAAACAGGTGAGTACCGTGCTCGTGAAATTAGGGTATCACTTCAGTACAACGATATCGGCACCCTTTGGCCGGATTGACGTGGCCATGATTGTATCAAGCAGTAAAGGAGAAGTAACAATCAAATATTCTACACAATAGCAATATTTTTCTTTAGTAACAATCAAATATTCTACACAATAGCAATATTGCTTCCAATTGGATCTTAGCTTACCTTCGAAAAGCTAGAAATGCAGAAGTATTAGATAATTCTTTAGTGCCCAAATTCACACTCTATTGCCTACTCGAAACTACCGCCTTCACCAGAAAGTACCTGCGTTCTTCAAAAAAGCAAGAATCTGCCAAACCAAGATTAGGAGCAACTGCTCAGCCGACCATATACGACAGTAACCTCCCGAACTGAATGTCCCCTACCATGAACAAGCGCTTCCCAATAAATGAAATTGCATCTCTGCTGCGGAAGTTCATGTACGAGTCCTTCATCCGCATACACCTTCAGCATCACTGTCAGGAAAGTGGGCCATACCAAACAGAAACTGATTGAGTACGACTGGTTTTGTAAAGTGGGAAGTTTCAATGTGTTTATTACTTATAAACATAGACGGAAGCAATGTAAGTGACTTTTCGTTATATTTTTGACAATTTTGCGAAATTAATAGCAAATTCACAGATAATGTGCATTATTTGTTTTTTTCCGAAATAACATCATCGAAACACAAGTCTGGGTTCACATAATCGGTATTCTTGGAATGCTCTGCAAACATTTGAACCATGTTTTGAGTGCGTATGAGACAACGCTAACCCATGTTTTGTGCTTCATTTAGAAGCTCCAACTGATGAGCATCAATAGGTGTTCCTTCGTTCATACTAACCGGATTCTTCGTTTTTTCTAAATTTGCACAAAAAAGTCATTCTCGTATCGAGGGGTATTCAAACAAGACCTCAACCAGTACCTTTTCGCGGTTGCACTACTTTTATTTCTTTAACATTTTCTTTTTTGTTTTTCTCTTGCTTCTTTATTACCTGCACTCCTGAGAGCAAACAACCATAGAAACACGTACAATGAGACTGTTCTCAAACCTTGTTCAGTGTCATCACTTTTCATAGGAGCAGATGCTTGCTGAGTCTTGGCTTCTTTTGGAAGGCACTGCTTATTTTTTGGTTTTTGAGGTGCTTTTACCTTGAATGATGAGAAGAGGCTTGATGATTGTTTTGTAAATACTGCCGCACTTGCGGCTTTCTCTTCTCTCAAACTTTTTTGAACAGTTCTAGGAGTCCAAACTCAACAGCTCTGAGCTGGACACTACCTTACGCCGGCTTTTTACACATTGATGGGTATGGAGATACTCGTCTTAAAGCTAATCTCAAATCTTTGTTTGCTATCTGCAAAGCTAACTTTAGAAAGTTATGAGTGTTTTCCTGAGAAAAAAAACGCATACGGAACTCAATACTTTGAACCCACAGTGCTAGCGAAATGCCTGCCTTAAGAATTTGAGCAACATTAGTGACAAAACACCATTGTAGTTATATTGATTTTTTGTATTCGATGAACAAAGAGCAAGAGAACATTGCGACACCCATTTAGAGCCTCTGCAACAGCGCAACTTTGTTATCGGAAAACGATATTTCCTCCAAATGATCGCTTTGCTTAGCGAGCACACGCTTGAGATCGAGACTGTTTCTAAATGCATCACATGTAGAAAGGTCACATAAATTGTGTCCTTTTCTTATAGGAGTGCAAATCTCTAACCAACAATCGCGACCTGTCAAATTTACGCGGGAAAAATACAGATTGTAAGGATGGCTTCTAAAGCCTCGCACCAGCCAGCACGCAAAGCCTCTAATGAAATTTGGACTCGTGAACCTTATCATCTGCTAGATTGGGACAAAGCTTAGGATCCCAAAAACGTTGTGATGTAGCGTGACACATCTTGTGCGCGGAGTGCCCAAGATATGTAGTTAGGTCAGGGCTCGACACCAGCTAGAACTTGGAAGATTCTGAAACGAAGCTCCCATAATTTTGAAATTTGCGGAGTCCCCTTTGTTTTTTTAAGTCCTCACTACTTCCCACATGTCTTTTTTGCTTGTGCTGTCGCCCCCAGTATAAGGCTGAAAATCCCCTTTTTTACCATTTATTGGACAGAAAATTCTAAATTTTTACTACTTTCCGAATCATGCGTCCGCGTTTTACTCCATAGTCGAAGCCGGACACCCACCGATCCAGCACTTTTCCGCTCCCTCCAAATCTCCCTTACTCACTTTCTACTTCTTCCCGTACTCTCCCTCTCCACCTACTTCACCCTTCCCTCTTCGAAGAATGATGGCAAACATGTGTGACAAATAAGAGCATAAAGAGAGGAAGGCTAGTAGAATGGCAAGCATAAACAGCACTCAGCGTGACTTGCCTAAGGGCGCGCTTTACGATCGGAGGGGATTGCGCCGGCAATAAAAACTATTAAGTGCTATAAGAAAGTAGTGGGGATGTTATAAAGCCGCTTTTTGCTCGTAAGAAAACTTGCGGTGATTGTAGTATTTATGTAAAACAGATGAAAAATTTTGTGAGAAAGGGTCAGTTCAGCTCAGCTGGAACCCAAGTGGAATGGTTCCACCTAATTCGGAAAAAAGACAGCGCGGCTTTCATTTACATAAGTTATCAAACTTTCCTGTCAAAGTCCGAGTCCCCTTGAGCGCATGCGCACCATATTTGATGTCATACCATTGTGTTTTGGTTTCACACAAAGCTTTTGTTTGCTTGGAGTAGAGCATGCCGCCTTCATAACGGACTTGCCGGCGGCACGCTTGCGGTTCTTCCCCGTCCCGTAAGGCGCGAAAACGACATCTCCTTTGTTTTTCCCCTTAGAAGCGATAACCAGCTTGACCTGTTTCCAGCTGTGCCGAACCGTGAGCTTGGAAGTTTTTTTGCACGAAGCACAGCGACTCCCTAGATTTAACCTTTTACTATCGAATACACTTTTCTTGCGGTGAGCACATCTCTACTATGTTTCTATACTTAGCAACGAGTCCAGTGCATTCAGGTGTATTTTTGTCGCGTAATTTAACACGTTTTGGACCGGTGCTGCACATGCTGGTGCAGCATGCTGCTTTGAAGGACCTTTCTGACGTTTACAGGAGGTTTTCTTGTTGTCTAAGGTTATCAAGTCGAAAGCCTAAGCTTCTACTTTCCAAACAACTCTGTAGAGTTGTGCCGCCGATATTTGTTTGGGAGATATGATCACAAATCGAACAACAGTTGCAACAAAATGCGGCAAACGTCGCAACTTTTCTTTGCTTCGATATCAAGGAGAAAAACCGTAGTTTCAATATTGATGTGTACCGTTCACAACATAGATTTGGATACTATTAGAAACTGAGCTCTTGTTCCTGTCTTTCAGGAAAGCACAGAAGCCCTTCTCAAGCGACAAAATTCAAAGACTTCGAATTCACTCAGAACTTTGAGTATGAAACTTATCTGACAAGCTGATTACAGATGTAGCAGACAGTCTACGAAATAAGGTCCTTTTGTTGGCTAACGGCTGAAAATCCACTCTTTTTCGCTGCGCGCGATTTCACGGTCCGAAACGTGTTAAAGGGTCATTATAGGATTGATGCGCTCTAGCGGCCCTAAGCTATACTCAGACAACTATTGCGAGCATTCGCGGCCCCTACCGTCGTTTTTTGGGGGTGCGCGGGCGCTAAATTCTTGGACTGACCATCCTCGGCCCTAAATTTATTTGTTTGGCAACCCGCGGCTCAATGCTATCGCAAGGGAAAGGCCGCGGGCCATAACTGTTTTATCGTAACACCCGCGCGGCCTAAGACAAGACACTCGAGCGAGCCCCGGACCTTACAGGACGCCCGCATATTTGGTTATCGGGCAAGCCGCGGCCCTTTAGGACACGGCCCGTTAGAACCACTCCGGCGAGTCCCGGGCCCTGCTGGACGTCACAATTCTTACACGCTGGAAGCAAAAACTTTGCTCACGTGAGATATGCCGCGGTGATTGAGGCACCCTAAACGCTTTAGTCTTTGGTGATATAAGTTTAGCTTATGACTAGCAACGAAGTCGGTCCTCAGTAGGGTCCTCGGCCAAATTTTGATGTAGATCGTGACCTCCTGCGAAGGCTAGAAGAATGAGAACACGAGTTCACAGATTTTTATAAAAATATTTCCGCGTTTAGCTGGTGCGTGTGGGGCCCACCCGCGGACGTATATCGCGCATTTATCGTTTGATTGCCGGGACACCGCGGGTTTCGTTTGGGCACTTATCGGCGCATCCACGGGTAGATTTCGGGGTCTTGGCGTGCGTTTATTCTACCACCCGCGGCATGGATGAAACGTCGGCCGGCGCCCTTCCGCGGGTGGTCGCAATAATTGTCTGAGTAGCTACAACGGCGAGGTTTTGAACTAAACATCGGCTTTTCCTCGGTCTTAATGCTCTGACTGTATCCAGACAGCCTTATGTTAGATCCTCTAACAGAGATTTGAAGAAGGCCTTTGACTCGGTTGAGACTGAAGCCGTCATCGATGCCTTGAGCAATCAAGGTATTCCGACTCATTACATCAAGATAGTTCGTGAGCTGTATAACGACTTCACAACCACCATAGCACCATTCTACAAGGATATCATCATCGACGTGAAGAGAGGCGTGCGACAAGGCGATACTATATCGCCGAAACTATTCAGTGCCGCTCTGGAGAACGTTATGCGAAAGTTGGAATGGGACAACATGGGAGTGAAAGTCGACGGCCGGCAGCTAAACCACCTTCGCTTTGCTGATGACATCGTATTGATAATACCAAGCATCACGCAGGCGGAACAAATGCTGGCCCAGTTTGACGAAGTGTGTGGAAAGATCGGTCTACGGCTGAATCTAACGAAGACGATGTTCATGAGGAACGGAAGAATGCCTGATGCTCCTTTCATGCTCAACGGGACGAACATCACCGAATGCTTAAGCTACACCTACCTAGGTCGTGAATTCAATATGATGAACGATCTAGCTCCGGAACTGAGCAGGAGGAAACGTGCAGCATGGGGAGCATATAAGACAATTGAGGACGTAGTGAAGAAGACCAAGAACATCCGGCTCCGCGCCCACCTTTCAACTCGACGGTTCTTCCTGCTTTGACGTACGCTTCAGAAACATGGACAATGAGAAATCAGGATGAACATGCGGTTAGCGTCATTGAACGAGCTGTTGAGAGAGTGATGTTAGGATTGAATCGACTCACGCAAGTGAGGCAAGAATTACGAAGTTCTACACTACGTGTCAACGATCGAAGATCAGGGACGCTCCCGCGTACGCCAAGCAGAACAAGATAAGATGGCCGGGCACGTAATGTGTTTCGACGACAACCGGTGGACGAGAGCTGTAACAGATTGGATACCACTGGACGTCAAACGCGAACGAGGAAGACCGCCGACGCGATGGTCAGATATGTTCACGAAGTCCTTTAATGAAGTCCTTCAGAGCGTTCTACGTGTTCCTGGTGCGATACGTAAACATTGGTCAACAATCGCCCGAGACAGGGACGAATGGAGGCATCACTGGTACCCGCTCGTGCAACACGATGATCAACGGGGATACAGGTGATACAGGTGATCATAATTCGAGGAGTTTTGGATACCGACTTGCAGGTTTTACTATTTTCATCAAGTAGCGAAAAACACTAGCACTTACCGGCCGTAAAGTCGCACCTGCCGCTTTCCTTGAGCTGTTCCTGACTTTCGAGCACGTGGTTACAAAACTCAAAAACAGAGTGAATGCGAGATATGCATGGAACAATGCGACCTGAAAATGATCACTTAATCTATCGTTTTCATGTAAAGACGTGGGGCACTAAATTGCTGATGAAGCTTTGTGTATTCTCCTGTTAAAAGAAAATCGTCTCGCATATAAGCTTACACGTATTTCGACCTTATGAAGTTTCACCCTGGGAGAAGATGAAACTGTCGTAGCGAAAGTCTAGCTTAGGTTTCGACGTAAAGGGCCGGGCATACTGCACGCGATTTCATTCGCGACGCGATTTGGCAATATTCCAACTGTCCATAACTCGCCGTAAGCACATTTTGAATATACAGAAGATAGGGCGTTTCATCAATCCGCGTTAGTTATACACACTATGCATATGCAGTTTGCTAGTGTTGGATCTGAAGACTTCTGGCGAATTGCCAAATCGCGTCGCGATTGAAATCGGGTGAAGTATGCCCGGCCCTTAAGCAGTCAGAAACATTGAGCATACTTGTATCATCGAAGTATCCAACATTGAACGCCAGCTTGTCGAACAATAGTAGAAAAATGAAGCTCACTCAACGATAGGCCTATCAAGAAAGTATTTATCGGGATTGAAGGAAACCGTTCACGACAGTCTCATTTGAAGCGAACATCGAGCTCGTATTCTTGTTATGAGAGCGACTAGATCGACGTGCACCTTTTAAGCTTTCAAACTGTCTTTAAAAGTGAAAACAATCTTATGTACATGTGAATTAAACCAGCTCCCGTATACTCAAAACTGCATAATCGAAACTAAAAAGAATCTCTACTACAAGCTAGCTACAGAGTAGTGTAATGTCTCTCATTATCTTCAAGTGCCTAAGAGTTGCCTGTGACCTCTCATCTGGCTACGAGATTGTTCGCCACAAACGCACCGCAGCACTTGACGACCTCACCTAGGCCATTCACAAAGCTTCTATCTTTGTGACTCCCTCAATCGGATCGTGCATCACTTACTTAGATCAGTTCTTCTTGGTTGCGTCGGTGGCTGCGTCCACAAGATCCGAAAGTCGTATCCAGCTGACTTCTCGTTCCATAAACAAGTTTGCCCATCTATTTGAAGTCTTCCTCAAAGACGTTTCGCTTCGCGAGGAATCCGCTCCGATGTTCTTAGCGTCCATTTGGATATGGAACGAGGATAATCTTCATGAAAAGCTTGTATAGCACACTCAGCAGGCATATTGGACGGTAGTTCCGAAGATCCTCCCAACACCTTTCTTGAAGAGAAAGGTTCTTGACGTTTTTCACTGGCCGGGTTTCCTCTCCTTCTGAAGGTAAGATGTCAGGTGCGAGGCAAGAATCTCGTGCAAACGCTGTCATCCGGCTCGCAGAAAGTTGACGGAAAGATGGTCTAGTCATGGAGCCGTAGACGTTTCCACTGTCTGAATCGCTACGCGCACTTCAGCAGTTGGAATTCGTGGTGATACTTCTCCAGTGGGAACAACGGGCATCGGCACGCGTGTTGATGAGTGGAAGAGGTTGGTAGCTGCGAGCTACCAAGTCTCCGCGCGCTGCAGCGTACTGTCAAGCTGGAAAGGCCCCCAATAAGGCATGCCCAAGGTGGTGTAATTGCAAGAGTCGAGCAGTCGTCGGCGAATATCCCCTATAGAAGTTGTTCGCGCCAGATTCCATCTTATATCGGGGAAAAGTCGGGGTCCCGTCTTTGTTCAATAGTGCACCCAGCGGCACTTGATATTCACAGAGGTCCCTTCGGCACTTCTTAGAACTTTGTCTTCCTTCTGCTGCTTCCAGTATCTTGGCTTGCCTGTACTTCCTAAAATCCTTCTGCAAAGCTGTTCTGCAACTGGCGTTGACTACAGAAATCTTGTTCTGTCAAGCATTTCCTTATTGGTCTTCGAGATGCGTTCCAAATTCTTCCCAGAAGTCAAGTCACTGAGGCGCACTCTCCACAGGCTCGCAATCCTTTCAGAAGCCGGTCGTAGACGTACGTTAGGTCCTCCTCGATGGGTCAGTCACAACTTGATACAAGCTCTTCATCCTGTTACCGTCGTAAACGACTTCCCTCCTTCTCGCGGCACTGTGATAGACTTTCTTTTCCAGCCTTCGACTGAATCGTATCTTTGCTCGAAGGAGGCGGTGACCGGAGCCACTGCAGAAGGATGGCTACTGAGACACCGAGCAAGCTCCACCTTCTATTGGTGAGAATGTGGTCCATCTCCGCGTGAGTTGTTCCGTTGGGCGATTTCCATCCACCGGTAATGTTCTTCCTTCATAAAGATGGGATTTCCATGGAAGAGTCGTGCAGCGGAGAGAAACCCAACGAGACGGTTGCCGTTTTCGTTCCGGAGCCCATACCCGAACTTCCCGATCTTATTCCTTTTTTAGTGGCATCCCGATTTTCGCGTTGAAGTCGCCTACAACAAACTTGTAAAAGGACTCTTTGGTTGCGGACAACCTCCTCCACGTCTTCGTAGAAAGCATCTAGTTCTGAGTCGTCAGCTGCTGATGTTGGCGAGTAGCAGTTGATGATGCTGATGGTGTTCTGACGTGGAGGGCGTAATCGTAGGATGCCTAGTCGAGGTGATAGGATCTCGTGCGAATCGACAAGATGGACGATAGATGGGTGGACGACAAAGCCGACGCCTCCCACGTTTCGTGATGGAACATTTTCACCACAAATGATGAGGGTCACATCGCTCATCTGTCGCAAGTCCTTCTTCCAACACTTCGTTTCCTGCAGAGTGATGATGTAGTACTTGATGTGCTCTGCAGCGTCGCGAAAAGCGTGGAGGTCGGCGTTTGTGGGGACTGTCTTGGCGTTGCAAAACATGAAGCAGTCTCCGTAGCGTGTCGTCCGGGCATGTCGTTTTTGTCCAATCCGAAAGGCGTTCTGAGTACCCTGACGTCGTTCTTGCTAGCCAGTGCAGGGTTTCTTTCCATTCTTCTAACTGGCGGGGTAATGAAAATTTTTCCCCTACAAAAGCAGACTTGCCAGGCCTACTCTTGATTTCCAAGGGGCAATTCGCTGACCCCGGACTTGTAGCGGGAAGAACCCGCTTACTACCAGAAAACAGACGGCGATGGATCTGGTCTGGCCGGCTCTTAGCTAGGCATCCAGCAGAAACCGGAAACGTCGAATTCCTTCATAGCTTGGGAGGACCTGCCGGAGTATACACTCGGCTGTGCACCGTAGTTCGACACCCAGTGTCACCCCCACGCCACATGAGGCGGCCGACCATTGTGGGTTGTTATGAAAATTATAGCCCCAAATTCTTGGATCTCTTTGTCTGCGAGCACTGCAAGCTAATCAACGTTGGTGTAATATCGGTGACACAAGAACGTACGTCATGCTCAGGGTTGAGCGTGGGGTCAGGCGCGCCCGACCTGGGGGGTCGTACTGGGGTAAGACAGAGGGGGGGGGGGGGGTCGTGATTAGGAATCGAATTCGTTCAATTGAGGAGATACTACGATTAAGGTGAAGAAGAAAAGCGCTAGTTTAGTGGATATCGCGACCTCACCAGTACTGAAGGAATGAACGGTCTTAAACAGCATACTGATTGATTCCACAATCGAAGTTTCGGCCAAGACTCATATCTTCATTTTCTACCTTGACATATTATAAATTCATCAAGGAAGCTTGCTGTGTGAAATGGGTATCATTTCCGAGTACGTCAATACCTCTATGAGCACTACAAACCATTATTTACTGCATTATCTAGTAATTCTCAACGACTAAAAAGCGTGATTTTCAAACATGATTAACTTGTTTTCAAAAGTGAGAAAAGTCAATTTTTTTGTACTCGTAACAAAGTATTGTTCCCTACTAGTCTAGGCTAAAAATTGCGCTTTGTATCGCTTGCAAATAGTTGAGTAAGAAATAATGCCAAAATTCCGACCGGCGCGTTTTTCGCCATGACTGCTTCAACTCCACGGATTACCACAAGGCCGAAACAAGTCGAATCAAGTCCAAACACTTACTGTGGAATCTTCGAAGGTTGTGCTAGTGATTCACATAAAACTTGAATAAAAAAGCTTCTTCAATGATAAAGTTAATCGGGTCAGGCGCAACCCCACAAAAGGTCAGGCCGCCTGAGCTTTTGAGGGGTTGCGCCTGACCCGATTAACTTGTTTTCAAAATCTAAAAATCGCTCCATTTCTGCTATGAGTATTGAATTCAAAGCCTCTTCTTGCAATACTGCAAATATGGAGCCAAACAATACACCCCTGTGGGAATTATAGCTCTAAAAGTAGGGCTATCCAAAATCTAAAAATTGCCGTCAAGTTGAGTGTGCTGTGCAATCGCAGAAAGTCGACCTACAGACCTCCAAAAAACAAGAACCTCCCAAAAACGGCTGATCTCTTCGAATTATCATAGCTTGAGGTCCTGGAGGTGAAGCAGAGGGGTCGTTTAGGGGCTTTCACTGGGGGGGGGGGGGTCGTTTTGGAAAGACTTGTGCCTGACCTCTTGCTCAATTCTGGTCATGCTAGAGCTGCAAAGAGTGCTCACTAGCACAATCCCCTAGTGAACCATGTTCAAGGCTGCGCTTTGAATAACGTCTACAAATGAAGACTACAAGGTGAAAGTAAGTTTACAATGTCAGATTTTGCATTAAGCCTAGTTGGTGTGCAATAAAGGCGAGCCAGTGTCCTCAGACAATTTAACGGAACTTCCGCAGAACAAGCAAAATTTGCAACGGTTCGCAGAATTTTGTTTACTACTGCAAATGTGCTTTGACATGTCAGTATTGCCGCAGGTTTTTGAAAATGTTGTCACTTACGATGTTGCCTCGCCAACAACTAGAGTGCATTGTCAAACATGTCATCAATGCAGAAGATAGTAAGTGACAATAGGCACGGTTCAAATCTCGTCTAGGTGTTCTTTTGCTGTTGTGGTTCGCATTCTTTGGAACAGGTAACCCGACGGAAGTTTTCCAAACGCTCTCCGGAAGTCCCGGTCAGTTGTCTGAGTCGATGTGCCTTACCTTTCTCGAGCCTTCAACACGCCCTTCTCCCATCGCAGCTTTTTCATTCCTTTGCGACTTTGTGTGGCCTTCGAACTTCCGCTTTAAGAATCCATTGGCAAGAATTTATGCCAAGAGAAAGTTGAGTTATTCCGTACAGTATGCAGGCCAGATTTGCCCTTTAAAATGGCCTCAGAGCGCAAAACCTGAAAAGTGCGCACTGTTAGTGTTTTACGCGACTGTTGCCGTCATCTCAAGCAAGGCAACACCCCACAAATTTCTATCCTTTATAGCACTATAATAATCATCGATTTTCTTAGATGGGAAACACAGGACGCGCTTCTATACCGGCTGCAGCTCATGCAATTTAGATAAGTTTATGTCGACGTTCATTATATGTTGGCTGTATTCCGCTCTTTCACCAGGCACTATAATTCTTGAAACGTCCAACTTGTGTTTCCCAGAAGTTTTTCGTACTCATCAAACTTGAGCGTCTTTTTACTACAGTATTATGATTATGGCCCTTAATAAACCTAGTTCACCTCGAATAAAATGATCAGTTTGGCACTTTGAAATGAGGTGGACATATCTACATATTTTCTGTCTATTGTATTATAGGATAGAAGTAAGTACTTTCTTAGCCAATATCTTGGAATTGCTATTTTCTCATTTTGTGATTCCCACATTTTTAAATTCCATTTTTCGCTGAAGAAAGCGTTTTTATTCTTTCGCTGATTTGCTGACAGACTAAAGATATCTACAATTAGCGTTATATACAAATATCGCATGCTTGCGCATAAATCCTCGTCATTTTTTGAGTGTAAAGCCCCAGTGTTTAATTTGGTGGGAAAAAATTTTATTGACAAGAGCACCAATCTGTCCTAGCTGCGTGCCATACCTGAAGTTGGTGTGGATAGCGCAGTGCGCAAGTGCGCAACAATGACCTACTTCATGCTCGGTACGAGTCCCGCCTGGGACGTTTTTCGGAAATGTGACGACAGATTACGGAGGCACTGGGCTCCGAACGTATACAAGTGGATAAACTCCGTTCTGATTTCCGTATTTTTTACAAATTCACATGATTTAGACACTGAAAAGGACTGGAAAAAGTACAAATGGTACTCGATGTGGACTGATTGGGTAAGATGTTGAAGCATGAAATGGAGAATTCATTAAGAGCAAACTGAATTTCACTAATTCTCTGACTAAGAGACATGGGCACGCTTTGCGTACGTTTTATCAACAAGTTCATGGATGAGTTCAAACACGTTTTGGTTGACTTACTACTATGTAGCCGAAAGAACATGTTCGAGCTTGTTGAACAGCGCGTGTTCGAACATGTTTTTTCACAAATTTCTGTTAGTAAATTAAACAAAACTCACTCGCTTATGAGCTGAGGATCACGCGTACGCAAAGCGTATCGTGTCTATTAGTCAGAAATTGAATGATACATAGAGTGTGAATCTTATTGTTAGTTTCTTTTTTCTAAAACGGAAAGCATTTATCATTCTAAACGCTTTTCTCTTTCTGGGTCATTATAACAACTATCATCTATTCTACGACTAGGAGACGCGAAACCGCATTGCGGACATTGTCTTAACAAGATTGAGTTTGTTCTTTCCTGTTTCCAAAGAGTGAATAAACATGAATGAGATAAATAACAAGTTTAAACTTGCTAAGTACACGATTAGTCTTGTTTAGACAATGTGTGCAATGCGGTCTCGGGTCTCCTAGTCCTAGAATAAATGGTATTTGCCAAATTTTGTATAGATAACAGAGTCCAGCAGAGTGCCATCGGTGAATCTTGCCTTGGCCTATGATGTAGACAACGTCGCCATGCTCATTTTTTCGACACTAGCGTAATATTCAGCAAATATCTAGAAAAATGCTTTTTTCGTGGTGCTTTCAAGTGAACTTGTGGTCATTTTTTCATATCTGCTAGATTCGCTCATGTCTGAGAGATTCTTTTCACAGCGTTTTTCAGCGAATATCATGACATAACCCTCATATTAAAGGCCAAAATCACATAGTATCTTTTCCCCACAGTGAGCCAGCCTTATTGAAGACCTTATTCCATACTTATAATGCTAGAAAAATCAAGGTGAAGAGTAACAGAGCATAGATGTGCGGCGCTCAAGAAAGAGACTACGTCAAGGGAAAAAAGCATATTTTAGCCATGTAAGGACCTTCCCATACTGGGACAATAATATATCAGCAGTGATCAAATCATTTATATCAAGCAAAGCAAAATACAGAGACGGTCATGAGAGCATTCTTTGTTTTGGCAAAACAAAGTGAAAAAAAATGTGAGAACACAATACCCGTTGTGTAAAATGATTTCCATATAACGCAATGCCCAGCAATCAACTCAGGGATTGTTTCACCCGAATACGATATCAGAAATACATTCGTGCTTCAAACAAGCAACCTTTCGTGTGGGTTCTACGCAGAGCGGCATTGCCACAAGTTATTATCAGTGGGAGGGGTTCGCCACGAGAGGCGGGGTTGGGCAACTACGGGACTTCGCTTCCGGTCTATACGCCTGTGGCGATTGAAACAGTGAAGAAACACTGGATGCATGATTACATGTCAGACATTCGACACTTAGCGATATAATTATGATTTTTCCTTGCTATTCGTTATGTCCTGCGACGAGCATGCTCGCTGTACGCTTGGCGAGGATTCCACATAAACTTTGTTATGAGTGTGCGTAAAAGGGACATTTCCAGGCAGAACAACTTCTCGAATTGGCTGAAAAACAATAATCAATACTTTAACCATAAAATACAGTATATCACTTACAGGTGGAAGCCCATTCCGTATATGACGTCGTTTGTCTCTCAGGTAAACTCGTACTTTAGCGACGGCTACGAGCATCAGTACTTGTATGCAGCTTACTACTGGCACCACCAATAGCACTCCTCTAGCAGTGATGTCTCCGATATCTAATTGAGGGGTCTAGAAAAGTTGATTCATCAAACCAAGCCGTCTCAGGTGCGGAAGTAACAGGATTCATCCCAAATTACCTGATCAGCCACCAGTTCTCCAACAGCAATCAAGCCGGTGATAGCATTCAAAGAAATCAGAAAGGCATGATAGATCAAAAAAGGCAGTACCAGCCGGAACTGAAAGTAAAGATGGAATTTTTCGAAGTTCAAAAGTCCATTCATTATTCAACATTTGAGCGAAGCATCGAAATTCTCACCTTAACATAGCGTACTGCATGGATAAGCATATAGTGTACGATGATTCCAGATATCAAGAAAATTATGAAACCGAGCAGGGCTGAAAAGAGAGATAGTAAATTTTGTTTTCTTTAGTCCGCGTTGTCAAATTTTGTAAACCGAGAATAAGGTGAGACCAAAATTTATGCTTTCGATATAACTATTTCTGAGATCTTGAACACCCATATATTTTGAGAATCTTTGATACTTCATAATTATGGTAACTGGGCTAACCCAAATTGTTTAGTAAAAACATAACCAACCGATGGCATCAAAGGATGTATCGTACTGTGCCCATGGGAAAAATGATACTCCAACGCTAAATGCAATCACTGTCGCTATCAAACCTATAAAATTATAATTTAGAAGTTATCACAAAACAATTAGGCGAAAGCATAAAAATTAATACATTGATCGAAAATTACTAACCTATAAGGCCACAGAAAATTCCAATATATTTTACATGTACAATACCAAGAATTTTGTAGTGACTGGAATTCTCGTCAAATTCCATCGTTTTGGCACTTTGTGATCTGCAGAATTTGATTTGTTCGCGTAATGGGATATTAGAGCAAAGAACAACGACTCGATACAGATTATCAATCAGTTGACAAGCAAATGAGGACAGATTACCAAAGAATTAATCTCAGGTTATCAGCTCATAATGAGAAGCTTTGCAGGAAACAGGAAATGAGATCGCCTACGTAGATGTCAACAATAAGTAAATAATGCATGCGGTTCTGATACAAAGTTGTTTCGCTGGTACAAATCAAAAGATAATATGTCTGAGCATAATTTACTTTTCCTGGTATGATCTCCTTACATAATCAAGGTAGCTTTACTATCACCTCATCAGAGTCCATACAAACGATAATGATGCGTATTCATCCAAATCTTGCTGAACCCAGAACTTTTTGCATTGGCAAAATGAAGTCGTTAAGTACGGTGAGGTAGAAAAAAATTCTTATAAGAAAAGTGAATGCACGCCGCTTTGACAAAACATCAAGAAACTAAGTGACAAGGAAACTTCAAAAAAAGTTGGATTACTGTAAGAAGGTTGATATTTTTATTGTTGCCACAAAAAACAGAAACATAGGAGACACGCATTAATCTTCTAAACATCATTCTTCCAACACCAGACTTTTCTAGCTTAATTTCATATTTATGACACTTTTTTTGAGTAATTATTCTCTCGGAGAGTACGGTGTCTATTGCAACTTTTAAAAGTGTTGATAGACACACCAGGAAAATACAAAACATCATTTATCCCACGTTTGTGCGTACAAGCTTTGTTCTTCTCCCACAGAAATGTGCTCATTTCCTTTCTGGCAACTACTTAGCCTTATGCCACAGACATAACAAGACTTTCGTATGCGCGAAATTACGGAAGTTTATGTGAAAATATGTACTGATCAACATAAATATGAAGCGAATCAAAAGAAAAGTTTTGTGATGGTGACACTGAGGTTCTCATGTTATTAAGCAGCGCTCAAACTCAAGATACATAGTTATCAGGAAAAAACTAAAAAATGATTTCTACTCTGGAAATCGAGATCACTTCAAGAAAGTCTTCTGTTACTTTATGCGTAGAAAAAGGTGAAGAGACAGAAATTTCACGATCGAATTAGGGTTTATCCAAACTGCCTTAAGATTCCATAGAACCTAAGGAGTGAATGGCAATTTTTCCGTACTTAGCAAAAGGTATGCAAATGTTGATAAGCAGCAAAGCGTCTAGCACTACTGAATGCCTCTTGATGCTACTGCCTTCTGATCTCAATTGCTCTGCAAAACTAAGGAATTTAAAAAAAAAATTAAACTCACTGCGGATATGAGCACTATCAAGACCGATGGGATGTTTTTACGTAAAATTTTTCTGACCAAGCAATCAAGAAATCGTTTGAAAAAAAGGTCTACTGTAGAGAATATTACTTCTTCTTTGTGCTTGTTATTTACGTCGTGTGAGAAAGTAGGGCAACTTTGTAGTTTATAGCATCCAGATACAAAACTAAGTCAGCTGAGAAGTCAGCGTAAGTGTGACGTAAAATTTACGCGCTACAATCTTGCGTTGTGGAACGGGACTCGATTAGCAACGGTTAGCAAGCAGCCTCTAAAAATTACTAAGAAAGAAAACCCACTACATACTTTGATTGCCATGATGTTCAGATCCCGATACATCCTGCATAATTGTAAGTGACGATTTATCCCATTACTACTAACTAATCACCAACTTCCTCAATCCGATAATCAGCAAGGTTAGTGCGTGCTACTTTGTGCTAGCGATTCTAGAAAAAGAGGCATCATCTTGCGCATTGGGATGAAGGGTAAAAAGTTGATAAAAATGGAGGAAACTCGATTTTGCTTGTCCACCAGAGGAAGCTTTTCCTGGGATCAGCCAATGTTCGAAGTGATTTATAAAAACACGTAGAAGGATCAAGATCTACTAATCTAGTCACCACGGTACGTGTCATACCTCAACCTCGAGCTTGAATCGGAGGTATGATTCTACCTCTTGAAATTTTGAAAAGAATTTTGAGTTCCGCCCTACAGCATAGTGAGTAGATCACAGAATGTTGAATAGACCATGGAATGATGGGATAGTACGGAAAATTCTTGACTTAGAACTCCAGCAGAATTTTTTTTTAAGACGAAGGCGTCAATTACTATGGACCATCTGATGACACTAAAAACGCGAGATTAGCTATGGTCCATGCCCTAAAATATGTTGTTGGGAACACGCTCAGTAAGTACTAGCATTTCAGCTTCGCGTCTTAGCTGAGCCAACGGAATACAGCTTGTATAAGATTCAAGATTTATAAGAAGACGGAAACGGAAATGGAATGCGTGAAATCTCTCCGATTTTATTTTTAAATGAGTTGCTTACGCAATTAAGCTGTTTTTATAGAACACACCTGCACGCAACCATCAGTATGTAGAGAGACAAAAGCTGCAAAACTGAATATTACGTCTGCATGTCGGGCCAATTGTATATACAATTATGCCTACAATCAATGACCAGGAATTTGCAGAATAAAAACAGTGAGAGAAAAATTTGATGTTGTTGTTCTAGCCAGGTTAGCGAAGGTAGCAGCCTCGCAAAGGTAATTGATTTCGGGCGCGAGAGGTTCATTGAATAGAAGGGCAGGAGTTAAAGGCAGTGTCCGGGCAGAAACTCGACTTCTAAAAAATCAACTTATCTGGGGTTATCCGCAACGCTGAATCCGAAAATCCACATCAGAAGGCGCGAAAACGGCGAGAACATGCATTTTCCAAGTCCTCACATTTCGAAATTTGGGGATCCCCGCCAGGCTAAGACGCAGAGGTTGCAAAGAGCGCACGGTTTTTAACTGTGGCGGCATACGTACTCTGCCGTCTGGCAGGAATTCAAACAACTCGGAGGACCCCGCCCCAAGGCGTAAGTTTCCCCAATTTGCAATCGTTTTTCTTCCTTTAGGTCGAACGTTTTATGCTCGCAGTTGCGCGATGTTGTGTCTCAGGGGGGCTACTTTCACATGGCAGAGAAATCTCAGAACCCCCATTTTGCCCGGACACTGCCTTTAACTGCTCAAGTTCGTTAATTAGATAAAATTCACAATGAAACTGAAAGCTTTTTGGTGAGTTTTACTGCCTACCTTTTCTGGAACAAATTCAGACAGAAGCTGGAAGTAGCATTCTGACGGCAAAATATCGGCAAGATAGACTAACATTTCTATGGTTTGCGGATAGATATTGACATAAGAATGACGACCCGTATTTATCGTTGAAAAACAGCTAGAAATCAAAAACCACTATCCCTAGAGAACGGTATACATCTGATGTTTGAGCCTTTGCTACCGACAAAGTCTTCTGATTCGGTACAGCACCAATTTGGGAAAAATTGCTAGTGGTATCCCACTAAACATTAATTATCAAAATGTCTTATCCGTCTAGACTTCGTGCACTCAGTATAAATTGCTAGTGAGCTGTTTCGATCTCACTCCCTAAGTGTTACCTTTTCACGAAATTGGTACTTTGACTTGTCGGTAGGAAATAAGCTGGTGAAAAAGTAAATAGCTCTAACTTTTCACCTGGAACGAATGATTGAATACTTCGAAGCTTATTACACCTGCTTTACGTCAATTAAAGATCGCAAGCTTCCTCGTAACACACAGGTACGAATCTGATGTCGGATCTTTGGATGGAATGAAAAATTTTGCAAGATTACATTGATTAACTAGAAAAAAATGGCGTTCACGATTCTTCTTGGTATATCCCAACGCATTCTAACTTATATGTTAAGTAAATCTGACCATAAAATGTGAATCGTAGACTGTATGAGAAAACTTACATGTACTAAAACTATAGCCTCCTCCAGCATAGGGCGTAAAATTTGTTCTAAATCCCAAACATAATGTTAAAAAAATACTATAGCCTTTATTAAAAGCGTAATAACCTGCGCCTGCGTCATAGGTCAGTTATAATTCTGTTGAAACCTATCCTAATGAGGAAATTTTACTAAAACGCGACGCTAATTTATTCTGTGTCTTTTTAGAGATAAACTTTCAAATACAAAACACAGAAAACGTGAGGCGCAAATTCAAAAACTAGGCGATAGCGACCGTTCCCAATAAAAAAAAGGACTTCATTATCAAATACTAGGGCTCGGCACGAGGTGGCTTTTGAATGCAAAAAAAAACGATGTCCTCCTTAACCTCCGCAAAGTCCCCTTTGACCCTTATCCGAAATATCCGGATCGTAAAAAACGAAAGGTCGGCTAAAAAACCTAATTTTAGACCCACAAAAACGATAACCCCTTTGCTTTTGTCCCAAAGACGATTCCAGCTTGCAAGCCACCCATGCCGAGTACTGTCAAACACTTTGTTTTGTATACGCCCTAAAGCATGCTTCAAAGAGAACAATGCAATTTTCTAAGCGCACATTAAACGGATATACAATAAATGTCAATCATTACGGGAACGAGTGGATATGAACAAAAATTCAGGCACTAAAGTTTTGCTCGAGAAGTCAACGCGGAAAGTACAAACTCTTTCAGTGCCCATTACCCATCATATCAATCCGTATGGCCTCGGGCAGAGTTCAAGCGATTTGATCGTCGCGATTGATCGCGACAAGACAACTGTAACAATATTAATGCATGCCGATCTTCTTGCAATTCGGATGTGATAGTTTTCCAACACGACTAATCGTGACTAACTATCACAACCGAAATACAAGAAGATCGGCATGCACTGAACTCGTAACACTTGTCTTGTAGCGATTGAATCGCGACGATCAAGTGGCTTGAACTCTGCCCAAGGCCTATATGGGCACAAAAGCCACAAGGTAAAGATATGAATAGCAGTAACGTAACGAGGAAGGTCTAGAGAGCTTGAAAAAAGTTGGCAATAAGATCAGAGCATCTAATGAGGTCTTTCGAGACTCCTACAACTTTTTACCTTTGAATAATAATGTTTTGACCAAAACACAACGTAGTCATTAAGATGGAAGAATGAGTCTTAACAAAAGCTTTCAAGCAGAAAGAACGATGCTATGACAGTCATTTTCCATTTAAATGCTCATCACTGCAAAAGTGTAAATGGCAGCGAAGAGTGTCAAGGGATGAACCTCAATTTTATCAAATTGTATAAAATTTTGACGCAAGTGACAGGGGAACACTGACGTGATAGCCGACCACAGAAAATTACACATAAATTGCCGATAATTTGCGATGCCTACGGTAAGCGCTTATGATTATACCTTGTAAAGTTACCGGGTCTGTATCAATTGAGTCAAAGCTTTTAACACCATCTCACTTTTCAAGCTTGCTATAACACCATGAAAAAGGGGATTTCTGAAAAGAGAAAGTTAATAACTAAAAAATGTCTGAAGAGACACTGCACCTATGTCTAGAAAGCGTTAAACTTCTGTAGAAATTAGGAAAGAGCATATGCCGGAAGCTTGAAGACGTAAAACACATCCATATAGAAGACGGGAGGCACTCTTGTTCTACTGTAAGTTTTTTTTTACTTTCATTACATAAAAAACAAAACAATTGCCGCTTTATTCGCAACTAATCCTAATGTAGCACGAGCGAAATACTTTTCTAATGAGGCCCTACAGCCTCTGAATGAACCTTAAATGCTTGGATGCACATAAATTGTGAAGCGGAAGGACCTTATTGTTCTTCACGGGTGTGAACAGAACTTGAAGTTGTACTTCAATTCAAGCAGAAGTGGACAAAGAAGAGAACCGGAACCTTAGAAAATACTAAGTTGCAGTCAAAGCCAATACATGTTCATCATTAGAAATTATTATGCAGATAAAAGATAAATACACCATGAGTCGTAAATTCCTATTCAAGACGTATTTTGGGCAAAGAATAAGTGATATAAGACAGCAGTTGTGAATCAAACAAAGCATTGATGTGCTCACATTGCGTAGATAGGCTAATCCTGAAACCTAGCAAAAGTTCACGGATTTATAATCTCTTGCGGCAAATCTAAGGCTAATGCAGCGTCATACAACTGGATTTCATCACAATGATCCTAGAAAACTGGATAATCACAATTTTTCTTCTAGCTTCTGAAGCACCTTTAAAGCGTTTCCAATCAAGAGATTACCGCAAGCTAATCTAATACGAGTCAGCAAATGGAAACTACATGAAAAACTAAATTAGAACTGATGACGGTAGGCAAAAGCAGAAAGATGAGAGCAGCTATTGATTGGAATTGATTTGATCCAGATGGTTGCTCATTAATATCGCTTAATCAAAGAGAATCTGTACAGTCGGGCAGATTTTCCGCTTAATATAGTGTGCTTGCACAGAAGATGAAATGCGGTGAAATTTGCGCGTGAACAAGTAGCCACGCCAGTACTGCGGGTATCTTGCGCGCGCAATTGACCGGCGTCACAGTCGAAGCTAATTGTTCACGCGCAAATTTTACCGCATTTCACCTTCACTGCAAGCACACATTATTTAACGGATAATCTACTCGACTGTACACATTTTCAAGTTTTTTCCTGGAACTGTTGATCAATCCACGCCTATCTAATAACTCTAGTAAGAGATGCTCGAGACGATTTGCACATTTTAGATACACAGAGATCTCAAAAACTCAGTTGAGAGAAATGTGAAATTTGATTCACTGCATGAACATGAAGTCGAAAAATTGTAAAATTCAAAGAGCGACGAAAACCGTCGCCATAAATAATTACGACATTAGCTTTGTACAGCACCACTATTCAAACCTGTCATTAAAGCATAATGTCCAGATTAGTGATGACGCAAATCAACTCAGTAGTGTCTGTTTGTACATATTTCAAACAATCCCATAGACTGTAATTAGATGTGTTGTACATCAAATACTTCCGCATATATGCATATTTCTACCGTAATTTGAAATGTGTGAATTGTCTGATGCGTTCGAATACAAGAAGCAAAATAAGAATGAAGCTGTTAAATATTGTTTACAGGGGGAACGAATGACTCGCTTCAAGTACTGATTTGATACTGTGTGATAGCCATTCAAGCAGATTTGCAAACTAGTTGATGCTTTCTGCAAATCAACTGCTTCCTCACTCTAATTCTGCAACTAAATATCGTAGATTGAGACTCTTGTACGGTAGGAGATACGTCTAAAATCAATAAATACGAAAGTTAATATTGACAGTTTAAACGAAAAGAAGCTGATACCTCTGACAATAGAAAATTGCATGAAAAGAGCGTACACATCCGGAAAGCTCATGACAGTAAATAGGATGTTTAACAGCCAAATCGATTTCCTTGCATCGCTCAAATGTTCCCGCAAGTGATTGGAAAAATGGTGTGTAGCTGGAGGAAATGAAATCGAATGGAAGAAAAAGATATGAAAGATAGTATATTGCTTAGAGAGTGAAGCACTTACATCGCGAGTTTGGCATAAGGTAAATTGCATTTTTTAAAAAATGCCTATTCAAAAGTTGTCAAACATGGACTTTTTATGGATTTAAGATCAAATATCAAACCACTTAAACGGAACGGGATTGCAAAATATCAAAGTGCTATAAACCTTTGACGAAGATGCAATCGAAACACAAACATTGCACGATGTTCCTACCGTATGACTACCATACTCCTCAAAAAGTCCAGGACAAAGCAGATAAAATGTGTTCAATTTCGTAACCAATCCTCAAGTTGCAATATAGTTAGAGTATTCTGAATTGCCAATTAAGATGCTCAGATTCCTTGATTTCATTTTTAAAAAAAAACAGGAAAAAAGAAAGTAATTTGTATTTGTACTGATATAAGTTTTTGATCACTCGGATATTACCATAAATAAAAAGTTCCAAAGAGCATAGTCCGTGTACAAAGATGAAATTTCGGCAATTCAATTAGGTGGAGAAAGTGAACATCTGCTCTAATGATGCAGGTGATAGAGTAGTATGGAAGGACCTTGAAGGTGGATCAAAGTATAAGCGATTCGCAAAGTCGGCCTATCAAAAAATAGGGGCAACTGTGACATACTAGCATGAGGCAACAAGTATGATGAACCAAACTAAGAGACGAAAAATTCTATAGTAGTACGCTGGAACAAATGCAAGTATGGTGATACCCATACTGGGGTTTTGGACACTTGTCAGACGTGGATGCTTGATGGAAGGTCCGTGAAAGAGTCCAACCTGTGACTTTTGTTGAAACCTTTGATCAAGCAACAGACCAATAACCTGAGGAAAATTCCCGAGCTGATGCAATGATGGTGAAAGAAACCGTAGGTTTCTTAAAATAAAATAGATGCAGAGCAGCTCAAAATAGACCACATTCTTTGAATGCTAGAATTTTTGCTCGTCTATGTCAGAAAGGTTAGAATTATCAAACATTTATGCATTTGCGACATAATTAGATTTCAACTCCGCTCCAAACTGAAGCAAAACATATTCGGACTTCGCAGTTATGCATGCTATGAGCGAATGATCAAACAGGCTTTTCAAATTACATTAAGAGTGTGTTGTAATATCTATTGCTCTCTCAAAAACTTCGCTCTAGCTTGGAGGTGTGAATCTCAATGCGGGGAGTGGTACAAGTTCGAACATTACAGAAAAAGCGTCAGGTTCTAGTCCACCTGAACGGGAAACCTCCACCAACCTCAGTTCCTGTTTGATCTTACTCTAGTAGATTTTCCGCTCAATATAGTGCGATTGCGGTGCCGAGAGCTTGCGGTAAAAATCGCGCGTACACAAATAGCTGCGCCTGTAAGCGAGCTGCTTGCGCGCGCAGACTGCCGTTCTTTTAGGCGTAGCTGATTACGCGCACATTTCATCGCAAACTCCAAGCACAGTAAGGCCCGTATGCACGTACATCCCCGCGGGGAGGGGATGTGCGCTTACCATTGAAATGACCCCGCTGGGGCTCCCCTCCCTTCCCCACGCGAACCCCCCTATGCACAAAGGCAATACCGGGAGGGGATCCCCCGGAAGTAGGGGAAGGGAACCCCCTTATGCAGAAGGGGGAATCGAGCGGGGAAATCATTTCGCTTCCGCTTTTTGTGGTAATCACTCCTCTTTTCTCATCTTTTGGTAGCTACTCGCCTCCAGCATGTCATCGGCAGCATTTCACTCGTTGCGGAATGCCATCGCCCGTGATTGCGCTCGGCGCAAAAAAATTTCCTACGCACAATATATTTTTGCTGTTTTCAAGGATGTTGCTCACTTTCGCAATGCTGCACATTTTAGCGTAAAAGTGTCCAAAATTAGAAGTCTCTACAGTGAATGAACAGAATATGTTATGCTGCCGAAAAGGGGGGGGGGAGGGTGCCGCAGACATTCAGACTAGAATTTCCACACATAAAAGAAATTGCAAATCGTGCTAGCTTTTCATGGACGCTGTAGCTATTAGTGACATGCCGTCCATTCCTCCAAGGGAATGATCCCCAGCAGCCATCCCTGCTATGCACGAGGGGAATGCTGGGGAAGGGATCACTCCCCAGGGGATACTACTCAGAATTAGGCAAATCTGCTATTTTCTAGATTTTTTCAAGGCAGCTTATGTTAAAACGACGAAATGTTAGACCATATCCCTCGAGCATCAACATTCAAACGCAGTTGACTTATATGGGAAAAAATAGAGGCATACATCAGGACAAGCAACGCTGCGGTCCGCTCGCTGTAAGGAGAACCATACTAACAACGCTTCTGTTACCATGGGAGCCCTGCTATTGCGTGAGATGTTGTCGGCTTCTGCTCAAAGAATAAATGCGCTCGCTGAAGTACACTTGCCGTACGACCTTTAATGAGATATGTCGAGGTTAAAAAGCGTGAAGCATACACTTTGTGATAAGAAGCACTTCGTTAGTGCAGCAATGACCTAAAGTGCAGCGCATTAGAAGAAGATAGAAGAAGAGTGAGGGTTTAGCAAGCACTGGGATTACATTCACTTGAAGTGTAAGCGCCCGCCGGCCGACCTCGATAATGCAAGGAGTGTCAAAAAAAGGATAAAAGATAGCATCTAACAGCCTTAATACGGGACGCGTAAGATAAGGCCAACTAAATTATTCCTCAATTAATATACATAATAAAAAAAAAGCAAAAAAAAACATCCTGAGTTGATTAACGGCTTTGTCATTGGGTAGGGTACATATTTTAGTGCTCAGAATGTCGAAACCCTCCTATGCCAACCAAATCTGTGGCCTCAACAATCTGGCGATGCATTTTTCGCCACATAGTTCAAAGACACCGCACGTGATTGGGCGCAATATCTATCAACGCATAGATTTACTCTACTTTTAGCTCATGAAAAGAGGAGAGGCAATGGTTTGATTCGCTCTCTTCACTATATGATAGATTTTTGACCGTTCCAATCGTCTAAACCAAAAACGGTCAAAGCTCCGAACCAACCCAGTTGGTTTGGTGTTGGTCTAGAAACCAACAAATTCGGGAACGGATATTAGGACACATAAGTTTTTGAAACTTTTTACATAACATAGTTAGGAGTAACATTCTATACACATAGTCCAAATTCTGCGTCATGTGATTGTTTGTGCGCTGTAAACAAGCCATTTGTTTGTTTGAGTCTTGCGTCTGAAAATCTCGCGCTTGCGAAAGAACACGTTCAACTCGTAAAATCTGACATGTTCGTGTTTTTTCATCGACGCTTCCCCCAGGACCTTATAAAAACGATATCCCCGTTGCTTCTCACTTCAAAAACGAAGTCCAGTTTGACTCCAGACCATCTGTGCCGGGCCCTGAACGGTAACAGTTTGATTAAACTATCTACTTCCGTTGCGGCAAACGCCGACTAGCAGCCACCAACTTTCGATTCGTCGTGCTGTTCGACCTGCAAGCAAATTAGGTAAAGACTGCTATTTCTCAGAATTTGTACAGCCTACAACAAAAATCTATGCAAATTAACTCAAAGAACAGGAAGAGGTTCGCAATGCAGTTTTCGCAATGAATAACCCAATGCAATACCCAATGGTATCTGTCAGGTGTAGATCCGCTGCTCGTCCTGCAGATTCATCCTCCAATGCATGCGATGCTGTTGGTTTGGATGCTGAAGCGATTTTGGAATGGTTGCGCATGCATCGTTCACAATTTTCTTATCCATAACCTCAGTGGCCTCTTTTTTGCTTATTTGCCAGCATTTTCCCTTCTCCTTGCATCTTCTCCTGCTCAGATTCCCTACGTGGCATTCCTTGCCACAAGTGAAGGCCATTCTGGCCCGTCTGTAAGTGTCCGCTATGCACCATTTAAGTGCCCGCTACGCGCCAGTAGTAGGCCCGATGGGATGATTGAGAACCGCCCGATAAGCGCATCCGGGAAACTCGCTATGTACATGCCCGGCATGGTCCTGCGGCTGGTCTGTCGCCATCCATAACAGATCGCGTGCACTCTTCTCCAGTCCCCTTAGCCTGCTTCTAAAAGAAACTACTTTATTCGACTAACTATTCGACTACTTCATTTTCCTGATCCTCTGCTACTATCCGTCTTTGCTAAAAATCGAAAGAATATGATATGACAGCACCTTGTATTTGAAACTTACATAACGCTTCTGTCGCTCCTTTGTATAGAACTGTTCTCGTAGGTGTACTATACATTTTTGGCCAAGGCAATGGTTAACCTGGAAAAATTGCGAACTCTGAATATCCACACATTTGAGAAGAGAGGTACTCCAATGCGCACATCGATCACAGACAGTATTGATTCATAGAATCTACATCACAGAAAAAAAGACTACAAAAAAATGAGTTTAACAAATGAAACTGCAAGTATGTCAAAAGAGCCAACTGAAATGGTAAACATCTGATCTTATATATAAAGCTGATTGTGTGTCTGTATTTCTGTCTGTACGTATGTGCGGAATAGAAATTTTTATTTCTGAACCGATTTGGACCAAACTTGGCGCACATACACTTTGAGGCGGGGAGCGGCTACTTTTCGTCATCGATCGATATCGATTTTATCGACTTTTATCGATTTTTTGTATAGTTTGAGCTACGGGGCTGGGAGTTGGCACAGGGGAGTATTCGAGCATGCTGATTACGAAAACAAATTAGTTTTTAGAATTACTAATTACTTTTATCGATTTTATCGATTCAAAATTTGAGCTGAAGGGCTGGGAGTTGGCACAGGGGTGGGGGTAAGTGGGCATGCTGATTTCGAAAACAACACAGGAAACGGGAAATGAGATGTAGAATTGGGCATGGGGAAAGGCTGTTCAGGGATATGGATGGGACCTTTATTAAAGTGTTTTGACAGGCCGAGCGGGCCGGGTAAGCAAGCTAGTACTAGCATACAAACCATTTCCTTTCGCTTTTACCTCACAACGCTAAAGTATTGGCTATGGCACCAAATGATGCCTGACCGGGTTCTTGCCGAGGTGTTGATGGCTGGGGACTTTTGGAATTATTACTCGGCTTGCTCCGCAAAAAGAGTTTCCTGATCTTCCATCATTACTTTTCTACAACTTTCAACCACAGCCTCATCAATGACAGGGTTTACTAGATTGCAAACACGAAAGTCGACGCCGTAAAGTTCTGCTAAATCCATGTTATCGCGTCCGACCATGGTTGAATATATGGCAAATCGTCAAACAACGTCCTCTACAGCCTGCAACTTCCAAACTATTCGGACCAAAAACTTTGCGTTCTTTCGTGACGTGCACAATAACTGATCGAGAGGTACGCTTGCAGCTTACCACGCCATCACTTCCAGTTACTATGGATTTGTTTTCTAAAGGTGATTGTTCTAGCACATCAAATTACCAAAATGATATACACCATTTTCGTCCCCCAACCGTTAGATAGGCGCCGGATTTTTTTTAGTAATCATCAGTTGTCATGACGATCCGATACACTTGCTTCATAAGGTCATGTCTCTTTAACTTTCACTTCCAACTCGAAGCCTGATTGATGTTCGGCGACATCGTCCATGATGAAAGGCAATCATTTTGTTTCTTTTTTCTGTATTCTTTCTCAAAAAAGGGCTGCGTCGAAAAGGTGAGTTTAGTATAATAGCGACATATGCAATCTACACATACACTTACACAAGCAATTTGGTAAGTACGATATAGATGATACTCGCGCTTTTTTCTCCGGAAGTTTTTCAAAAATGATATTGTGTATCATTCTTCCTCCACAACGCCAATCCTTTAACATATCGTCCCGCTGCTGTCGTCATATAAGGTGGTACGTGCAACCCACACATACACACACTCAAAAAAGTAAACCTCCAAGTAGAATATAGATGATACTCGCGGCTTTTTTCCGAAGTTTTTCAAGAATGATACGTACCAAACTTGGCACACATTTCGGGGCAAGGCTGGTGCCATAGGCTACTTTTCGTGAAAATAGCCTAATTCATTAAAATTTACGACTAGACTGATTTCTAGTCCTTATTAAAACATTATAGAGCAAACGATGAATGAATGGGATGTCAAGTCTACGATTAGCTAATCTCGGGACTTGATCCCTCTACCCTTAGTTCCTTTCCTTTGTAATAACATAACAGTTCTGGCTAGATTAATTTATCATCATAACATATATAATTGGGGAGGGGACCACCGAGCACCCGGGGAGTGTCAGTTCATCTGAAGTTCCTGGGCACCGCCCAGTTGGCGTGGGAACTGTCGGACCATCTAATTAGTCTGCGTCTCGACGGGGAAGTAAGCACACCATTTATAATAAAAAAAACTAACCACAGGAATTTAGTATTATCTCCGCTGATGTAGTGAGAAAGCTGGTGAAATGTCTTGAAACATTATAGATCAAAATCAAAAATGAATCCGTTTTGCAGCAACTGTAGCGATGAAACTGGTTTGCTACTAACTTGAAGTTTACGAATAAGATTTATGCGGTACACAATCGAAGAAAACAACAAAAAAGCAAATAACCGTAATGTCAACGATTTACGTAAAAATTACCAAAGAAAGGGAGTTAAGACGATTCATTTAAATTCACCTGAATAGTTTCATCACGATGCTATATACATACAGTTTCCGTAAACGATTCTTTGCGGTAATCTGATCATTTTGCAAGGAAAAACACCAAAGAAACATGAAAGATGCTCAAATATTCTCACAAACGACTCTTCAAACCATCGGTCGAGACTCAATCAACAACTGACTCAGTATACATCGACTTATGTAATAAGTGATGCACAATGATAATAAAATCAAGCAGCATTGAACAGCATTAATTACAAAAAGTAGATTATAGACATCATCTCTCTTCTACAGTATTCAGAGGATAACTTTCCTCGATTGTTGTAGCACCAATAAAGCGCACGTTCTTTTGACCCGACATTTCCGAGGTGCCATCAATGTATTCCTGTAAATTAGAAATAATGACACGTAGATCTGAAAATTTTCGGCTTTTGTAAATAGTAGCCTTTTGAGTACCCAAGCTTGATGATTTACAAAATTTTGGGGTGGCTTGCTGCGAAGGCGAAAATGTTAGTTTTTCATCAACAACGCAGTCCATCTTTTGTCAGAAATCGAATATTATTTGCCATTTCAAGCATGAGTTGTGTTGTACTCCATTTACGGGGAGCATCATGATTTGGGAGAATAGCACAAGCAGGAAACTTTGTAATCTGTAATAGTCTACCCTATACTGCTGCAATAATTCGGGATTGTCTTTCAGAAGAAGCAGCTCCTCAGCACAGCACAGCATTATGGTGTCCACAGTCATCTCGTAGACAGAAAGAAAACAATTTGAGATTTGATAGGAGCACAGGAACATGATTAACAATGGGAACCACGGATGCGATAATCTTGGCCATAACTGGAAACGCAATGTCATTCAGATAAATTCATTTGTGATATACAACATTATTACCTCCTCCAAACGGAAAAAAGCGCACAGTGTCGTTGCTCCAGCTACAAGACATTTGGCTAAGAAGAGCACCAAATCACCCACGGTATTTACAGTCGCCACATCAACGGCATTATCCAAGAGGTGATTTACCGCCTGCAATAGCTAGCTTAACGGCTTTACAACCCGAAAAACTTACCATCTTAGCCGCAGGGCAAAAGCTGAAACCAGAATATGAGATTACGGTATAGACATTGTAGTTTATATATCGCAAACATTTTTCGATACAACCCAATAATACTACAAAAACAGCTAGCAGCTTCTTGATTATCACATTTTCAACGGATCGCATTCTATAAACAAAGCATTAGCTCCGACATTCTACAGCAGCAATCTAATTGTTGTTTAACCTGGCAAGCGTCCATATTACTATGTATCTGGGCACTCTTACAAGCGTTATTATGAATGCTCCTAGTGCAGCCGATCCCAAATGATATCGAATGAGATTCCATAACGAGCACATCACCGGAGATCTGGGTGTAGGTGACGCAAATCTACGAGATAAGGACAACCTAAAAGAGGCTCCGTTCACAGCAGAAATCACATTTTTGTCATCTATCAGAAAGGGCAAAAAGGAGACATGCAAGAGCATTTTGTCAACTCACACGTCGAAATAATACATGCTGACAGCCCCAGCAATAAAGAGCCGCTGGCACGCCATAAAAAATTCTGACACCCATATGAAACCAACAAGCTGGTAGAACATCATTATTCTGAATTCTTTTCTACTAGTGAAAGACGTGGTTTTTGCAAAGTCATGAAAAACCTACTTAGTCGTTTGTGTCATATTTGTCTCGATTATAAGGATACTTTCATTTCTGTTGTCTCCATTCGTTATCCTTCTGCTGACCAAGTCACCTAAAAACTAAGATCTTCGTTATTTTTCTATTATTTTTCTATTACAGGTCTCAGAAACAAGTTGATTTCACTTATTATATGTACCCCGGCTACTTTCGAAGTGTGGTAAGTGCGACATATTACCTCAACGTGGAGTGACGTCAATGGAAATGCAGTTACGTTGTCATTAGCGAACAAGACAATAAACGTGTTATTACTAATAGATAGAGTATCATTGCGGCATAGTGACTCTCGGCCATTAAATTGATTCGAGAGGGGATTTTAAGTCATGTTAAAATTGAAATCCACGGCGCATAGAACAACCACAGAGAAGATGAGATCTCACCTGATGTAAACAGCACAAGCACGACGCTTAGCGTATATATAGCAACCATGAGAATCAAGGCTGCATTAACCAATGGTTGCAAAAGGAGAGATGGCATTGCTGACAGCGCCTGTAAAATTTGATGCACAATATTGGCCTCTTCAAGGATAATCATCTAACCTTTGACGCCCCTTTGAAAAGCCGTATCATCTTCTTACCTCGCGGTAAGACACACCACACCGCTGCTACGATGAAAATCTGGGAAGAATTTGCATAAGCACACTGACTAAGACTCTACATTTATTCTTACTTTAACACGTTTCGGACCGGTGCTGCACATGGTGCAGCACGCTGCATTAGAGGATCTTTCTGACGTTTGCAGGAGGTTTTCTTTTAGTTCACGGTTATTGAGTCAAAGGTCTAAGCTCCTACTTTTCAAAGGACTCTATAGAGCTGTGCTGCCGATATTTGTTTAGAAGATATGGGGACAAATCGAGTAACAGTTGCAAAGAAGGGCGGCAACGCGAACGACGCGTGCGACGTCCCAACTTTCCTCTGCTTCGATTTCAAAGAGATAAACCGTAGTTTTAATAACGATGAGTACAGTGTACAACATAGATACTTTTAGATACTATTTGAGACTGAGTTCTTGTTCCCATCTTTCAAGAAAGCACAAAAGCCCCTCTCAGGCGACAAAATTCAAAGACTTCGAATTCACCCAGAACTTTGGGTATGGAGGTTATCGGTCATGCTGATTACATATGTAGTCCACAGTCTGCGAAATAGGGTTGCTTTGTTGGCTAACGGCCGAAAGTACACTCTTTTTCGTCGCGCGCGATTTCGCGGTCCGAAACGTGTTAAGATTTATTCACGTGTCTGAAGTCGATTTGATATAAAGGTTTGATTGTTATGACTAGGATCAGAAACAGTAATGAGTTATCAATGAGAAGTCAAACATACTGAGATGACTGTAGCTCCAATCCCCACAGCAAAAAGCGTCAACGTAGTGGTGTTTTCAAGATTGAACATCTGCGAGAGATTTTGATCGTTGAAAAGACTGGCCGCGGTAAGTCGGTAAGGTTTGTGATCAGATAAGGTTGCTGTGGTGGCTTCGGTGGCATTATCACCACCAAGCGACGGTAAGGAATTCATGCGTACTTTCCAGATAGCATACCATATACTTCCGGAAAATCCTGCGAAAATTCTACATGTACTTATACGATTAAAAAAGCGTGACAGAAGAAAGGCGACTACCTATGGCCAACAATGCGACTGCCAAGTATATAAAATATATTATAGCTGCAGCGAAGAACCTCAGCAACGCTATCGATACTAAGGAAAGGGCTGAAAAAAGTAAGCATCATGTATATTCACAACCTTCCGCAATATGTACTCGACATTTCACGGAAATTGCGCAGGACAAGCAAAATCTGCAGCGGTTCGCAGGATTTTGTTTACTATTGCAAAAGCGGAAACGTTGAAAATGGAAACTTGGATCTTCACCTTCCACAGGACTTTCGACAAAACGCTGCGAAAATTTCGAAGAATGCCAGCGATTCCGCAGCATTTTGACATGCCAATACTTCCGCAGTTTTTGAATGTGTGTTTCTTATGAGTTGCCTCGCCGACAACTAGAGTGCATTGTCAAACACGTCATCCATAGAGTGCAGTAATCCATAGTTTAGTAAGCGAGTCTCGCAGCCGATAGAGCAAGGTTCGTCTCGCTCAGCTGTTCTTTTTTGCTGATGTGGTTCTTCGTATTCCTCGGAACTTCCGCAGCAAAAGGCAGCACGTTTACGGAATTTCCACAGGTGACCCGGCGGAACTTTCCCAAACGTTCTCGGAAGTTCCGGTCAGTTGTCTGAGTGTTTCGATTCGGCTTGCAAAGCGGAATCTTTGTCAAAATAATCAATAATATGCCGAAAGTCAGGAAGCATTTTGCAGCCAGCCTTACCTAATGCCACCAGACACATCTGGAGTAGAAACGGAGATGTATCAATGAGATCGTGAAGATAACCACGAATCCAGTCCAACTCGACTACCTCAATTTACTAGTCTAGAGTAGACGTTATAGGCTCGACTATACCTTTTGAAGCAGATCTCGACCGAAAGTAACTAAGTCCTCCGGAATACAACGATTCAGGATGCTGATACTGAAAAGGTAAATTGTCGTCCTCCTCATAATCCACCCGACTGCGATACAACCTTTTGAGAACAGGCAGCCTTGGACAAGTGCCATATCGTGGTTTCTGCTCTGCTGCATCAATGGCAGACTGATGGTCAACACAAAGACTGTTGTTCTGCTCTAAGGCTAAGTTTTTGATTTCTGAAACTATGGACTCTCTGACAAAAGATTAGGTCGAACACTAAGTTTTTCAACTTGTTTCATAACTTCACTCTCATTCAACATGGCGCACTCAAACTTTGGCATCATGTAGAATGCAATGTGAGCTACAAGAGAGCACAAATTGTCTGAATTTTGAACACGAAATAGAAAAGTTTCAGGCATTTTTCGAAAACTAGTAAAATTTGAGAATTTTTGAGGTTTCAAGCTAAAATGAAGCCTTTAGCTTGAAACCTCAAATGAAGCCTTTAGCTTGAAACCGCAGTAACCCGAATCCGGATTACTGCGCATGGTCTAGGCTGAGGGCAGCCTAGAACATGCGCAGTAATCCGGATTCGTCTATAAATTATTGCAAGAGGTTGACTCCTTTGGCCTAGCAAGAAAGAAACAAAATTTATGAGCATGTCGAGATTTGGCGTCCTCATAAAGTCGAACGAGTCGATGTACGCAAGAGCTGCTGGGGACGACCGTCAATGACTAAAGAGTCCGAAGCTCAAATTCCGTCGAGACTTCACATAGTAAGGTTATTTGACCTGCCGGATGCGAATATCATATTCATTTGTTGAATCAACGCCTTTTTCCTTGTTTAGGGTGAGACCCCATATCGTACACCTACAGTAATCCTACAAAAAAGCCCTTATCACGCAATTTCACCATCGTTTTCGTGATCAGCATGTCGGATAACACCCCTATGCCAAGTTTCAGCCAAATCCGTCAAACTTTGATTTTTTCCCCTTCATACCATACACCTACCGTAACCCTCACTGCGACGTCAGAATTTGGTAGGACAGCAGCTGCGCTTGTAGTATACATAATAACCAACACAGTGGCAAAATTTGAGTGCACCGTGAGAGGGAAGTTATGAGAAAAGTTGCAAAACTTAGTGTTCAACCTAATAAATGTCGTTGGCCCAGATGGAACAATTTTCTTTGTAGCACAGTAGCAAAAGCGGAATGGAAAGCACGAGAAGATAAAAGTAGAAGCATGGTAAGCAGAAAATTCTCATTTGTCTTAATCTGCCGTTCTCACCTCTGTAGCTGGTGATGGTAGCTTCGGGACAGCTTCTGACACAGGTCCAAACAGTGTCTAGTGCTTTTGAAGCATTGAGAGGAAACATGAATCTGAACTTTAAGGCACATTATACTCAAGCGATGATATTGCCTTGTTTGGTATCTTTATAAAGGATTAACATTCTGTTATCAGCTTTCCTTTCTCACTTGCAATACTTGGAATTCTGATTTTCTGCGAAGATGTGCATCGCCATCGAAACAGCATACGCAGCTAACCTTCTCTCAGTCATGTTCTGTCCGGAATACTCAAACTGCTGTTTTTCATCAGTTTTGTTCGATCGGATGAAAATCGGTCCATTGTTGCGCCCACAAGTGTTGCCGAAACTATCCGAACCATACAGAATACGGTAAGGGTCTCCATTATCTACAGCGAACCATGCTATAGATCCCTAGATTAAGCGTTCTTCTTGTGTTTGCAACTCAAATTACGACGTACCAGACCACCGCAGAAGATCAGAAATAAGATAAGAAATGAACAATCCGTGCACGAACGACGACCTTTCTGCAAGAAAAAAACTTCAGAAAATTCAAGTCTCAAATTTGGCAGCATATATGAGTGATGATGAAGTGCTATCCATTGGCATCATTACTTCCAATATCATGCGCTACAAAATATATGCAATTCTCTAATGGCATCTCAAAATCTTTTTTCGCTATGTTTTTTTGGACTTCGGAAGCATCAGTAACAGAAGGCAAATGGAAGGGAACGGCCATAGGTTGCCAGCAACTGTGTCCGAGGTTGCCGGTCGTTGTAGCAACTCATGCCAGCCTCTACGTTTCGCAAGCTCTCTAAGGCTGAGTTTATACTGATTTGTAAGTTCCGGAGCAGTTCCAGCACAGCACATCAAGCCCTGTGCTGGAACTGTTTCGGAACTTACGGATCAGTATGAACACAGCCTAAGCTGTCTCTGACCGGGGCAACGCTAGCAAACTCGGCAACTCCGGCAACCTCGGCAACCTCGGGCAGAGTTTCCGCAACCTATGGCGTTCCAGAAGTTTGAGCTCTTCAACGTAAGTTGAAAATTCGAGACTTAAAAATTCAAAAACTGTGTTCTCTGTATGTGACATGCACATATCGAAAGTCTGCGACAATGCACATGATCTGAAAATGGAGATAAAGTAGATCGAGGAAGTTGTGTTTTTCCGTTAATTACAAGGCTAATGTAACGGCTTACATGAAAGCAATTACAAAATGGTTGAAATGAAAGCAATGGAGTTTGTTAGAAAACAAAAAAAAAAGAACAAGTTTACTCACGTGCAAAAGATTTTCGTAGTTTTCGTCCGATGCGTCACCGACGCAGCAGCAACCCAGTGAACAACACATTCCAAAAACTGTAAAGCAGCCTAGTAGTATCAAATAGTGGAGAGAGATCATGTAAGGATTTGCAGCAATAATTAAGTTGAGAGGACAAACGTTTGTCACGAACTGGTAGATGCAGATAATTACGCAGGCCTGAATTTTTACAATGATATCTTGTCCTTCAATTAATCAAAAGCTAGTACAATATGATTGAAAAAGGCCATCGAATACTAAATGCGTCGCGCACTGAGAGAGTAGGCACGAATAAGCTATGAGTTCAAAATAAGAAACAAATTAGAGAAAAACCATGATTCATTTCGAATTGCGATCTGGCATTTTTTGTTCAATAATGACAACTTTCTAGAAAACCGAAAAGCTATGTTGCAAAAGGAAATAAAATTTGGAGCATGATCACCGACATTTTGAGGAAGATGAGGAAAGCTTAAAATAAGAAAATGCAGATGACCAACCTCCTGCGATTCTCAAGGGTGCAACTGATAAGTAGCCGGAACGAATTGCATAAGAAGCAAGTCCTTGCAGGTCAACGCTATAAGAGTGTGATCAAATTGATAAGTGGCGTTCCTGTACAAACAGCAATATTCATCACATTTTCTAGCGAGAATTGATCAACATGACAAAGCGATAAAAGCGAAGATGTAAACATCTGTTATGTCTGAGAGTGAAATGCCGAGGTTTTAACGGGATTTCGAGAAGAAGATTCTCTTGTGCATCTCACTGGCTGCTTCAATTATGCCTGAGAAAATGTGAGACCTCATGCGCAAGCAGAATGCTCGATCTCGCGTTCATCTGTGTTTTGCTTCACCGCTAATTTGCAGTTCTGAAAGAGAAAAAATTCACCCTAGCGTGCAACGACCAAGACTTTGCATATTTTAGCACTAAGCCGACGGCGATGTCCGACATTTTTTCCCTAAGTACAGAACTTATCAACTTCACTGCAGAATCGGGTGCACCAGCATCTCTCCCCCCCCCCCCTCTCTCACTCCCGTGGCCGCTTCGCCTGGACTCTGTACCTCATTCGCGAACTGCTCTCTAATCATTTTCGCACTCTCGATTAGCGATTGAAGCTCCGCCTTCCCCACGCTCATAGTGGAAAAGTGATAAGAGGGCATGCTAGCGAAAGAGGTGCAGAGTCCAGTCGAGGCAGCCGCGCGAAAGCGGAGATGCTGGCGCATTCGTCTTTGCATTTGATAAATCCTACACAAAGATGTGCAAATGTTAGATCCGAAGGATCGCTCAGAGAAGATAACATCTGAAATGTGCATAAAATGTGCGGAAACTGATCTTTCACCACCCGTGCCTCGCGCTTAAAGGCAGTGCGTCGGCAGAATGAGACCCGTGGCAAAACAAGGTCACAGGGTAGGAGCCCCCATAATGGAACCTATGGGCCAAAGTTCGATCTTTCTCTGCCACTTCTAACCCCCGAAATTTCAAAGCGAAAGAAGGGCTCATCTCCTGTCCTCTCCGAACCCGCCCACCACATGGACGAGAACGCGGAGCCCGTCATGGCGAAGACGCAGAGTCGTTGGAGACCTCATGCTTATAGCATTGCGGCTGGCGCTCTGATCGTGGAAGTCACTCGTCCATGCGAAGGGCGGGTTCGGAGAGGACAGGAGATGAGCGCTGCTTTCGCTTTGAAATTTCGGGGGTTAGAAGTGGCAGAGAAATACCGAACTTTGGCCCACAGGTTCCATTACGGGGGCTCCTACCCTGTGACCTTCTTTTGCCACGGGTCTCATTCTGCCGACGCACTGCCTTTAAGCGATTTTTACGTCGATTCCGTTGCATGTCTATGCAGTGTAAAGATTGTTTCAATGTGAGTGTCACAATTCTAGCAGCTCAGTTCTTCGAGCCGGCGCGCTCGCAGCCGCGTCCGCGAACGTATCCTCTGGGCATTCTCCCACGCTCATTGGCGATAGACGGCTTCAAGGCGTGGGAAAGTGCCCAGAGGTAAGCTTACGAACTTGGCGCAAGCACCGCAAGCGAGGAGCCCATGTAGGTCCGAACCGCAGGGGGTGGTCACTTTCCCAGCCCTAATTAGCGATTAAAGTCCGCTTCTGAGCCTTTTATACGCCCGAGCTTGAAAAATGATCAGACGATTCGTGTGCGAACGTGGTGCAGAGAACAAGCGAAGCGGTCGCGGGGGACCCAACGCTAGACTCTGACATTCGGTGCGTGCGCGCTTGCTTTCTAATGGCCAGGAGTGCGGCACGCGCGCCTTGTATCCTTAGCGTACGGCCCGCGCGCACTATATTCTCACCGTACCAACCGCGCGCCTCCAGTTGTAAGGGGTACCCGCGTGAGGTACGACGCTGTGATTAGGCTGCTCCGTCATTCGTAGAGCTGGCTTATCATTTCTTGGCATCTGAGTAATCGCGGAACATGAGAGGTTTTCTGCTTCTACGAAGGTTGTCCCTCGACAGCATCCCGAATGGATGCTGAATTTGAAGTTTTGCCCGAATGGATGCTGAATTTGAATTTTTGAATTCTATGAATTCGAATACAAATTTTCGAACTCTTCAAATTCGGAATTTTTTTGGACTGTAAAGTTGAGAATGCTCACGGCACGACGAAAAGAAAAAGAAGCTTTCTGAAAGACCTCTAGTAGCTTGCGGATGGAGCGCTTTCGACACCGTGCGCATTGATTGTTCGGCCCGCGCGGGTGGAGGATTATATGTCGCCGAGTTTGAAAGAGTCCCGCGCGGATTCCCTGCAGGAACGCATGTCCGCGCATGTACAAGGGTGCGTATTTGTCGCAAATGACCGCGGGGACCGCCCTTTTTCGGCGACATATAGTTCTCTACCCGGCCCGCGCGCAATACAAAGCGTCGCACGGGGAGCGCACGCACCGCACGCACCGAATGCAGAGAAGTCGGCGCTACTTCCAGTGACACAGAGAATAAGCGGGCGCGTACGCGATGGGGCTCCATGTCGAGGGACCGTAGATTCGCCCGCAGGAACGATTACTTTTGGATTGGAGCAGGAATCCTCCGTAGAGCACCTTATCCTTCCAACGCTGATTTTGCGGATGCGCTTGCCAAATAACTCAATGTTGCGTCTTGCAACTCTACTACCGCAACTCTAATCTCCGTATCAAGCTTGCCGAGCCACTTTCTTTGAAAGCGGCGTCCAGGCAAATCTGGACAAATGGGTATCGCCAGCGGAAACTGATTTTGGGAAACCGCGCAGAGTTACAGCATAAGATGAGTTAATCAAGCTCTAGGTCTCCATTACTATCAGCATCAAGTACAAAATTCCTTACTAATGCGGTTCGAATTTGTACATAAAAGTTTGATTTGCTTTTTCCTTTTTTCAGTAGATATCACTTTTTCGATCTGGACAACCGTCTCCTTTCAGCTTCATTGAATGCCTTGACTATCGGGGAGTCTGCCTATAAGCGAAATTCTTGTAAAAAAGGTGACACTAGGAAACTATGATTGTACCAGCTTCTTAACATCGTAGTTTGTCTCTGATTGTGAATGTTGCGCCCTAATCAGCTTGATCGTCGTCTTCTTGCTGTGACTTCTCGAGAGCTGGCAAGATTTGATCTTTTGTGCTTTTGTCAAAGTCTTTCAGCTCCGTAAAATTTGTACAGCCCTCTTCAAGAAGACGTGAAGGCAAGAGAGTTATTAACGATCATACAGTGTGCACAGTATTTGGGATGCGCTGTAGATTTTTATCACCATACATCATGCTGCTTGGACCTGAAAGGCTAATTCAAGTATCAGATGCACAGAACTTTCTCCTTTTCACTGAAAAATTTTTACTTTTTGCATCATCCAGGCGAATTTGCCTTATACAAATATACATACAAATATACTTGAGAAAAAGTCAGTCAGACTTGAAAAAGTCAGACTTATGGTAATCTTGGCGATTTTCTACTACGGTACGGTCACAGAAATGTAAGCGGGGAAAAAGGCCACTGAACTTCATTTTTCAAAGCTCGCCAAGAATATAAGTTTGCAAAAGAATTTGAAATGCCGATGCTTAGGTTTTACGACTTAGTTTGTCGAAAATGTACGCACCATTAATCGAAACCGTTTGCAATAAGAATTGCAAATGTCACCTTCAACAAACTTGAACTATGACTCCAGTTTTCACGTCAGCCCTTGCAGTGTTTCAGATTTACAAGAACATGATAAAACGTCAATAGACTCAATCATACCTGATTTTTGGTACTTGGCACAAAATTGTTTCCTGAATCAATGCTCTTCTCAAATCTGGAAATCTGCATTGTAAATTATTGGGTGACTTGAAATATGAGGATTGGGGCCATAATGCAAGTTTGTTGTATCAAATGTGCCTTACACCAAAAAGAGAAAACTTGATTCTACAACAGGCCTGAATGATTTAAGTAAATCTGAAATACTACAAAGCAAATCATGGCAGAGCTTGACTGTGAGATGTCCTCCTTTCCGGAGCAATAAAGCGCTGCGATGTATTTTCTATTCTTCATGCTCTAGTGTTTATGCATTGAATTGCGATGCCCTCATGAAATCAGTCTTTGTTCCACGTTTATCTGGCAGAGAGTTGATAATGCACACAACTTGCACAAATTTGTTGCCAATTCAAATATTCTCGGATATCTGTTGCCAAGCATGGCATTTGAAGAAGTCCGCTCAAATGACAGACGCGGCAAGAGCGTCTGCAAGATAAGTGTTAGCCGTAAAGTGGCAAACATTTCGATGGCTTTGTTTATGTAGAACATCCGAGCGCAAAAACTTCACTGATAAAAGTCAGTGCATATCACGATCAAAGAAAGTCGCTCGACAAGCTTGATACGGAGATTAGAGTTGCGGTAGCAGAGTTGCAAGAGACGTACGGTATATGCCCAACTTCCATCGGCTGCGATATAACGTGCTCCAAACAAACAGAGTCCTAATCTTCTTCAGAGATCTTATTTTCGACTTATTTTCTTCAGATATACTACTAAGAAGGACATACGAAAAATTTTCGCAGGTTTTGATATCTCTTTCCCTTTAGGAACTTCAAAATCGTATTTTTAAGTGGAATTATCATGTCAGTGGGGTTATTTTTCACTTCAGGAATGACAGATAATTTGCAAAGTAGATAGATAAATACTTTCTTGCATAACTACGGTAGCCGTGCTGCAGCGGAGAAAAAGTCGCTTTGCCGATGATTCCGCATGTTGATTAACTTAAAAATAGAATTTCATTAACTTTTCTCAGAATTTTTGTCGTTCCCACTGACTTCTGTACGGCATAGGTGGATTGCGCCACTGAAACTTGTTGTTTTCTTTCTGAGGAAAAGTGTTTTTGCCTCAAGTATATTATTTGTCCTGATTTAGAAAATGAATTTGATTCAGCTGGCACACGCTTTGAGTCCACTGAACATGTACTTCTTTTTCTTTTACTGTTCTCCTCAAAGATTTTCCATCCTTTATCGTATAAATGTCCTCGCCAATTTTAGAATAGTGGAAGCATTTTCTATAGTTTGGTCTTTGAGAACATGATTCAAAAGGTATCTATCTGGACTTAATCAAGTAAAACATAATGTCAATTTCCGTGCTGCATACAAGCATATAGGTAATCTAAACTTCTATGTGCACTTAGCGCAAGTGTACAGAAATAAAATAGGTACCCTGATAATCCAATATCATTATGATGATAGATCGGAATCGCCGAGGAAATTGATCTCACCGTACGACTGCAGCGAAAAGCTATTCTAAGGTTGTGGGGGAGAGCGAACTCTGTAGTAAAGTTTCAGATATTCTCCATAATAGTAAGTCTGAAGAAAATACTTTGTACGGACTAATATCCACAAAATAGTCGAAAACATAGTTTTTACACTAGGTTAGGGCTATATTTGTTTGGAGCACGTTATCTCGCAGCCGATGGAAGTTGGGCATATATCATACGTCGTTGCAAGACGCAACATTGAGTTATTTGGCAAGCGCATCCTCAAAATCAGCGTTGGAAGGATAAGGTGCTCTACGGAGGATTCCTGCTCCAATCCAAAAGTAATCGTTCCTGCGGGCGAATCTACGGTCCCTCGCTCCATGTCAGGAGTCACGCCGCGCGCCGCGCCGCTTCGCCGCGAACGTCGCGTCTAAATTTTGTACCCCACAAAACTGCCCGGTGCTAAAGTGGCACGGCGCCAGTCTAGGGGGGTGGGGGTGGGGGCAGATCCATGGCTCGTATCATAAGTAAGACTGCGCCAGGAGTGCTGGCTTCTGTTTTGCTGACATCGCTTGCGGCATCGCTCGCGAAAAATTCGCACCGACCGTGACTCCTGACCGTTCCCCCGCGATGGCGCACAGTCACACCTGCGTCTTGCGGCCAGTGAAACCGCGTTCGCAACAAAAGCTTCTGCGCCTTTGTCCGGCAGTATGGTAAGTTTCAACTCAGTTTAGGCGAAAATTGGACTGGTGGGAGTCCGCTTCGCAACGATTCGCGCCGCTTTGCAGTCTGCGACTCTACATTCTAATCTATCTCGTGTCAGTGACGGTGCGAGCGCGCTGCTCCACTTGGCCTGTTTCGCCTACTCCGGGTTGAAAAAGAACTGTACACCTTATGCGCTCAGATTTCGATGAGAAATACTAGAGTCCCTTCTTTGTGCGTGACTGCGCGCAGAAAAACTATTGAAATGGCCACCATTTACAACATTCCTTATAAATTATGAAAGCAGGAAAAGCAGGTAATCACCATAAATTTTGAATAGAAGAAACAACGGAAGATCTGTTGTTGGAGCTTGCTGCAAAAATTAACGACGTGTAAATAGATGGTTAACACGTCTGACAACCTGACAGACATGTTGTACGAATTAGATCCTGTAATAATCTACGTGCACATCATGAACGCCACAGTTCATTGCGAAACCGCTCCAGTCCCCATGGGCGCCACTGCTCATGCTTGAACTGTATTTGATAGCTCTAGATTTTGGCCATTCTATACTTTGTTAGTGTTAAGTATATACTTTCTTAGAGTTGTATTCAAGATCATGGGTGCGGTCAAAGTCATTAAGAACAAAGCGTTCTTCAAACGATTTCAAGTGAAACTGAAGAGGAGACGCCAAGGAAAGACCGATTATTACGCTAGAGCTAGACTGACGAAGCAGGACAAAAACAAGTACGGCTCACCAAAGTACCGGCTAGTCGCTCGTTTCACAAACAAGGATATTGTTGCACAGGTAAGGACCGTTGATATAAATGTCAGTGCTTGAAACAACAGTTTCAGATCGTATATTCAAAAATCGAAGGCGATGTTGTTGTTACTGCAGCGTATTCTCACGAGCTTCGTCATTATGGAGTCAAGGTGGGTTCTGGAACTTTGTAGCCGTGATGATCTGATAGATTAGCTGTCAGTAACGTCTGGCATTATTGATGCGGTGAGAAATTTGAAATGAGTGAAATGGCAATTCGATTGACACGCTGTATTATACAAATTTGTTCCTGCTTGCTACTTTTAAAAACTGTGTCAGCTTCTTCAAAATCTCAAATCTGTCGCGTTCTGACTATATACAGTGAAAGCGGTTTTGAACAAAGATGAAAATGGTGAGACCACAATATTAGAGGCAGCTTCCCGGCAAAATGATAGGTACCGGATTTTACAGCGTTGCAATGGCCAACTCTTTAGCTAATCGTTTAGTGAAGTCTGGAACGAAAAAGCCGTCTAGAAGGCTTGAAATCCACTGTGCAAGTCCTCGGCTCAGACAGTCGAAGGGATACCTCCGGCGGGCAAATGGCGCGAGTCTGCCACTTCGCGCTCTGGCGCCTCCGGAGCCCTGCCATTTCACCCATTTTGGTGCTTCGAGGCTCTCCCAACCCCCAAATCTGGCGCACCTCCGGAGCAGAGATTTGCGCGTCCGGGAAAGGGGTCCCATTCGTTCACCGTGTCATCACCGTGACGTCACGGTGACGTCACAAGCAGGCGAATAGGACCCTTCTGGCAAACTCTGGCAGACTCGCGCCATTTGCCCGCCGGACCCTTCGACTGTCTGAGGGGGCCCCACCCCTTTGTTTCGGACCCCGCCCACTTACATGTATCTTGCAGCAATTACAAGGAGAGCTTCGAAAAAAGCTCATTTTAATCATTTTTATGCGCTGCAAAGTTCAGCTATAGGTTCAGCATGGCGAGAAGGCTCTGAAAGGTAAATGACCGGAAGCATGCCGGGACACTTCAGCTTATATGCTCGCTCTGAATAGAAGAAACGCCTCGTCTTGGATAATTTTATTCTGTGATCTATACTTGAAAAAAACCGTAGCCGAAGTCAGATTTGAGTATACAAGCGAGTGATGAAACACTACAAAAATGCAATTAAAAAATTGGTAAATACGAAGGCATGAAATTTCACATTCGAGACTATGTTTCCTTGCAGCTGCAAAAAAAGTCGTACAAAGTGGGAGTGACCAACAGTTCCATGTTGGCGAGAGCTTTCAAGAGTGTTTGACTATTTTAGAAGAATCCTATATTTCTGCATTTCGCAAAAACCGCATATTTTTGAAAATGAAAATCAAGTATCTAAAAAAAACGAAACTTTCTACATGGTTTTAGTGTATTACTCGCTGGAGGAAAATCGAATGAACATACAATAAATAGAAATAATTGTTGCGGTCTTCTATATCCTTTAAATGTAAGAAAATGACACAATTTTCATCGAAAAAAAAAACGCCAGCACCTCTAACACGTCTAGCCAGCAATGCATTGATATTTTCTACTGAATACAGACTGAATACAGAGATGTTCACTGCAAAATTTCCATATTGTTTTGAACGTAGAGAAACAGTGAAAACAACAGAAAATTTGTGCGCAATTGGTGCATTGAGTGACGACGATCCATCGATCGGCTCAGGCACTGAAGATCACGAGTTAAAAAGCTTGGGTACATGTGAATTATTGTGCCTCAATACTACAGTATTTTCTTTTTATGTGCAGGTTGGCCTAACAAATTACGCAGCAGCCTATGCTACTGGTCTTCTACTGGCTCGACGTCATCTCAAAAATCTAGAGCTTGACAATGTCTTTGCAGGGCAAGATGAGGTACGTTGGGTCGACTAGGACTGCACAGAATATTCTATAATCCTTTCAGGTAAATGGAGAGTACTTCATCGTTGAGGAGGAAAATGGTCGTAGACCATTCAAAGCTGTTTTGGATGTTGGATTATCGAGAACAACGACCGGTTGTAAAATATTCGGTGTAATGTATCAGGTTAAAGGGGTGCACAGACCTTTGCCTGATGGTGTAGCGGTGTTATTGTACTGTGTCCAAGACATAAGTAATTATAAATTAGTTTATTATATAAGTTACATAAAAGGAGAGGAAAAGGGGGGGAAGGGTAGACTGGTATGAGGATGACCAGCCAGGAGAGGGAGTGTGTGTAAGAGTTATTCATGCTGTCTTTTATACTCGTACAACAGCAACTGTGTCGTAGGCGGGGTGGCGTGTCCAGTAAACAGTGGAAGCATGACGAGGCATAAGATATGGTGAAATGATATCCCGACATCTCCATTCCTACGGTAAGCTCGTCCTCGAGCTTGTTGAAGATTGATTGAAAAAAGTGTTGCTCTTGTTGGCATACCAAGGTAAGATTAGGTGAACTGTTGAAGCAGTCACGACCTTCTCTTTACCCCGGATGGTTGAGGAAGCTCGTCCTCGAGCGATGAGAGAGTGTAGAATGGCGTTGACGTCGTCGGTGATATTGTCGAAGTGACGGCCATGGTGTCATGCATTGCAGTGGCAGTAGTTGGGGAAGTTGAGATTTAGGTGACAGGCATTATTGTTGTACAAATATAAGTCAACAGTCATGTTTAGTAAGTAAATCGTAAACATTACATAAATACGAAAAATGTTGAAGTGTTGCACAGGGGGACGAATATATTGGTACAATATTCGGTGTAGTGAAAAAAAAAACGTCAAGTTTATGATAATGGATTGTAATTTACAAACGAAGTACTCTCTATTTATTTATTTATTTATTTTCTTAAAGGGGGGACTTGTTCTGAAATGGCACAATTTCGCCAAATCAGTGCAAGGGCGAAATTTGTAGTAGAATAGTACGGAAAAAAAATTTTTTTTTTTAAATTTTTTTTACTAGAGCTGCTTAATAGAAAAAAAAATTTTATTTCTGTGAATCGCCAATTCAAAGAAATTATGTATGTTTTTAGCGCGGTTGCGGCATGAGAAAAAAAAATGGAGAAGAAAGAAAAAAAAAATTCAAACTTACTTGCTCTGTTAGTCAGAGAGATAGGTTTCACAGTTTACAGTTCTTCAGAATCTGTGCTATCGCTGTCCAGATTCTGGCTGTGGAGCTGTAAACTTTCAGGGCGACTAACAGGATGTTCGTCATTTGATAATGTTTCCGAGGGTATTGGTGAGTTTTGAATTGATTGATGGGAAACGTTATCAAATGAAAAACGGGAACAATAGATTTTCAATCTATTGATATGAACAGTTTGACTGTTTTGTTTACCAGTCAAGCTTTTGATAGTAACATTAGGACGATTTACGCTTTCTACGAGGTAAGGTCCTTTCCACTGAACTGAGAATTTTGGCCTGACAGTATCGTCGTGTAATAGCACAAGATCTCCAGTGGAAATTTCCTTCGTAAAAACTTTATGCTGAAAATCGTATCCTGCTTTGTACCTTGCGGCTTTTTCTGCAAGTTGCTTTCCTACTTCCGTTATAGTTGTTTGGAGCGCAGTTGTGAGTTGATCAGCAAAGCTATCCGAAGCATACGAAATTCTGGATGGAAGTTGGTGCACAATGTCGCACCAAGTTATGGGATGTCGTCCATAAGCGATGAAATATGGGCTGTGACCTGTGGTGTCATTAACGCTGGTATTATATGCGAAAACAATAGGCTGAAGAAAATCAGACCACATATCGCGTGCTTCCGAACAGTAAGCCGTAAGGGAATCGGTGATAACTTTGACTAAACGCTCAACTTGCCCATTTGCTTTATGATTATAGCTGGTTGTAAAAGAGTTTGCAATTCCCAAAACGTGGTTGATTTGAGCGAACATTTCACTCGTATAATTAGATCCACGATCGGAAACGATCTCGTTAGGTATGCCATGTTTGGAAATAACATCATTAACGAGAGCTTTTACAACTGTATCAGTCAACTGATTTGGAAGTGGAGTGCATATGATTAGTTTGCTAAATGCGCATACAGTTATGGAAATAAATCTACTTCCGTCAATACATTGGGGAAGTGGACCCACAATGTCGGTGTGTAGACGCTCAAATGGTCGCTGAGGTATTGGAAATTCTCCTAATTCCTCACGAATAATATGACCAGATGGGGTCTTAATTTTCTGGCAAACAGGACATGAGTTTACAAATTTGGCTACGTTTACAAGCATTTGGGGCCAGAAGTATTTAGCTTCAATAGCCTTGCGTGTTTTTCTAATACCTAAATGAGAGCCTAAAAGGGGGTTGTTGTGAAAAATTTGGATGATTTTGAGTTGCATTTCACTATCAGGAATTACTAATAAAGGTCCTTTCTTCGATTTGAAGTAGAGACAATTATTATAAAGTGCGTAATTGTCTAGGGTGTCAGAAAATTCTTGTAAAAGAGTTTCGTCGAACTCTTGTTCTCCGCGCAAAAACTTTATCACAACGTTCCATTTTGACTGAGTTTGCGAACGTCGAATTGCATCTAAAGTTGGCAGAGAGTTGACCTGTATCGCATTTGTGCAAACGGTGGGGTATCTGCTGAGAAAATCACACAATTGGTTGTGTTTCCCTGCACGATACTCAATTTTAAGGTCGTAAGCCTGAATGCTAATTTGGTATTTAGCTAGCCTACCGACCAGATCAGATCGGTGCATCAATGATTTGAGAGGAGCATGATCTGTTACCAAAGTTATAGAAGCGTTTGCAACGTACGGATAAAAATGTTTTAACGCGAATACGATTGCTAAAGCTTCCAGCTCTATAATGGCGTAGTTTTTCTCATGTTTTGTGAGGGGACGACTACAGTAAGCGATTGGGTGCTCTAGGCTATTTTCCAAATCCTTCTGCAGTAAGCATGCCCCTACGCCAATTGTAGAAGCATCGGTATGAATGATGTATGGTTGTCCTAACGTCGGTGGGACGAGGATTGGTGCCTTTACCAGAGCACGTTTGAGGGTTTCGAACGCTTGCTGATGTTCCTCAGTCCATTTGAATGAAACATCTTTTTGCAAGAGTTCGTTGAGGGGAGTAGCAATAAATGAAAATCGTGGGATGAATCGTCGAAAATATGAAGCCGCTCCAAGAAATGATTTTACGGCCTTAGCGTCGCTTGGCTGCGGTATGTTTATGATACTAGCGACTTTGTCTGGGTTTAATCTAGTGCCTTTTTTACTTATTAAAACTCCAAGGTACTGAACTTCTGCTTTGAAGAATGAACATTTTTCGGGGGTGAGTTTCATTCCAAAATTACGAATCCGTATGAAAACTTCTTCTAAATCTTGAAGGTGTTCTTTGACGGTTTGGCTTGCGATGATTATGTCATCTATGTAGGCAAAACAGCAAGCACGTAATTCGCGTATTAAGGAATTGGCTACTCGTTGAAATGTACCAGGCGCACCTTTTAGGCCTTGTGCCATTACAGTAAATTGGAATAGTCCAAGAAATGATGTAAATGCAGTACGTTCTTTATGTTTAGGTTCTAAAGGAATCTGGAAAAATCCGCTTTTAAAATCAAGAACGCTGTAAAGTTCTTTGCCTCCAACAAGATCTATGATATCTTGTATGTGTGGGATGCAATATGTTTCATTTTCAGTAATGGCATTAATTTGTCTATAGTCAACTGTGAAGCGCCACTGGTCTTTGTTGGATCCTTTCTTAACTAAAACAATGGGCGAAGCAAATTTGCTGGTACTGGGTTCAATGATACGTGTACGCAACATTTCTTCAATTTGGCGTTTGATTTCTTGTCTCTTTTCAAGAGGAACTCTGTAAGGTCTCTGTTGAGGTGCTTTGGCGTGAGGAACGAAATTGATATTATGTGATATAGGACCATTATACCGACCTAAATTACCGTCGGCGCCTACAAAACAAGTTTGATATTTCGCTAATAGGGCGTAAAATTGTAAGATTTGTTGCTGTGAAAGTGATGAACTATCAAACTTGATACGGTCTTGTATGGGAATTACATTATTGGCTGGAAAGTGTGGCATCTGTTTGCTTATATCTGCTTCCGGTGGTATATACTGTTCTAATTCTTGTAAAGATGGCAGAATGTCATTAGGTTCCTCTTCAGGAATTACTGAAAATATTGGAGGCCATTTCATGTTAATTCCTACAAAGTTTGCATAAGCAATTAATTTCTTTTTCTGAAAGTGAATTGGTACCGGATTAGAGTTAAAAATTCGTAAAATAACTTTGTTATTATTGTTTGTTGCAGAAAGTGTTTTTCCGATAGCTACTCCAAATGGTAAAGTAATAAAATTGTCATCACAAATGAAGAATTCCCATTGGTTAGGGTAGCTAGTGTGGAGATTACCTTGGACAATGTTATCGCTGTTTGGTGGAAGAGTGGTGTGCATTGATAAACGTACTGGGATTTCGAAAGTGGAAGATTCAGAGTCTGTTGAAGTGATGAAATTAACCATGTTTTGATCAAAAGATATGGTGTTGTTATCGTAATTTATTGAAATGTTAGAAGCTATTTTCTTAATAGTATCATTTCCTATAAGAAACTCTGCGGTGCAGTCCTTATCGTGAACTACGTAAGTCAGTATTTCGATGATTTTGTCGCCTACTTGGAGGATGGGCGAAAGTTCTCCAATGAATTTAATAGGCGTTCCATTAGCAGTAATGCCCTGTTGTAATGATGGTTTGTTCATGGGTGTATTCAAAAGTTTTGCTAATCTGTGAGAAATTAGAGTTATAGCCGATCCAGTGTCAAATAGTGCGATAACATTTTCTTGATTGAGTTTTGCTGGGATGAAAATAGTTGACATAGAATCATTTAAAATTAGTGCTACGCTTGGATTGTGAGAAAGAAATTTATTAGTTTTGTTTTTGATTATCGATGAATATCCTGAATTTAGGGGAACTTCATCCATTACTACTTCAACAGAGTTTTCTCTACTAGAGTGTCTGACTAGGGGATTACGTCGCTTAGGTTGTAAAATTACACGAGAATTTGCGACATGTGCAGGGGTGTTTTCTATTTCGTCTTTATCATTATTTTCGGTTCTGCTATCTGTTTTTCTTTTGCAAAAAGCTAGAATTGCTGAGCAGGGAATGCATGCTATTTTGAATATAAAGTGGAAAACTATTCTGGCTAAAGTGAATTGGTAGTAAAGTAGACCTAAGAGTCCTATAATTATTATCACGATAGTTAAGTAAACGATGGTTCTTACAAAATTATGTAGTTTAAGTGCTTTGACAACTGTTTTCTTTTCTTTTTGTAAGATACTGGAAGCTTTGGATTCGATATATTGGATTTTGTTGATAGTTTCTTTTTCAAATTCATCTGCCGTACCTTCGTGAAAAGGTTTTGTATGTTCGGCTGAGGGAATTTGTTCAGAATATAAACGGTTTTTTATCAAGTTTACTTCAGTGGAAAGGCGAGCTAGATCGGAATGGAAAATTGGAGGGGCGTTAAAAATGAAGTCCTGATTTGCTATTGAGTAGGGAAGGTTTGTGTGGACCTGAGCAACGTCAATAGCGCCTTGCGGTGATTTATAATGATTAGTGCCATCGTTATAGATACCAAATGGAAGGTGTCCGCAATTTGCTTCAGCGCTGCTCGTTGTTAGATCTTTTGTTCCGGGTATTACGTAATGTATATCTTTACCTATGCGTACGGGAGTAAATATGTAACAAATGCCGTTAACGTTATGATCGAGGTAAATTTCATCTATGTGAACTTCTTTACATTTGGAAACCATCAAAACATCACCGGCTGCTATGGCGAATATATCATTACGGTTAAGCAAAATTCGTGCTGCACTGGTGGGATTGATTTGAGCTATACTTTTTATTGCTTGATTTTTGAAATTTGTCAAACTACAAATACGATCAAAAAGATAATTGAAATCGTGTCGCATAACTTCCTCTAATTTTATCTTCAAAAATTGCATTTTGGTATTGAGCTCGAAATGTCTTTGGTCTTGTCTTTGTTCATGCGTTAGCAAAACGTCATTATTAATGTTGGCAAGATCGGGTTCGATGTGTACGGCTATATGTTGTGCTACTGCTGATGAATCGTTTGCAGGATATTTAGTTAGTGGTGGATTTTTACTATGAAGTAAGAGTGCGGCTAGCTGCTTATGATTTTTCTGGATTCTTCGTAGGGTAGCATCGGGTACGGTAAGGTGGGTGGTACGTTTAGAACGACGTTGTTTGCCAAATTTATCTTTGTAAAAGTCTCGCCTTTCGCGTTGTCTTCTTTGTCTGACAAAATTAACCATTTGTAGGTTTTTAGAGGCTTTGAAATGTTTTTGATTTATTTCATCTACTATATCCGGGTTTTTGGCAAAAATTGTGCGAGGATTATGACCACGAATTTCTGGTAATAGTACGAAAACACCATTGTCCATAGCGATTGAATCATTGGGTAAACACCAGTATGAAATTTGATGAGGTTTATAAGTTATATTTTTATATGTGAGTGCTGTTTGAATATTATCAAGTACCATATGCGTAGGTGTAACATAAGCGACAGTTTCTACTGCTTTTTGATACCGGCAAGCAAAAGGTCTTTCTGTTCCAGTGCTCCAAATAACGGTTCCATGAGTTAATTTACATTCGTTGTCTCGTACATGGCATCGCGCCATGTCGCCAAATTGACCTATTATTTTATCGCCATCATAAGTTGCAAGATCGCCTTTTTCTACATACACGTTAGTGGTATATGTACATTTTTCTCCAAAAAACCATGGATACGAATAATGAATATCGTTATCTGAACCATACACTGTTGGCGAAAGTGGATAGAGAGGTTTTCCTTGGAATTTCTTAGTGTCAGCTATAGTGCGACATATGGAAGGTTCTATTGCTGACATGTATTCTTCATCGCTGTTGACCGAAAAAGTCATATGTAAATATGACGAAGCGCAGATTTTTCTTGTTTTATTGAAGCAGTGGTAAGCATTGATTAGATATGGTTCTGTGCGCTGTACAAAAACGAAAGCTGTAGTTAGTAATATATCAGTGGAATTGCTAGGGTGAGTACACGATGTAAGTTCTGGATAAGCTACTGGCCAACCAGATTTACCGGCTGCACAGAGTTGGTAAGTTGGAGGTGATGCGGTAGCAAAAGTAAATGATAAACAAAATACTGTTATCAAAAATAGTGAATGTGCGTATTTTCCTATGCCGGATGAAAACTTTGTAGAAATTGAATTTACATTTCTATCTACATTATTTCTGTTGACATTTCTATCTTTACGAAAGTTGTTATTTCGTTTAGGGAATCTAGGAGGTGTTTTTGATCGACTGTTTCTATTAGGAAAAGGTGAACGACTATTAGAAAAAGGTGAACGACTTCGGGATCTACTGTTGGAATTATCGCGTGAATAAGGTGCAAATCTAACATTCTTTTTGTAAGGGATGAATGGTTTTCTTTTAAAATTAGTTCGGGAGTCGCGCATGTAGTTATTTGATGGATAAAACCTATTGCGATTATATCCGCGATTATATGGGTAGTCCGGAAGACGTTTCAAATTATCGGCTTGGAAAATAGCATTAATTGGTTTTGAACGTAAATTATCGAGAATTTTATCTACTTTTTCCATTAAGACAGAGTCTCCAGTAAAGTGTTCTTCATATTCTGTTAGATCAAAGACTCGTTCCGCTTCAGTTAAAAGTTTGTTGAAGTCAGTGGGTAAAGGACCCAAAAGTTTAAGCTTTTGCTTGAGTTTTGGAGGTAAAGCGGTGCTAAGAACAGTTCTTAGGAGAAATTCTCTATTTTGTTCTTGATCTGGTTCGGGATAAGCCTCTAATATGCATTGTCTTAGTCTTTTAGAAAACAGTGTTGGCGATTCGCCAGGTTTCATTTTCATTTCCATGAGTTTTTCGCGAGCCATATCCAAAAAATGATCAGTGGAGAAATGTCTACCAAGTTCATTAACGGCTAACTGCCAATTTTCCTTTTTGAATTTTGGAAAATTGTCAAAAACGGCTTTTGCAGTGCCTTTTAAGTGAGCGGGTAGTAAGCGTGCTCTCTTTTGTGGGGTTAAACCCATGATGTCACTAATTTCAACGAATTGCTGTATAAAGTTCATTAAGCCTTGTCCACCTTGTTCACCAGAAAAGGTTGGAAGCTTAGTTGAGTATGAGGAGAGGCACAGTTTGTCAAAAACGTTATCTAGACGGTCTACCAATTGACTGGATTGCATTTCAGGATGTGGATCTATTTCTATGGGTTCCTCAAGTATTTCACGTTCTCTAGGCTGAGTTGCTTGAGGATTAGAAAGTTTGCTTAAAATCACCCCTATTTGTTAAACGATTTGGTTGAGAGAGTGAACGTCGGCGAAGAGATTGCAGAGAAAAAAAAAATAGAGAGCCACCAAGTAGTGGATGTGGGTACTGGATTGTCGAAGGTAAGGTTTATATAGGTATCCAAAAGTTGTAATATGTGTGGGAATTGGTGTAATGTTACAAATATTCCGAGAAACTGGTAAATATTTTGACGGAAAAAATTAGTCTTTGCTCTTATTAATGGTTTTGTTTACGAGTTTGGTTCCTGTATTACACAGTATTAGGATGGAGAATCTATTTTTGGATTCTTGGATGTGATATTGTAATAGGTGAGGTTTAGATTAATTGCAGAAGAAATCTTCCTAATGGTTTTGTTTACGAGTTTGGTTCCTGTATTACACAGTATTAGGATGGAGAATCTATTTTTGGATGTGATATTGTAATAAGTGAGGTTTAGATTAATTGCAGAAGAAACGCATTCTTTTTTTTTTCTGCGTTATATTTTCCTCGCTTTTGCGGGTTCGCTTTCGCGAGGTCGCTTTCGCGGGGTCGCAGGTGCGCTTTCAATAAATCAAGGTTGCAAATTGGAGCTACAAATAGCGGGGGAACGGCACGAGCAGCCAGTCTATTGGCTTGTGCTCTGCTTAAAAGTCTCCGTTATGAGATTCTTATCTTAGAATTCGCTTTTATCTCATTGTTTTTAGTTATACTCTCTCTTTTTTTTTAATATATATACTCGAAAGTCGTTTTTGTTTTAATCGTCGTATATATATATATTTAGAAGAGAGAAAAAAAAATGGCTCAATCCCCTGCTGATAGTTGGGATGTAGCTGGTGTCCAGGAATGGACACCAATTAGTCCCAACCACGAACAGCCCTCACGTTCTCCCAGCCTTGAAAACATGCAGGCGGAGAATGAAGAAGAGGTAGGTTTTTTTTTTAAACAAAAAAATTATTTACTTTTAGTTTAATTTAATTTAGACTAACAAAATTCTCAAGCTTGAAAGCATCATTAGAAAACTCGAGAGAGATCTGGTGGAGGAGAAACGCAAAGCCGAGGAAGCTGTGGATCGTGCACGGGACACCGTAAGTGGGAGAACCCACTTATGGGCAACTTGTGATACCCTGCGGGATGACTGTAAGGAGAAAGATCGGCACATCCAGTCGTTGCAGTGGCAACTGGACAAAGAGAGGGCCAGATATGAAAAGAATTCGGCGAGTGATCGCCAACTTCACGCGGAATTACAAAGGGTCAGTAAAAATATTTTATTTTCTATTATCGATCTATGTATTTATTTGATTATTTATATTTTTTTTTTGGAAATGCTCACGTTAGGAGAGGATTTATATACCATACGTTCGGTGTTTAACAACGTTGAAAGCCGGCGCCGTCCCACTTTGTTGGAGGAAACACTACGTTTTGAAGAAAGAGTACTTTCTATGCTCGTACGTGGGGACGTACGCAAGACTCACATAAGAATTCAACCGGACGCATCCGTTATCATGGACATTGAGGAGGTTGGTAGTCAACCAGGCGAAATTTACGGCAGATGTGAGTTTATTGATAATTAGACTAACGTTTATTTATTTTTATTATTTTTTTTTTAAAAAATTAAGTTGTTTTCAGGTAGCTTACATGATAGTGCCGGGTATTTCTTCAAATGTGTCAGTGGAGAAGAGAGATGGAGAGGAGACCGCTCGTGTGTGCGACTCCACTTTGGGGAGTTAGTCATTGTGAAGAATGGCGAGGAAATCGAACTATCGAAGTCATTTCGAAAGTGTCTTCTACGCGGCACTACTGCAGCGATTGAGGTTTACAATATCGCCGGACGTGAAAAACTCATAAGAAAGTTGAATGAGCGTGGCGGTAGAGCCGCTCCACAATAATTTTCTATGTTATAGGCACTATTGTACTCGTAGTAGTCTGTATTTAATGAGTGTTAATAAATATCTTTTTTTTTCTTGTATTGTTACATTGGGAGAGAAAAATTTAAAAGAAAAAGAAATTTGGGAATGAGGTTTTTTTTTTGTTTTAGAGAAGAAAAAAAAATTGACATTGAACTAGAGTGTAGAGAAGTGCAAAATGAAAAAGATTTTGTGGAGAAAGTGTGGTAATTAGAAGAAAGAAAAAAAAATTTTTTTTCATTTCGCTTGGTTATAGCAAAGCTTTCAAGAAATGCTGAGTTTGTAAAAAAAAAATTTTTTTTTTATTAGAGGTTTATATAAAGATATATTTTACTAATCACAACTAAATTCAATATTGTATTTATCCGACTTATTGCTGGGGACCCATAAGTTCGTTAGTGAGTAGAAAATATTATTTGGGCTTTTTTTATAAAATGATGCCAAAGTGGTGTCCAATTGCTCTTTAGTCTCTTTGTTTTGAGATAGGTGAGAATAAGAAGGGGTAGGTGTTACGATCATCAATCTCAACTGTATAGTCATTAGTCTTGAGGGTTCCTCCTTGAGTGTTTTCGCCTACGGCCAATTGCTCCATTAGTGAGTGATTACGGCAGGTGATGCGCTAGGATATTTTTATCTTTGCGGCCATTTGTTCGCGACTTATTAATTGCTAGGTGGGGTTCCTCCGCGTAAATATTTCTGGGCTCGGCCATTTGTTCGCGCTTGATTAATGGCGGATAATGGCGTTCCGAGCAAAATATTTCGTGCGGCCACCTGTGAGTTTTCGTCATCCACGAGAGAATTTATTGCTAGCTGAGGTTTGTTGAGGTTGCGCTGTCTGAGAGATGCAATGATCTATTCACCAAACAATGCGCCGTGAATCGGGCGAGCTGATAAATGTCAGCGCCTTCACGTGCTATATTGTATAGCCAATCTCAGATTTTGTATGCATACATTACCGGTTTTCGCGAGCGAGTCCTTTTGAATTTCATAATAATTGTATAAATTTAAGGGATAAATCCCGATATGCTAGCTATAATTACAATTAATATACCCTCATTCTTTAATGCGCAAAATAATAATTTATATTTAATACTTTTCATCTCTAAATTAATTACGTAAGTCACGGATCACGGTGAATTTGTAAACAAATCTACTGTGAATTGCGCGTAAAAAAAATTGCGTTCAATCATAAATCGGCACGAAACTTATTTTTCGAAAATATCCGCGTTTTACATGCATGAAATATATAATTTATTGACCTAAGGTACCCGCCCGCAGGACTTTATGAAGGCAATTCTCAGATTGCTCTAGGTAATGTTAGAACACACCATTGTCGGTTAGTGGTAATAATATTTAAAAAAAAATAATACTCACATGTCGTTCGAGCTTCCTTGCCATGGTTGAGGAAGGGGGATTGTAAGACGATTGGAAGAAGGGTGGTATGTCGATTGGGAGGAGGGTGGGGGGTGGTGATTTTTTTTTTAATTTTTTTTCAGAGAGAGAGAAAGAAAAAAAAAATTTTGTCTATCTGCGGGATGATATCTCCCTGGGACCTCCATATCAGGTTAAAGGGGTGCACAGACCTTTGCCTGATGGTGTAGCGGTGTTATTGTACTGTGTCCAAGACATAAGTAATTATAAATTAGTTTATTATATAAGTTACATAAAAGGAGAGGAAAAGGGGGGGAAGGGTAGACTGGTATGAGGATGACCAGCCAGGAGAGGGAGTGTGTGTAAGAGTTATTCATGCTGTCTTTTATACTCGTACAACAGCAACTGTGTCGTAGGCGGGGTGGCGTGTCCAGTAAACAGTGGAAGCATGACGAGGCATAAGATATGGTGAAATGATATCCCGACAAATGAAAGGGGTGGTCGATGGGGGAATTGACGTTCCTCACAGGTAAATATTCGCACCTCCGAAGTTTTTTTTCTATCAGTCACATTTACAAATGTAGATGATAATATGGTGCGCGAGCTAAGTATTATTTGCAGATTGCTTTTGAGTCGGGTTTGCTAAAAATATGCAGTCATGTCCAAATGAATTCAGTCTGTGCGTCACGGCTTTGTTTTGCTTTACTTGCTAAAATTTTACAGCGAAACTCGCTTCTTTGGCTATGACTCTGAGAACAAAAAGTACAATGCTGAAGCTCATCGTGACCGTATCTTCGGCAAACATGTCGCGGACTACATGACTAAGCTGAAGAAGGAAGATCCGGAGGCATATAATCGTCAATTTTCACAATTCATTGCCAATGGAGTTGAACCTGAACATCTGGAAAAGGTAAGTGAATTCAGTCAATGACATATCTTCTACTAACTTTTAGATGTACAAAAATGCTCATGAAGCAATTCGTCGTAATCCGGACCACATTACCAACCCGAAGAAGCCGATTGCGAAGCCAAAAGAGTAATTTTAATCTCCTAGTTTTGCGCTCTGAGCGATAATGTTTTTTTTGCAGTTACCATAATTACAAAATCGGTCTGAGTGAGCGAAAGAAGCGCATTGAGGAAAAGAAGCAGCTTTTGTTGCTGCTCAAAGAACAGCAAAATACTTACAGCCCATAAATTAGTCCAATGTTGTTATTGTTCGTGAATAAAGTCGTTAATTTTGCAGTGATGTAACTCATCTATGCTGAACTGGGATACGGAAAAATAATGTAAGGAAAGATTCAATGAGCGGTAGCGCTGAAATGATGCTTGTGATCACTGTTTTTTATTTGCTTATGGTCTCCCGCGAGTACTCACACAGTGAAATTTTTGAGGATGCGTCAACAAATGTTTGCGAGGTACCGAAGGTGCACAATGTAAAGCTAGCAAACTTCAATCGTTTTATGTTGATTTGGTCATATTTTTACAAATCAGGCAGAAAAGGGCCGAAACAGATTCACCACTCGGGTGCATCGGAATGCATATTAGGTTCCCAAAAATTTCCATTGCTTTCTGGCCATTTTATGAAAGGGTTCACTGTTCGCAAGCTTATGAGTGGAACGAAAATTGACAGAAACACTGGTTGGAGTAATAACCATGCATGGTCTTCCTTCTCCACAGGCTAGTAGAGCGAGTCGCTGCACGCAGAGATTGGCCGTAGTTGCGTTTGACCTAGACAAAACATGTTTGGAAGAGGCAACAGACAGTAGGAGAGGTGAGATTGTGCTTGATCCGAGAGACGAACAAAGACCGCAATGGCGTCATATCTCTGCGTGCAATGACATTTCTATACGACAATCTCATGTGAACGAATTCGAGATGAACCGTCCAACCGCTTTACTGTCTATCCCGAATAGCATGAATTGGGAACTGTTGATGTAAATACCAAGATGATTTGCCATAAGCATTCTTAAAGCCAGAGGTGGATCAGTTCCTATCGCAGTTCGACTCGAAGATGGCGGATAAGTCCGCATTCGTACCTGTAGAGGCCGTTACGGATAGGAAAGGCTCCGCTGAAAACGAAGCCGACATCGATGCTGAATTATTCGGAAAGAAGGCTCGTCATTAATATTCTTGCTTTCAAAGTTGAGGTGAGAAATTCCGGATTTTTTTTTTCAGGTGGATGCAAAATCGCCAGCAAAGGAGGCGCCACCGCCACCGCCACCACCTCCACCTCCACCGCCGCCGCCGCCGCCACCGCAGCCGTCCGCAAGACCAAAATATCAGTACAAAAAGTCAACCACCTATCACAAGTCATATGCGTATGCTAGAAAGTAAATAAATTTCCTGATTCCACTAGATTGTATGCGTATGTGTATATGTTCGCTGGCGTTGCGGTTTCTAATTGTAATGTTTTCCAGCGATCATTTGAATGCTGACAATAAAAATGATAATGTTCTGGTTACTTGATGTTCTTTTTGGTCGTTAATGATTTACAGAGAAGTCTCAAGTTGCATTAGAATAAGTTCATCAAGGTGCTTTTACCACCAAATGGTGAATGTGTGGTGTAAAACATAGCGAAGGTCCTGTACGCAGGAATGATATCCACGAAAGTCCATAATGGAGGAAAATGGACTTTCAAGCCCCATTTTATTCGTTCGCGGTGGAGAGTGGTTGGAATCTGCCTTCGCTCGCGTTATCCAAAATTTTTTATCCCATCGCAACCACGAGGCAAAGCGGTGTGATGAAAATGATTCAACCCTACTTGAGCTCTCGCTTGCGAAAGAATCATGCGAAAAGTGCATTTAGAATGGGGCAAAATGGGATTTACCTCCATTTTAAATGGACTTGAAAGCCCATTTTACTCCCAGCAGCATGGTAAGGTGGGACTAAGCCCATTTATGATCTTTTTGCACATTTTTGAAGGCGATTTTTTGAGAATGTGTTCCTTAGCCCATTCTAAGGTAGCAAGTGAGTGGAGAAAATTTCATGTTTTTTATGATGTCTGAAATAAGTGTTTCTTTCTAAACTTAAACAAACGTTATAAAAATCATGGAAGAAGGTTAAATTCACCAAAATATTCGCTAACAAACTCAAATGCTTTTAAATATCAGGTCGATGCGAAAATTCATATGTAAATCAAATAAAGTTTGTTAACTCTTCAATTCATTGACCAAAACTAAATTCATGATTTGTATCTGAAAATAAAGAAGATCTGCATTTCAATATAATTACTCAGAAACTATCTTTTGACTAATCTCGCAGAACCGAACCTCAAAGACGGCATTTTGAACGCGATTTTGAGTTTGGTTGCAAGAATTATTAAAATGCGCCAGCTAGCAAGAAAATTTCTGTGAAAAATTTCTTACTAGCAATAGCCCGTACATTCAACTATTTAGAGATATAAACATTCGTGCTAAAAGGGAAGGAAGAGCTAAAGTAGAACATTTGTGAAGTCATCTTGCAGATTCGTAGTTTTTCCGATTTGAAAAACCTTTAGTGTAGTACAAGGTTTCCTGTAAGGTAAGCATTATAATTCACAGACTTCAGTGAAAGTCTAGCCAAAGTTTGCTTTCTGCAAAAAGCTCTACCTACGAATTTTACTCAAACAGATTCATAGAAGTTTTGAAAGGCCAAGAGCCGGATTTTGCATTAATTTTAGTTTTGAACGTGATTTAGATGCATAGTCATCGATAATATGGCATTTTGTGAGGTGTAAAATGTTAGCTCAGCCTAATTAGATACCGACCACTTGGTGGAAATGAGTTTGCAAGAGTGAGCAAACAGGTTGAGGCAAGTTGAAGAAAGGTTTGCTGAAGAAATTTTGTATGGAATGAATGGATTCGCGAATGCGATATCTTATCGCACCGCATGGACTAAGTCCATTTTATTCGCACGAAAAGCCCATTCCGCGGGGACTTTCGTGGATATCATTCCAGAATAATGAAACTAGTGTCTGAGCATTTTTACGGATTTTTCGAAACTAAGGTTCCATACCTAAGGCACTGCCCATGTGTGCAGCGCAAGTGATAACGATTGAGAAATAGTCTGAAATCTTCCATATCTGCACAGTAACTTTGCAAATGAACTAGTGGCTCTAACAATAAGCGTAGTCTTATATATTAGGTCGTTTCAAAAGTAATTTCGCTTTTTTCAAACGGGCGCCACATTTAATAGAACAAACATTTCTAAGAAATCTTGGTAGCATTCGACACAGCATTTCATCCTCTTTGTAGTGGATATGAAATTGTTGCAAAATAGCCAATGAGCTTCCGGAAAATAACCAAAATCTGGCACCTATGCTATTTGAGATAGTCACGTTTCACAATTTTTTAGAACTTTTATATCAACCCTCCGGAAAAATGAAATAACGCCTTTATAGAGCAAACCCTGCAGAATGCAAAACTACTTTTTTCTCCTTTCCATAGCTTGTCATACGTTTTTAACAGAATTTTTACTGATACTACCGATTTCCACATTTGGGCAGCTAAATCCTCGTAGTCCATCAGAAGAAGAGCAGCTCGCGCACTATTCGATGCAGCATTTTCTAATCTTTCTAAAAGATGTTTTTTGTTTCCGATTCGTTTAGTTTCCGGGAAGAAATCATCATAACTCATTTTTTCAGCGAGCCCCAGGCTGTACCCGGAAAACCTGAAAATTGATATTTCGAACCCGTAAACCCTCACTTGCTTTGTAAAATTAGTGCTAACTCATAGTACCATCTTGGTAGCCTCAAAATCCGAAAAATTATGATGTTTGATACGATTGTGGCTGAGGTGGGCCTGCCAAAATCCGAGGTTCTGTTAAAACATCTTTTAAAGAACTACGGCGATTGCGAGGAAGAGAAAAAAGTAGTACTGTATTCTATAAGGTTTACTCTATCAAATCTTTACTTGAACTCCTTCTGAGGATTGATATGAAAGTTTTAAAAAATCGTGGAATTTGACCATCTCAAAAAGCATGGGTCGCAGATTTTGATTATTTTCTGAAAGCTCATTAACTGTTCTGCAAAACCTTCATGACCTTTAGAAAGAGAATGAAATGCTGCATCGAATGCTCTCAAGATCTCTCAGAAACCTTTGTTCCATCAAATGTGGCGCCCGTTTGAAAAAAGCGAAATTACTTTTGAAACGACTTAATATAAAGCTGAATGTCTGTTTGTCTGTATGTATGTATGTCTGTATGTACGTATGTTCCAAATAGAAAATTTTATTTCTCAACCGATCCGGACCAAACTTGGCACACATACCCTTCGGGGCCGGGCGGGTGTCATAGGCTACTTTTCGTCATCGATCGATATCGATTTTATCGATTTTTATCGATTTTTTGCTGAGTCCACCTACGGGGCTGGGAGTTTGCACAGGGGGGTAATCGAGCATGGGGATTCCGAATACAATATTGGTTTTCAGGATTATCGATTACTTTTATCGATTTTATCGATTATTTTGCTGACTTCACCTACGGGGCTGGGAGTTTGCACAGGGGGGTAATCGAGCATGGGGATTCCGAATACAATATTGGTTTTCAGGATTATCGATTACTTTTATCGATTTTATCGATTTTTTTGCAAAGTTTGAGCTACGGGGCTGGGAGTCGGCACAGGGGGTAATCGAGCATGGGGATTCCGAATACAATATTGGTTTTCAGGATTATCGATTACTTTTATCGATTTTATCGATTTTTTTGCAAAGTTTGAGCTACGGGGCTGGGAGTTCGCACAGGGGGGTAATCGAGCATGCTGATCATCCCCAAGGAGGGTGATCAGCATGCTCGATTACACCCCTGTGCCAAATTCCAGCCCCCTAGCTCAAATTTTCAAAAAATCGATAAAATCGATAAAAGTAATGGACAATCTTGAAAACTAATATTGTATTCGGAATCCCCATGCTCGATTACCCCCCTGTGCAAAATCCCAGCCTCGCATGTCAAAATTTACAAAAAATCGATAAAATCAATAAAAGTAATCGATAATTCTGAAAACTAATAATGTATTCGGAATCCCCATGCTCGATTACCCCCCTGTGCAAAATCCCAGCCTCGCATGTCAAAATTTACAAAAAATCGATAAAATCAATAAAAGTAATCGATAATTCTGAAAACTAATATTGTATTCGAAATCCCCATGCTCACTTCCCCCCCCCCCCTGTGCCAACTCCTAGCCCTGTAGGTGAACTCTGCAAAAAAGATCGATAAAAATCGGTAAAATCGACATCGATCGATAACGAAAAGTGGACTGTGACACCCGCCGGAGCCCGAAGTGTATGTGTGCCAAGTTTGGTCCGGATACGGCGGAGCCGGGTAAGCCAGCTAGTAGTTCATATTCTCTAGCGGGGACCAGACTCAAAAATACATTCTTTAAATTCGGTCTGGCTAGGATTTCGAGTAATTATAATCTCTCAGCAGAGGATCAGTTTCGCATTGGGCAGTGATCTACTTAGGAACCCCGATATTTTTTATAAGAATTGAGCAATACTGTTTTGCGAGTGAGGGCAGGTCCTAGGAAGGGCGTCTAAATAAGTGGACGTATCATCGTTTCCTGTAGCCTCCTCTTATTGTCAATAACAAAGCTCGATGTACAAGCTGTTACAGTAGAATCACTAGATCTCAAATGCGAATCACAGATTTAGGAATCAGCTGACGGTACCTTCCTTCTCACTTTACTACAGCCACTCACCTATATCATTCTAGTCCATACCACCACTACAGATGATGGTGATATGGACTAGAATGATATAGGTGACAAGATAAAGGCTCGCTAAGCACGTAACAAGAAGTGATGATAGTTCCTATCGAAGTGCGACTCGAAGATGGCGGACAAGTCCGCTTTCGTGCCTGTTGAGGCCGTCACGGATAGAAAAAGCTCCGCTGAAAACGAAGCTGACATCGATGCTGAATTATTCGGAAAGAAGGCTCGTCATTTACATGCTCGCTTTCAAAGTTGAAGTCATGGATTCCGAATTTTCCAGGTGGATGCAAAATCACCAGCAAAGGAAGCACCGCCACCACCACCGCCACCTCCACCTCCACCACCGCCACCGCCACCGCAGCCGTCAGCAAGACCAAAGTATCAGTACAAAAAGTCAACCACTTATCACAAATCATATGCATATGCTAGAAAGTAAATAAATTTCCCGATCCCACTAGAATATATGCGTATGTGTATATGTTCGCTGGCGTTGCGGTTTCAGAATGTAATGTTTTCCGGCGATCATTTGATGCTGACAATAAAAATGATAAGTGTTGTGGTTACATGGTGTTCTTGGTTTTTGAGCAGAGCAGGGTATCGCTGAGAATTTCGAGGATGCTTCATAAGTTGTTTTGACTACCACATTGCGTGCACATTAAACGTCGCATCCGTAATGAATTAATCGGTTAGTAGGTGTACTTCTATCGATCCGCCATACTCAAAAGCTTCAATTTTTTCCCATTTGTTTTACAGCAGCATCTCGGTCATAATCCTTATTGACTATTATCAAGCTGCAGTAATGGCAGACTTTTACAGACGGATTCGCAACACATAAACAGTAGTTTCACGAAAATCTATCTGTAGATACCGTTGAGCGCTCCGTTTAGCAGATCAGTATACTTCTTCTTCAGCCGCTTTGAACAAACAGATTCTAGAAATTTGATCTTACAACACTTTTTCGATTGAAAACCACACTTGTCCTCGAAGAGGGTTTAGATCTAACGATCATGGCTGGCCTTCCAGTGTATTACAATACAGCTATAACACCACATCCTGGATATAGTGTATGGTCCTAACTACGTATTGGTAAAGGAAAAAATCTATGTTATTTGGTAACACGAACTTGTTAGAAGCTGGTGGAAAGTCACTACGTCCACCACAACCTAGTAAAATTATTATCTTGGTTTTATATAAACCAGTGCGAGCCTCTGCTTCGCAGAGGCTCGCACTGGCCCTACGTTCTGCCTTACATTCCCGCATAATAATGACATTGAAACTCACCGCGCTATGCAGGCTATCACGAATGATTTGTAAAACTACTCATTCTGAGAGCTTTTTTGTGTGGGATCGGTATTTTCGCGTGGATGAAACTTTTCCGAGAAGAATAAAGGCGAATTTGAACTGGTTTTTGGACTTTTTATGGTCTGGTAGTTGCCATAACGACGATGATCACAGTGGGCTACATCTGTGTGCAAAAATCCTCCCAAATGAATAAGTAAAATCTTGGCAAATTGAACATTTACGCAACTAACTTTTTTCAGCGCCATTTTCGTAAAGTAATCAACTTTAGTTCAATTTTTTGCGCTAAAGTCCATGGTTTGCACATCAGCTTGTTAATCATATCCATCATTTTGCAAAAAGTGGTGGTACACGCCCAATTTTGCCGTCCAGAAGCCAAGTGGATCCGTTTGAAGCTCAATTCTTGAGGGATCCACTCAACGGATCCGCTCGTGCTTTTGCTTAGCGGACTTTCATGCTGCCAGCATGCGCCGTGCAAAATTTGGGTTCAAGAGGTCGGCTAGAACTCGCTCCACGAATTTCGTAACGGCACACATACATACAAAAACACGTAAACAACTCTTAGCCCGTTATTATAAGTCATGATCAGGGTTGAGCGTGGGGTCAGGCGCGCCCGACCTGGGGGATTGTATTGAGGGTAAGACTGAGGGGGGGGGGGGTCGTAAATAAGAATCGAATTTATTAAGTTGGGGAGATACTATGAAAATGAAGAAGAGTCCTGTGGATAGCGCGATCACATGAAGGAGAATGGTCATAGCAACAGCATACTGATTGTTTCCACAGTGATTGTTTCAGCCAAAATTCAAATCTTCTTCTCATTTACCTTAACATATGAGGTAAACAAGGAAGCTTGCTGTGTGAAATGGGTATCATTTCCATAATCAGCATGTCAAATTACCTTTATACGCTCTACAAACCATTACCTACCGCAATTTCTAGTGTTTCTCAACGCCTAAAAAGTGTAATTTTCAAAGGTGATCAACTTGGTTTTAGAAGTGAGAAAAGTCAGCGTTTGTATACTCATAACAAGGTAACATTCTCTATAAGTCTATGCTACAAATCGGATTTCATATCGCTTTAAACAGCGAAGTAAGAAGTGCTGCCAAAATTGCAACCGGCGCGTTTTTCACGTTGAGTGCTTCAACTTCTCGGATTAGCACAAGGCCGAAACAAGTCGAATCAAGCTCAAACACTTACTGTGGGATCTTCCAGGATTGAGCTAGCGAATCATATAAAACTTGGATAGAAAAGCTTTTTCGGAAATAAAGTTAATGGGGTCAGGCGCAACCCCTCAAAAGGTCAGGCCGCCTGAGCTTTTGAGGGGTTGCGCCTGACCCCATTAACTTGCCTTCAGCATTCAAAAATCGCCCCTTTTTTGATATGAGTATTGTGTGCAAAGCCTCTTCTTGCTATATTGAAGATTTGAAGCCAAACACTCCACCCCTGTGAAAATTATAGCTCTGAAAAGAGGACTATCCAGATCTAAAACTTGCCGTCAAGTTGCGTGTGTTGTGCAATCGCAGAAAGTCGGGCCTACAGACGTTCAAAAAATAAAAACCTGCAGTGAAGGCTGGTCTTCTTCAAAATAAAACACCCTAAGGACTTGGAGGTGAAGCGGAGGGTCGTTTAGGGGCTTTCACAGGGGGGGGGGTCGTTTTTGAAGAATTTGTGCCCGACCTCTTGCTCAACCCTGGTCATGATACTAGATTTCGGAAGGGCTTTTTATCTTGAATCTAAAATGAATATAATAGTCGACTCAAGCCGCTCATGAAAAAGGTTTTTACCGAGCTTTTTGGTGCTTTGTTTTACTACAAAAGATTGGCTGCAGTTATATTGCAGTCATAGTCAGTTACATAATTTATACCGATCTTCGCTCAAGATTTCAAGTTTTTTTTTCAATATTTAGGCGTATTTCTTACTATCTACCAAGCCTAAGAATTGTCAGGTCTGACGCATTTTTGATTTATCCCTAGAAAGTCAAAGAAACAAAAGGGGACGGATTTAAGCCAGCAAAAATATTAATAAAATACTCTGAATGTATGAGCCATAATCGGCAATAGTTTTCGGTTGCAAAAGTAAACTTAAGCCTTGGCCATACCTCACGCGATTTGAGTCACGACGCGATTTAGCAATACTGTAATTATCCGTAAATCATCGTGCGCGAGTTCTGAATGGAAAACTGGGTGGAGCGTATAGCGCTTTCTAAATCTAAGAGAGTTGTAAAGACATTTGCGAGCGTTGTATATGAAGTTATCTGGCAATTTGCCAGATCGCGTGAGGGATGGACAAGGCCTTAAAATAATCCGTTACATAATATTCTTTTCATTTGTGGTACATTATGCGAATTAAAAACAGTGCAGCGCTGAGTTTGTAAAACTTTTCAGATTCATCATGTCAACGTCAAGCCAAGTAGAGAGCATGACTATCATCACCGGCGGACAGAGCAATTTTGAACGAGTTGTCCGGATGATGGTGGTAAGACTAAACGGAGGACTTGATAACTGTCCATGAAATTATGCATGTATTCTTTTTGAGTTGAGCAAATTTCCCGTAAGAGCGAAATTCGGTATCAAAAGCGATTATGAGATAAGATTTCACCTGGACTATGCGGTATGTTCTACCTAATATAAATTTATTTTCATATGATGAGAACGTGGGTGAGACAAATGCGAGGTCGTAAGAAAGCCGAACAGAAGAATGCAGATCTCGAAAATGTACGTCGTGTTTTTGAGCCGATTTCTCATGTTGATGAGGTGAAGGAGAAGGAACCACTCCACAAGTAAGCGCATATTTTTTTGAAAATTCACAAAATCAATTTTTCACTTTTCAGACGACTTCTCTACATGTCAGTCAACGAAACTAGTTTACCCTTTTATTTATGGACTACTGTAGTCTTCGTTGGATGTTTTTACAATCTCGTCACAATCGTAATCATAGTGTTTGAAGAAGTTCGCAGGAATTTTTATGACTCCTGGATTAGATATAACATTGTGTTCGATTTGATATTTTTTTGTGACCTGCTCGTTTTGACGAGAAGACGTGAGTTGGAGCCTAAGGCCCGTATGCACGTACATCCCTGCTGGGGAGGGGAGGGGATCTGAGAGGGGATGCGTCATATCTCGGTACTCTACGTATCTTTTTTCTTCTTTCTTCATCTTGCTTATGAAGTTTTTCATACACTTATACCTGAGCATAATGGATGCCAGGTTACTTCCATACAAGTTTTGTATGGAAGTATTTGCCATTTTGTGTGATCCTCTGGGGATCCCCGGGGATCCCTAGGGGATCACCTCTCATTTTCAGACATTTATCTTCCTGAGAAGTTAATGGAAACGTGCAAAAGTATACTGAGGATATACTACGGCACTGCTAAGCATGTTTTCGACGGAAGAAATGGAATCTGAAGATTGTGAATTTTTCGATGATCCCTAGCTTTCGAGTCAGGGATTCTCGAAGATTTCGATATCCTGAGATTTCACTTATTTCTACTATAAACATTTTTAGCATTGCCGTAGTATATCCACAGTGCAATTTTACAGCGTTTTCCTTGAGTTTTCAGGAATATAAATGGCACTGAAATTGAGAATTATCCCCTGGGGATCGCCTGGGGATCTCCAGGGGATCGCACAAAATAGTAAAAATCTAATCAGTTATGCCAGTAACCTGGCATCAATTATGCGCAGGTATTAGGATATGAGAACCTTCATAAGCAAGATAGAAAAGGAAGAAAAAATATACCTAGAGTAGCGAGATATGATGCATCCCCTCTCAAATCCCCTCCCCTCCCCAGCGGGGATGTACGTGCATACAGGCCTAAAAGTCTCTAGCTTATTTTCTCAAGTTTTTCTTTTACTACACCAGCGAAAACAGACCACTATTTCAGAATTCATCGAAGACGGTATACGCATGAAAGGTATAAAGGAAATGTTGTTACATCGAATAAAATCGTGAGATATTCATAATTTACTGAATAGTTTTCTTTACAAACTTTAACATGAAATAGAACATGTAATAATTACTTTAAAATGGTTTTCTCTAGGAACTGATAGAACGAAATAAAAGTTGTAATAGTTATTAGTGGATGGTTTCCATGAATTACACAACAATGATATGATCAGTATTAGTAAATTATTTTTCGTGAATCATAAAATGAAATACAAGATATGGAGAGGATCTTAGTGAATGATTTCTTCTATGAAATAGAAATGAAATGGAAGATAAATTATTTCTAGGGTGTACTTCTATCTCGATATACTCTGCATCCTTCCGACGGATCTACTGCTGTTCAAAATGAGAAACCTATCACTTTGTAGAGTCAACAGGCTGCTAAAGGTTAGAGATGTTCGATTTCTACGATTTTTTCACAACTTATCCTTGCAGTGCTATCGTATATCTGAATTCAACGCCCTAACCGAAATTCGAACGACGTTTCCCAATTTGTTCCGAATTAGCAAACTGATATTTACTTGTTTCATAATTTTCCACTGGAATGGCTGTCTATACTTCTTTATTAGTGTTTGGTATAATTTTCCGAGTGAGTTTTTTTATGTCATTGTCATTCAAGTGGTCAGCGGTTCCTGAGCGGAAAACAATCAATTAGATGTCAGCCACGCCCCTTTTGTCTGCCTAACGTTGACTAAATTACAGCGGCTCATACGCATTATGCCATCGACGCATCGCAGCGCATGATGCTGTTCATGCTTCCAACAACCTGAACGGTTTCCTCACACTCAAAATCTAATTTCAGACGCAACAATCGATGACTGGATATTTTCATACGACAAAATTCCGGACCCGATTCTCATTCAGTGTGGTGTCGATGATGCGTACAATATGACTGGGGAGAGATGTCAAATGGATCTTATACCTCCACTACGCTTCTATGAGGAACATGATAATATGACGGAAGAAGTGGACCTGGCAATGATGTACTGGGGGAACAGGTGAAATCTACTGTAGTAATAAACCCATTTCTTGCAAAAATCATATTTTCCTTCTGAGGCCCACCGCGCAAAAATAAATTGAAACAATCAGAACCGATACCAAACGCAACAAAAGCTTTTTAACCGGCTACGCTACATGAAGACCATAAAGCGATGACAATACTTTTTAGAAGGAAACATAAAACTGTGGACGTCGTATAACGATTCCTAACTCTGCGCACAGAACTGCTCGCGCCAGTACCGTTCCAGTGTAGATCCAGCGCCGTGCCGGATGGGTGCCGGCAATAGATCAATAAGGTAGCAAATCTTGGCACGGCGCGGGCACGCGATATATGGATGCAGTCACGATGCACATAACGTTCCCACTCACACGACTCTCAATTGCAGATCGCAAGCAATCCCGTTCACCAAGTTTGTCAAACAGTATGCATTAAGCTTCTACTGGTCTGCCTTGACCCTCGTCACGCTTGGAGAGCAGGTAAATTCTCAATTTTTAGTGGAAAATCTTTCTTCCTAAATTCCCAATTTCAGCCATCTCCAAACAACACTTTTCAAAATATGTTCGAAATTTGTGACACTTTACTTGGCTTGGTCCTATTTGCAGTAAGTAAACAGCGGATTCCTGTCGATAATATAATGGGTTCGGTATAGGTGATTGTTGGTGATGTTGGTAACATGGTAACCACAATGAACATGAAACGATCCGATTTTGAGGAAGTGTTGGATGGTTGCAAGAGTTATATGATTTACAGGTAAGTGCGTAGAAAACTATCTTGTCAAAGCAGCTTTTTTTAAAGGAAAGTGCACCGTCTCCTGCAAAGAAAAGCTGTGGAATACTTCTCGTATACATGGGCTCATGGCGGAGGGCAAGTGGATGAAGAGGTAATAGTTTCAGGAAGCTATTGTCAGATTCAAAAGAAAATGACAATCCGGAAGGAAGCATCAACAGAAAACTCGAAAATTGAATTCTGCAAGTGACTGTTCTGGGATATATACAGTCGAAATAACAAGTTTAGAGTTGGTATATCAATTTTGGAAAATTTTTGGGGTTACCAGGACCACAAGAATTTGGAAAAACATCCTAAAGTGAGTAGCCGAACATGCCAGTTTGATCAAAAATATTATTGGCGCACACCCAAACAGAAAAAAGAATTTTTTGGACTGTCACTGCTTGAGGCTTACTACTTTCTAAAATTTCGTTGAAGACAAAAATTCTCATTTCGACAATTTCACGCATTACTAGCGAGAAAGGCTCGAAAAGAGTCAAAGCCGCATAAGATTTCCAAAAAAATCTGCTCCTACTGTATTTTCAGGAAATCGAAGAATATTTGCCTCCCAGACTGTATGGACAGTTAGCGGTACACATTCATATGGAAACTCTCAGAAGAGTAAAACTGTTCGAAGTGAGAACGATGGTAAAAATGTTATTTTTAGTCAAAACCAGTATTATCATTTTGCAGGACTGCGAGCCGAATCTGCTCTATGAGTTGATTCTAAAGCTGGAACTGCGAGTCTATTCACCTATGGATTATGTTTGCAAGAAAGGCGATGTGGGCACAGAGATGTACATTGTCAAGGAAGGCGCTGTTGAAGTGGTCAATGAAGATGGTACAAAGGTTCGTTGAAGTACTTTGTCCGTTTTAGCCTAAAAATTTTGTCTAAAGGTATTCGTTCGACTGGGCGAAGGCACTGTATTTGGCGAATTATCTATTTTGAACATTCCTGGTAACAAAAATGGAAATCGTCGTACAGCAAACGTACGATCAGTTGGCTATTCGGATCTCTATGTACTCAGCAAGGACGATCTTTGGGCTGCTCTTAGAGAATATCCGGAAGCGAAATATTCACTCATGGAAAAAGGTTGTTCAGTTAAAGAATTTGACGTGATTACTTTGAAGAATTCACATAACTCTAGGAAGAAATATCTTGGCAAAAGACAATTTGTTGGAAGAAACGGCTGATGAAGAAGAACTCGATCAAGATGCTCCTGTCGAAGAACAGCTAGCTTATGCTGCTAAAGTAATCAAAGAGCTAGAGGCACAATTGGATGAGGCTGAAAGGAAGTTCTGGGTTTGTTACTAAATTTTTGGTTGTGAAAAAAAAATCGCATTCATCCCGCTTTGTTCAGAGTTCATCAGCCAAAGCGAAGAAAAATCTATATAAATTAGAGCAAGAAATGGATCAAGAGCTCAAGTGGATGGAAAACGAGGGATACAGAGCTGGTCGTCCAAGAGCAGCTTCATTGAGATAATTTCTTATCAGAAATTTCTCGGAGTTAACTATTGATTAGAACGGAGAAAATAAACTTTGTTGATTTGAATTTATACTTGACATGAATACGCAATAAATAATTTACTAGCGAAAAATTCTACAAGAATACAGCACTTCAAATAATCATAACTCTTCATGTTTGGATGCAGAAGATTCTCCTTCAACAGCTCGTCTGAGTTCGTCGCGTAGCTCCCATTGTATCAATTTAGTTAATTTCTCCATGTTCACAAAACCTACAGAGAAAATAGTTCAAGGTTATTCAAAGCAGATATACAGTAACGCTCAGAACGTGCAAAATTTCCGAAAATTTCGCGAGTCACAAGTTTCTCCGAAGTTTCGCGAATTTCGCTGAAAATCGGCAAAATTCCGGAATTTTGGCGGAATTTTCTAAATATTGCCATAATTCCTTCAGAATGCATGATGGAAATAAAGGAAGCGTTGTGCTCAGCTCACCAGAACAAATATTCTGGTATATCGCATTGCCTTGATTTCTTGCCCCGCTTTCAAAAGCAAATAAATCACTTCCTAACGATCACCTACCGTACCCCAAGAATGACAGAGGGATGTAAAAAAATCGCTTCGATGAGCTGAGCAACGCTTCTTTCAGATCCAGATTGCACGCATTTTGAAGGAAGTCATGGCGATATTCCGGAAATACTCGGAATTCCAGAATTTTGCGCGATTTTGGGAAATTTCGCGGAAATCCGCGAATGGACGAGATTTTGCACATTCTGTGAGCGCATTGTACAGTAATCTGATTCACATTTCAAATATTTATATAAGATCTCTATACAGTAATGCTCACTTTGAATGCACGTGTCATCTGTCACAGTTCTCAGCCAGTGCTCAATTTCAATTTCTGTATCATTGGCAATCGGTTTTTTGTGAAAGCAGCTCTAAGACATCAACATCATCTCACGCATCTTTATGAAAAGTTAAGATCAAACCTTATGAGGATCAAAGAGTACATAAGATGGTGTTGCATGAATATGCACCTGGAGAAGATCAGCAAGGAAGAGTCCAGGCATCGAAAGTCTGAAATTAAAAACAAATGATGCAAAGCACATGGTGAAAAAAAGGAAATTGAAAGAGTCTCATTATTGTGTCTTACTTAGTGAAACTGAATACACGGGGTCAAAAATTTGGGAAGATGCAGAGTTGTCATGACTCTGCCCTACATCATAATCATCAAGTTTTCAATACTTCTACCTACTGAAGCGGCTTCTGAGCTATTAGCATCAGACCACCCATGTTGATGGGCGGAGTCAGCTGAACCGCTTCTACTGGAGCGTTTTTCTCGATTAAGAATTCTTCTTTTGCAGTGGGACTTGGATCATTACTTAGTTAGAGGTACCGTTATTATACAGCATCAAAATCTCAAAATCCTCAGTTTGGGATGATGGTATCTCTGAATCATAATGCTCTTGGGAAGTGTTTTGATTCACTTACCCTTCACTCATGGCAAAAGCAGCTACCGTACTTCTTACAGTATAATTGGCTGCAAGCTTCTCAAAAGGGAGTTTGTTATGGGTTTTGGTAGTGTCATAGAATATCACCACCGGCCTGCCTAGTGAGAGAACGGTAAGCAGAGCTCGAATATCGGTAAGACGATGCTGTAAAAAATATTCCTCACTAAAAAAAGAAAAATATCACGACTAGGCTTAAACTTACTACTGATGGATGCAAATTCTCCGCTATAAAGTCGGCCATGCTCTCGTAAGTTATGTTTTCATAAAGTGTATTTGCTTTCGTGATTGTTTCTAGCGGTTTCATAGCGACGAAAGCTGGTTGATGTGCCCTGAACCACTCAAGTTTTTTGAGAGAGATCTAAAACTACATATGAACTTATTTTTTCTGACTAGAAATTCAGGAGAGAAAAGAATGAGTAAACGTGACATGAATTTGACTTACCACTTCTCTATCGGTTCAGCTATTAATTCGGTCAGATGATATTCTCCGTGATGTTCATCAGCAAAAATTTTGAAATTTTTATAGGCGTCGGATTCTCGCGTTGATCCGAAGTACATTATCACCAAGGGTCTCGTTTTTTCAAATCCTGAAAAAACGTTATTGCGCATTTCAAAAATAGCTGTTGCAAACTGAATGATTCATATATGCCGAAATAGCCCAAGTGCTGGATCCCAAAAAGTGAATCACGAGCACAGTTTCAGCCAATCACAGCACGCTTATGGAAAGCGAAGCGTGTCGGGACGCACGACAGCCAATCATAAGACTGTCACTCAGATATTGTCGCTTGGCAATTTCACTAATTACATGGTTTTCCATTCGAAAAGAGTTTTCCGTGATGCCATCTTTCTTACCTGGTACAATGCCATCCCTGTAGTAAGGAACAGCGTCCTGTGTTAGATTTGTAATTACCAGTCGCTGAAGGCTAAAAATGAAAAAAAGTGTTATTGATTGATGATTGGAATTTATTACGTTTTGATCCAATCCCGAATCATTTCGGCATCGATATCGTATAGATAGCGTTTATACTCCAATCCGTTTTCGTACGCTATTACAGTTGGCATGTCGGTAATAGAATGTCCTTCACAAATTATTTTCTAGAACTTTGAAAATTGAATTTTTTCCAAAATGTAGCAAAAAATGCTTGAGATAAACTAACCTGTGCAGAGCAATTCACTGCGAGTCCACTATCAGGCTTTTTGAACACTTCTCCGAACGCATAATAGGCGGCAAAGTTATCATAACCCTCTCGAATCGATATATTGATTTTACGATTTCTCGCACAAAGGTAATTTACCTGGCTCGTAATAAAGCACGAAAGTTGTTTGATTTTTATATATGAGTCTGTCAACTTGCTCGGAATCTTCCGCACGTGGAACCGTTAACTGGTACTTCCACCAGTCATTAGCTGAAGCTTCGGATGACTTTTGATTAACCCCATCAAAAACTTAACTTACTGTCGCTTTCTTCTGAGCGATGAAGATAAATCTCACTTGTAAATTGCAAAAATAATCTAAAATGTAAAATTTCAACTAAACTATCAGATTTCACGTCCAAATGTGTTCGAAAGCCTATAATAATCTATTCATGTAAAATATAACTGGGGAATTCACCAAATATTGATCTTCTGCATTTTCGTTTTTGAGCAAGATTGCTGCGGGGCAAGTAAGCCTGCTGATGCTAGCTAAGATATAGTTCTTGCTTATTGTTTTCTATCCATTGTTAAATCGATTTATCGACTTTTCTTGTAAATTTTGAGCTATGTGTAAAGTTTGTACAGAGGGAAAACAATAAGATATATCAAACTGTATTTCTGAATGCGTCATTGGGCAAAAGAGAAGTTCCTATCATTGTATGTCTAAGTGTTAAGATGAGCAGAGTAAATAACAGCTAATTTACAGAATATAAATTGTCTCACCTCTGCGCATCTTCTTCAACTGCGCTTTTCCTCACATGACCATTGATTTCGATGTTCGAATAATTTGAACTGAAAAGTTTCGGTAATGACGTTGTTGCTTGCTGGAAAAATGGCGCTCGGGTGTTCTTAGCTAATGTGATGAAATGTTCATTATCGTAAAAGATTTCCAGGTACTTTTCTGTTATCAGGACCATTTTTTTAAAGAAGGATATCTCTTCTGACCTTGTACCATTTTTGTTTCCAATTTAGGAAGGAGTGTCAACCTTCAGCCACATGTCAAAAAAAATTTGACACGTCATCTACATGTTTAACAGGTTTTACCAAGGGTTTGTGTTGTCAGTATTCTAGTCAGTAAAGAACCCATTTTCAAACGAACAATTTCAAAAATGAACAATGTTATAATAATAACGCCATCCTATTATCACTGAACACATAAGATTGCCCAAAATGGAGAAGCGCGCTAAAATTCCATCATCCAAGCGGCGAAATAAGCAGCAGCGAGATACTGCAAGCCATCATTTATAGTCTCTCCTGGTTAAATTCGCATCGCGGAAAGTTTAAAGAAAAAGACAAATTTGATTTATCGCTGAAGGCAATTAAGATTGTTCTGCGATAAGTTCTAGACAATTTTGCTTTTATAAAAACAATTGAAAGGCTTTAGGTGGTCAGAAATGCTTTTTATCTCACCGGATGATTTCGAGAAAACATGTCAAAATGAACTAAAACGTGTCAAATTTCTGACACGTGGCGGGGAGGCAGTCTTCGTAGAATCTATGAAAAATTGTTCTTAGACTAAAGAACCTATTTGAGAGCCTTTTGAAAAAATGGGTCCGGATAACGGAAAAGTACCGTTTCCATTCTATCTTTAACTTTCACATTAGCTTTCCAAATCCTTAGAATTCAGTCCGAAAGCGTGCTAAAAAATAGGCCACAAGTAAATCATATCATACACGCACTCATCTTGGGCTAGAATTAGTCATCCACACCCAAAGGTGGTTAAATTTTGGAAAACCCAAGTATGTGGAACAAGTTTTCGAAGTCTGGAATAGCCAGTCACTAGCAGAAAAGTTATAATTTCATCCAAGAGAACTTCGCTTCTGGAATTCGCCTATGTAATCTTCCATCTCAAAGACAACTTTGAAATCCTCAGTAAAGTACAACTGATTTCAAGCGGGCAATTGACTGGATCAGCAAGTTGATTTGTATGATTGTGAGAATCCTAATATACCTTTTAAATGCCACAAATACAGTATTTCCTTCAAGTTTTTGACATTTCTCTTTGTACTCTCCTTTACAATCGTGTTGTACAAATTCTGCACTGATATAACGGTTATCAGCATTGATCGCAGCAGTCAAACGTCGAATCGTTTCGAGAACCGCTTCATCTGAACGTCTATGTATAGAGGAATAGGAACAGTTGTCCACGTCATACCTGTAGTCGGTTGAACAACATGAATGATGACATCTAGTGCATGAGTATTGACGAAAGCATTAGTGAGAAACAAAGTGGAAACTATCACAAGCGACAGCATGGCGTTCGGGTCGACTGATAAGCACATGGCACCGTGTGGCTTTGCCACTGATGATTCTGGACATCGGGCTCTACAGAAAAAGCTGCTCACCTATATATTTCCTACTGCTTCTCGTATATTATTGTGTTTTTAGTTACCTGTTTCTGCAGTTTGGCCTTTTACCGGCTTATCAATCAATCCAGCAGAAAAATAGCTATGAGTCGTCGATTTCGTAATTCGTCTTTTTGTGCAGCAATTTCATTCCCAATTATTCAACCTCGATTTTTTGGAAATTTGTTTTCATACTTTTATATAATGTGGAAAAATGCGATTACATGGCAAGTTGCATAATGAACAGCAAATAATCTGATTTATCTGTAATCGGATTTCTAAACCCCCTCAAAACCTTGTCATTGTCTTCTTTAGCCCAAAATAAGATTGTAATGGACTTTTATTACCTAAGCCTAGCAAATAAAGGTCTCTTAAATTCATTACTTCGGCTAAAGATGACAATTACAAGTTACAAAGCTTTGCCAGGACCCATAAACAATCGAGCTTGGGGTCCTCTTGATTCTTAATCATTCAAAATTTGCGCTTCTAAATTAGAATTTTTAGAGTAAACAGATCTTTCTTCCTGCCAAGAAAGAACGCGGAATATTTTGCCGATGACTTTTGTATACACAAATTTTTTCATTTTATTTCTTTGCATCTTACAGCACTAGAAATGTATTATACTTCTAGTACTTTCCGCATCCTCTACAAATTTCAAAATGAGCATTTTCAGTATTTCAACGATGTAATGCCTCTTCTATAGTGAAAACAGTATAACCATTTTTGATCACTAAACAAATTGATGTCGTGCAGAAACTTTATTTTTCTTTGATTGACTATTTAATCAAATGAGACTTGTGGCAAATGTTAGGATCGCAACGAATTTTACATTCCTTTTTTTCAAAAACGAGTTTAACACGCATTTTTTTGAGAGAAATCAAAATTAATGTTGCATCTTCTCTATAACTTTCAAACTTTTCCTGATTTTATTCCCTTTTCTAATATTCTGCGGCTTTTCCAATTAATTGTAAGATGCTTTTTTGTCACTCCATAATATTTATCTATTATTTTTACAGAGCCCTCACATGCCGATAGGATCAAATGTTCCAAGTGTGACCGTCCTGCTAGACACTGTTGAAGCCGGTTTTGCACTGTGAGTTTTGTGAACATGGTCCGAGTACTCGATAAAATTAGGCAAATCTGTCTAAAAATATCTTTGTCCTAACACCATTACAAGTTTAAACTTTTGAGCAACTCATCTCCGTACAATAATTTTTTTGCAAGCACCTCTCCTCCCCCCCCCTCCTTTGCACTCTGCGCAGTGATTGTTTCCAATTGACTGTGATGTTTATACATGATCATGTCACGATAATGTAAACGTTAGCAACAGCACTGTTCCCTGCATCAGCTTTTCATCTTTATCAATCGATAGAGCATTCATGGAGAAAATAAAAAGGTCAGTTTTCCAATGTTTGATTATATGTTTGCGGCTTGCTAGCAGTATTTGCAGTCACGACTGAACTTGCCAGCAAAGTTTGGCGCACTTCCAAGAATTTTAATCTCCTGAGACATTGGGAATGTATAAATATGTCAATGCAGCATCAACTTGCTTAGTCATGACGAGCACATCAAGTTTTACATGCGTTTTTAAGCGCTAGGACAACCAAATCCACGAATTTTCGTTGAAAATTTCTTAAGTGTGCATATAATCTTTTACGCTCCTTCACTCATTTCCTTCACCTGCTTTCACTGATAACTTAGCACACAATCTACTCCATAAGTCGTAATCCAATACAATGTATAAAAATCATTTCAAAGCTTACTCTGTATTTGCGAAGCAAGCTTTTTTTCGTAATCTTATGATGGATTATTTTCGAATCCCTTTTAACAAAGGAACGATTCATTTTAAAAAATACAGTAATTTTTTGAGGTACAGTCGAATAGGTTTAGCGGTAAATATAGTGTGCTTACACAGAAGGTGAAATGCGGTGAAATTTGCGCGTGAACAAGTAGCCACGCCAGTACGGCGGGCATCGCGCGCGCGCAATTGGCCGGCGTCACAGTCGAAGCTATTTTTTCACGCGCAAATTTTACCGCATTTCACCTTCTGTGCAAGCACACTATATTTACCGCTAAATCTACTCGACTGTACAATCGATGGGATGCGGTGCAGGAGGAACCAAAGGCCTGCCGCCTGTAGCCGCAGGAGATAATTAGGAGCGCGAGCGCTGCGGAGAAGATTTTGGCAAGGATCTAAGAAAACTTGGCAAGGATATCCCTTAGGGACAAACTCTCATAACTCTTCTTGGAATTAACTTTCAAGGATACAAAGCACAAGTTTGGAATTAGTATTGAAATGGGCATTTTTCAGTAATACGCCTACCGCATAAACTACTCTGTCTCATTACTTGACGAGCCTTTAAAATCTACCACAATCTGGAGAGTCAAGTTCAATGTTGTGTGAAATTTTAAGCGAACTTTTTAGTGAAATTTCCGGATTCGAAGTTGAAAGTAGGAACTGGTGATCAGGAAATAATGTTAACTCAGTTGCATGTGATGAACTTTTGCTAATGTGTACAGCCTCGAAAGGATTACCGACACAGTTTCAAAAACAGCAAACCTTTTGAAATCTATAGTGTCAAAATTTGAAATTAGAATAGTTTCGAAGTTATGAGTCAAACTGCATATTGCATCTTGACTCAAGCCTCAGATGTGTTCATTCATTCTTATGACATTTTGATTTTGGTTCGTTGACTCAAAAGGCAAAATATTCCTTTATCTCAAACAAAAAAGAATGAATTTTAAATTAAAATCCTGGTCCTCAACGATCTGTAATTTCAAAATTCATATAAAACAAAAAGTTACTATAAGAAAGTTGACTTTCCTTATCTTTGCAATTTCAAATTTTCACTTACTTTTAGGATCAGTAGATGCGCCTTTCAATTTGCATTCAAAATCTGTTTTTCAAATTTTTTGAGGTCATTTTCAGGCAAAGTTATGAAGATTTGTTTTTAAGGGATATCCTTGCCAACTTTTCTTGGATCCTTGCCAAAATCTTCTCCACAGCGCTCGCGCTCTTAATTATCTCTTGCGGATACAGGCGGCAGCCCTTTGGTTCCTCCTGCACCACCCCCCAATCGATGTCACCCAAGGGTCCGCTTTTCCGTGACAGCTACGCGTTCGCACCGCAAGACTCTAGCGCGTCGACCCGTTTCGATGAGGCAAGTTCTAAATGCGCAAGCTATACGCGCGTGAACGCGGCGCGAGGCTCTGGTGTTGCAACTTGGCTGGTGGAAAAGGGAGCACATTGTTGACCCAGACTGTATACATTGTGGCAATGTGTGCAGCGGAAAAGGTTTTTTTGTTGAAGTGTGCAACCGCTTTTAAAGGCAGCGTCCAGGCAGATCTGGACCTATGGGGCTTTTACGTGGAAAGTACTTTTGGAGCCCTAGCTAAGGCACTGCCCAAGCGGCAGCTCAGGTAGTGCTGTAATGGCTGAGATAGTCCCCTCGGAACTGGACCCCGCGAACGTATTCGCATGAATTCATGGCAGTTTCGCGCCAGGATCCACGCTTTACGCCATGAATCCATGGGAAACACGGTCGCGGGGTCCAGTTTCGAGGGGAATATCTCAGCCATTACAGCACTACCTGAGCTGCCGCTTGGGCAGTGCCGTAGTTAGGGCCCCAAAAGTACTTTCCACGTAAAAACCCCATAGGTCCAGATCTGCCTGGACGCTGCCTTTAAAGAGTGTGGCCAGTCAGGAGGCCCAAATCTGTTTCCTACCGTTTTTTTTCTTTTTTTATCTTCCTCATTGCCGGGGCACATAAACACTCTTCGAGTAATTAATTTTTCTTCACCTGAAGTGTCAGTTTCTTTTTGAGACTGTGTGTTGCATACTTTAGCGATGTACCTACCAACTGCGTACGCTTCAAGAAAACGTGGGCAAACACTATGGATACATGCAAATAGCAAATAGTCTTAAAGTCCCGAGTCGTCTATAATAGTCGGCTTCATAGTGCTCTGCATGATTTATGAGAAGATTCGTCACTGCCGCAGCGTCTCGTGACAAGAATGGGTAATCATTATGCAAACATTTGTAGCAAAGCGTTTCTGTCTTCAACAAGATATCCACATTCTACTCGCTAGGTTTCCATTCAACTTGCTTGCAAATGGAAAATTCGTGAGATCTACTCTCCTCTCCTCCTCTTCCCCTCCGTCATTGTTATTGACACCCGGAAGGGAAAAACAATCGACAAATTGCAGACGCAGCTCCCAAAATTGTCAAGTTAATTACGAACCACCACAAGTGCATGAGCTGAATATTCATAACGAATTGTTTATATTCACCCTCTGTAGCATATGTATAGAAATTTCCCACAACAAATGCATACGAAAGGGCCGGGCATACTTCACGCACTCTCAGTCGCGACGCGATTTGGCAATTCGCCAGACGTCTTCAGATCCTACACTAGCATGCTGCATATGCATAGAGTGTATAACTTACGTGGATTGACAAAATGTCCTATCTTCTGTACATTTAAAATGTGGTTACAGTGAGTTATGGACAGTTGGAATATTGCCAAATCGCGTCGCGACTGAAATTCGCATGAAGTATGCCCGGCCCTTAGAGCAGCCAAAAAAAAAACTGTTCCATATTTCAAGTAATAGGTAACCTATAGCTTTTATAGCACTAGCTGCTATTGTATTTGCAATGGTCAAAGCGAAAAGTAAGAAAATGGCCGATTGCTTCTTGGTTCAACATTTTAATCTGGATACTCTGTAAAGAGGTCCTCTTATCAAATTCTTGATTTTTGGTCCATTCATGCGGTCTACAAACTAAAAGGAGATATGGCCTTGCGAATCACTCAAAACTCTTGCTCATCTCTCTCCAAAAATGTAAAATGTATTGGCCGAACTTTATTTTTGTACGTCTTTTGTTGATCTTCACCTGATCGCATTCGAACACTGCTAAAGCTCTTGTATTTCCATTTAAACTCACATGAACTCTTCAGAGTAAGCGGTAGACTCTCGTAGTGTATGTAAGTCAAATGATTTTGGAGTTAAAATTCAACTTTGGCATTTACACAAGATTTCAGGGTTTGTAGAATATACAGCGCTATAACGAAGTAGTTTGCTCTGCTTTCTCATACCATCTGACTTGTGTCCTATCTCGATCATCACAATTTTGTATGTTTTGCTAGCTACAATGTGAAACATGTTCAATTTTGTGCTAAAATTATGCACTTCGAGTCCAGAGAGTTCGTGGAAGCCTTAGACTCTCAGACCCTTGCAGATGTGCAATTGCACACCTGTTCAATTTATCTAATTCAAATAAAAAATTGTGTTGGCATGAATGATTGATTACCACTTGAATTTCTTGTAAATGCTTGCGAACAGTTTCCAATCCTTCATGCTCGTTAAAAATGCAAGCATGCCCTGAAAGGCGTCAGCCTTCTTCGGCTGGACCGCAAATGTGCTCGACATGTTCACGGTGCAGTGACGTGATCGATGTCGTCGGTGCTCGCTCGGCTTCTTATTATGGAGCGGCCACGTCGTCCTCATTACAAATGCTTATGTAGAGTCGAGCTTCATACAAATTCTTATCAAAAATCAATTTATGGAATTGTTTGAACTAATTCTGTAACAATATTCCGACTGTTTAATGAGTTTTTGAGAATATATTTTCTTTGTATTTGTCCAGCTTTCAAATCTCGCTACTTACTCCATGTTAGCCTTTGTTTGGTCAGGAACACGAAGGGCGCCGTTATCAAAATGTTTACTAAGCTTGCTCGTATCGATTTGTTTTTCTTTTGGCCCGATGACTCTCCTTGTTTCCTGGTAGTGTCGAATCGGCTTGTCCCTGTAATGATGGATTTGCCTGTAATGTAATCTGCAGCGATAGATGATGTCTTAATAGAAAGTGCATTCTACATAATCCAATCATTGCACCCATAGTGTAGGGAAAAATCACTTTGGGTTCAGAAACGGTGCTCACATTATTCTAGGCACTTTTTGCTTAGCGAAGCTGAAAGCGACACTTCATGCTCTGTCTGTCATTCAGTAATGCTTTAGTCCACATTGGAAGTTTTCTTTTCTTGCTTTTGGTCATTTAACTCTGAAGGTTGTCTTTGCGCTCAATTTTGAGCTCATTTCAGCTTTCATCAGCCTCATATGCTCGGTTTCTTTAGCTTTTGAGCAGGTTGGGGTTTCTTACTCGCTTTTTAATACTCAGTTTGTATATCATATTCGAGACGTCGCTTTCATAATCATCTCCAAGCATCAGCTTCCACTTCCTACTCAGGCTTGTTCTTCCCCGTATCTTTTAAGCTTCCTTAGCTGTTTTGAGTAAAATATTGTGAACCCAGTTAATTTTTCACTAGGGGAATATGTAGAATATATAATCAGCTTCAAATTTGTGGTCCGGTCTGCTCATCTTTTGCTTTAACCACGTCCAGGTTACCATTCAGGTTCGAACAAATGGCGCTGCGCAAGGTGCGCAGCAACCTTGACAGGTTGTTCGATAAGAGCCTCACAGACTTGATACGCGGCATTCGAAACAATAAGGAAAATGAGGTCAGTGAAGTTTTTTTCTGGTTATAATTTAGTGGAAACTATTCACTCAGCGTCAAGAGGCATCATTGCTTGTTTTTCGTGCGGCCCTTGCGAGTTTAAAGTGCGATGTTGTTGAAGTTTTCGAAGTCCTTACAAGTTTAAGTACGCTACGGCGCTTGGCGGTTCTTATGATGTCAACTTTTTGATATGTTTATCGAATATGCTAGACGTTTCTGCGGATATCGTTCTTGTGTGGTGATTTGTTACGAACAGCTAGAGTCAGTATGATTGCAGCTCTGGGCCTTTACTTTGTAAAATTGCATCAGAGTCGTTATAGTATGAAACTGACTATAAGTGTGACGTTTGGCGAGTGAGGTGTGGAAGGACATTTTTATAATTTGTCAAATAATAACGGAGCTAGAGTCAGCGTGATTGCCAGCTCTGAGCCTTTACGCAATCAAGCTGCTCTAGAGCCGTTTTCCGTCATAGGGGTGATTATACAGTTCTGTAAATTGTATATCTAAATCGTGTGCAGACTCGGATAACATAACTGCCTAGATATACCGCATTGCGCCTAGTTTCACACTTACTGATTCATAAAATAGTTTGTTTTGTTCATGAAGTAGTAGTTCTTCAGCGATCCTCTTTTTCAAAAAGGGTTATAAAAATCACTTGTGCAAGCGTATACTCATTCTCAATAGCTATTTCTTGATGAGAAATTGCGGAAATTTTCAAATCATAACTTTTGTTTAGGCTCGATATATCGCGTCGTGCATTGAAGAAATTAAGATGGAACTTCGGCAGGACTCAACGTACATCAAAGCGAATGCCATCGAGAAACTCGCATATGTGAGCTTGTCACAACTTTATTAGTATTTTTTTGTTTGACGTCAGCAGCAAGCATTCAACCGGTTAGCGTATTTGCATTGTGGTAGTTTTTCACGTGTCATTCCACTATTCCATCTGTTGCTGCCATAATTTTTCCGCTAGATGAGGTCTGGGAAATGGCTCCGGAATGAGCATAAGATTTATGGGGAAAATCTGGTCTCACGTTTGTCATATTCCGCTGCAGCAGAATTATCCGCTTAAACGTGATACTCATCTTTTTTTTTGGATTGCTGGACAAGTCCTCTGCAAGCGCTCAGGACAACTGATGCATCGTTGTTCATTAGCTTCGATGAAGTGCATAAGATAGACTTAAAACAATTTTTATACGATTTTGCCCGAAGGGTTTTGTCACGTATCGGTGAATGAGACCTATCCATTTCAGCTTCAAATGCTTGGCTACGACATTTCTTGGGCGGCTTTCAATATCATCGAAGTAATGGCGTCCACAAAGTACACAGAAAAGAGGATAGGGTTTGTACCTTGTAATCTTCGATTTCTTGATGTTTTGACTGCTGAAGCGACAAATTTAGTTATTTGGCTGCAGCGCAGTGCTTCCATGATACAACAGATGTGTTGATGTTGACTACGAACTTAATACGGAAAGATTTGAACAGGTAAGTCTACAAATGCTCCTCACTTTAATGTTATATTGGTCTTTTTTAGTACGAATATTTATGATTCTGGCGTTGCACTTGGTGGACTGTCTTGCTTTGTTACCCCAGATTTAGCGAGAGATCTTGCTAGTGACATAGTAAATCTGGTAAGTTTACAACCAGTCTGGTAAGAGTATCATTTGCATATTGATCTGGCTCATAAAATCTCTGTAGCTATCTTCATCGCGGCCGTACACTCGAAAACGAGCGGTACTGCTGTTGTATAAAATCTTTCTCAAATATCCGGAAGCTTTGAGACCTACCTTCCCGAGATTAAAGGATAAGCTCGAGGATCCGGATCCAGGTGAGCAAAGTTCCTATAGATCTATTTTTTGGTGTTCATACTTTAAATTCGTCTACCCTCGTTCTTCCATATCTATTTCATCTCTTTCTTAGTTCAGACGACTGGCTGAAATAAAGTCTGACCTATATCAGTCACTCAGTCAAGTCTTCCACTGCTCTGACTTTTTCTTTTATGTTTACTTACAGGCGTCCAAAGTGCAGCTGTAAATGTGATTTGCGAGCTGGCTAGAAAAAATCCAAAAAATTACCTAACATTAGCTCCTGTATTCTTCAAACTCATGACTACATCAAGCAACAACTGGATGTTGATAAAAATTATCAAACTGGTAAGCATTCTTCTTTGAGTTGGTTATCTCGCCAATGCTCCAACATACTTCCTCGTTTTCAGTTTGGTGCACTTGTGCCTCTAGAACCTCGTCTTGGTAAAAAACTTCTCGAGCCCCTTACGAATCTCATTAACAGGTAAATTGTCGCGTTCATTCTTTCCTTGTGTTTCTATTTATCTCTTCTTTTGAGTAGTGGTGATTGCTCATTTGTTAAGAAGACCTTGTCTAATCTATATAGCATTTGATTTCAGCACATCGGCAATGTCACTGCTATACGAATGCATCAATACTGTGATTGCTGGTATGTTCACAAATCACGTTTGTTTTTTTCCTTCCCTAGTCCGACTCTTTTTGCAGTTTTGATCAGCATATCAGCAGGAGGAGATCATGCTGCAAGCATACAGGTAATCCCTTCACTTCCTTGTCCTACTCGTTTCATTATTGAGGTGTATTTTAGCTTTGCGTGCAGAAACTTGGGGTTCTCATTGAGGATTCTGACCAAAATCTCAAGTATTTGGGATTGTTGGCAATGGGCAAGATTTTGCAAACACATCCAAAAGCTGTGCAGGCTCACAAAGACATTGTGCTTCGGTGTCTGGACGATAAAGATGAGAGTATACGATTAAGGTCGGCTATGACACCTTACACATGTCCTTTCAGGCATTTCGGTCATTTTTGAGAGGAATGCTGATTTTGCAGATCCCTGGATCTTCTGTATGGCATGGTGTCCAAGAAGAACATAATGGAAATTGTAAAGAAATTGATGGAACACGTCGAGTCAGCTGAGGGTTCACATTACAGGTGTGTTCCTGCCGCTATCTCTATGCTTCTGGGTGAACCAGTACATCCTTTTCTTTCAGGGATGAGCTACTGACAAGAATAATCGGAATATGTAGCTACAATAATTACCAGTTTATCACTAACTTCGAATGGTATGTTTTTGACATTTACAGTGATTTTGATTCACACATTTGTCCTGAAAACTTTGCTTGAGGTACATTTCGGTGTTGGTAGAGCTCACAAAAGTCGAAGGCACAAAACATGGTGCAAAGATCGCGGAACAGGTATGTGATGACCATTTCTTGAGCTTGATTTTCTTAAAAATTTTATATTTTGCAACAAGTTTTTGATTCTTCAGATACAAGATGTCACTGTGCGCGTGGAATCTATCCGGCATTTCTCTGTATCGCAGATGGCTTTGTTGGTCAGTTCATTTTATTTCTTCTTTTTCATCGTCCTCAACTCTAATTTGAGGTTGAAAATGCTCACGTATTGCTGGCTGGTAGTGCACAACAAAGAAGCAATATTTCTGAAGTGCTGCTGGCAGCTGCTTGGATCTGTGGAGAGTACAGTCAGTAAGTGACTTGAATTGTTTGCGTATGGCAAGAGTATCAAAGTTTTGTTCTCATTCTTGCTTGATTAAAAAATGTTTCACCTTCTAGACATGTCCGAAATGTGCAATCGGTACTGGAGTCAATGTTGCGAGCGCGTACATCAGTGATGTCCGGTCATATTTTATCAGTCTATGTACAGAATATTGGCAAATTGTATAGTACTTTGCTGTCCAAAGCTGAAGAGGTGGGCCATTCGATTTCACTGCTTTTGAACAATTCGTCTTCGTCAGGATGATGACTGGGATGCGATCGAATCCCTTGATAATCTCATGCTTTCTAAATTAGCTGACTTTGAGCTTGCGGAACATTTAGAGGCGCAAGAGAGAGTAAGTTCAACATCCATTGATTGCTTCCTCATTTCCACCACCATGGTTTTAGGCATGCACCCTGATGAGTATACTACGGGTTGCTGAAACAACTCATGCAAATCGTGAGAAAATAGCAGACGATATAGCAAAGCTCTATGAGGGAGAACTGAATCCGGTTGCTGCCAAAGCTCAAAAGAAAGTGCCGATACCGGAGGGGTATGTTTTTCTACCTCAATTCTGCTTCTGTTTATCTCTGTTCATTTTCATTTTAGTCTCGACCTCGACCAATGGATCAACGAGCCATGGGAGGACACACCAGAATCGAGCGAAGAAAGTGATGTTGAGACTACTTTTGGGCAGGTGAGACCTGTTAGAAGTTGCTCTTGTCGTGAAGTTACTTTTTGCTTGTATCGCAGTTTAAATGCATTTATGCGCCTAATATTGTATTTCTCCAGCCAGCACCACGTATCCGCAGCGAATTCACAAGCTTTGGATCTGTACCAACATACGAAGATGAACCGAAGTTTGGTGAAAAGCCTAGAAAGAATAAGAAAAAGGTAGGTCGATAGCTTGTGACAGTAGCTAACTCTTTTCTCAAATTGTTTCTACCAACGTTTTTCAACTGTTTTCAATTATTTTTTTTCTTATGCCTTTTCAAATGTTCAATACCATTTTTACCTTATCGTCTCAATGTAGGAGGCTGTTGAACTCTCTCCTGAAGAAATTGAGAGAAGGCGCAAAGCGAGAGAAGCAGAACGAGAGAGCAACCCTTACTATGTGAAAGGCACTGCCGCGCCAAAACGTCCCACTCGATTTGTTACTATGGAATCAATGCATGCTAATGACGGCGATAAGATCGACATCCAGAGTCCTTTGGAGATTCCAGGCTGGTGTTCCTATCGCTTCTGTTAGTTATCTTTTCTCATTGTTGACCGTTTGAAGGGGTTGTGGGTTTATCTCGGTATATGGAGCAGCAAGATTCGACATTGACGTGGAAGGAGGCTAAGGAAGACGTGAAGAAGAAGAAGAAGGGAAAGGGAAAGAAAGGAAAGAAGAAGCGACGTGTCAGCACTTCCAGCGAAGAGGAGGTGACTGTAGTGCATCAGGTAAATTACGTAATTCTTATTGTTTTCAAAAAGATTTTTCTGTTTCTTCGTGTTCGATCTCATTGGTGAGGAGGATCAGATTTTTTATAGGTAAATCGTGCTGATGGTGAAATGCCAGAGGGTGCAAAATCGACGGACGACGAGGACGACGCAGCTGTAAGCCACTGTTTTTTTCTTCTGTGTTTTCAGCTTAAAATGATTTCTTAGAAACTTGCTTCCGATGAGTTCCGAGCTCTCGACATCAATCTTGATGAACCATTGAGACCTGATGAGGTGGTTCGAGGGCCTCCAGTTTACAATAGACAACGTGCAACATCACCGCGAGGACCGCTTGTGCCACGATCACCCACAGCAACTTCGTACCAAAACCGTGCTCCACTCGACTTAATCGAGCCTATCAAGAAAAAGAAGAAGGAGAAGGCAGTGAAAGACGACGGGGTACAAAAGAAGAAAAAGAAGAAGAAGGCACCAGCAGTTACCCACACTGAGAATGCTATCGCAGCTCCTCACGATGAACTGGACATTGATGCTTGGTTAAGAGACGAGCAAGCACCGGCACCTACCGTTGTTGAAAATTCCAAGGTAATTTTTCGGATGCATTTCCCAGTCCTATGAATTTTCCTGCATTTGAGCCCGAAAAGAAGACGAAAAAGAAGAAGAAGCTGACTGTTGCGAGGGAAGCTTATGAGGTAAGATTGAATATTGTTTTGGTTTTTTGATGTGTGACTTTCAGGAAACCTCAGGTGTCTGCACTCCTTCAAATCCCAATATCGACCGCATCTCGCCAAAGACCAGTCATTGCACAACGCCTGGTAGCGCGAAACTTTGCTCCAATTCTGACCTTGTCGTGGTAAGGATCACCTTCTAACTATATTTTTGCGTCTTATCACCATTTTCCTACTACTTTTGATTTGAATCAGTGTCTTCCACTTCTGAAAGCGTCTTGCTTGTATAGGACTACGCAACAACCGCTAATCCTGGCAGTGAAGAGGTCATAATCAAACTAGGATTGATTATTCCTGGCCCACGTCGACTGAAAGATATCGAGGCAAATGTTGTTGACACGCTCAATGCTCGTATGGTTAGGAGTGAGGTAAGCGATTGGTTGCATTTTCTAAGTAGGTAATCTAGCAATCATTTTTTTAGCCTGGATTCTTACTGCCGACAGCATTATCACCTGGTGATCATGGTGAACTGCGTTTGCATATAGCTCTTGTTTCTAAGACAACATCACAGACCTTGAGAGGGACAATAACTTACCTTGCTGAGGTGGGTTGGATAGAATGCTTTTTTCTGTCATTGGTCAAGTTTCGGTTGCAGTTAGAATGGGTTAGTATTCTTGCGCATAAATTTGAGTGTTTAGGAGGAGGACGGGTCAGTTCCTGGAAAGCTTGATTTCAAAGTTCCCTTGCGATCTACAGACTCACTGCTCTCGGTGGCGATAAGCAAGTTTGTGGTTGTTTTCTTTTCGCGTATTAACGGCATTTTTGTCTTCACTTTGGTTTGCAGAAGTGACTTTTCTCAACTTCTTGCCGACGGTCCTGTGGACTTCTCAGCTTCAGCTCAGTTTGCTTCTGAATCTGGTTTTCGTGATCTTCTTACAAGGATCACCTTTGTTGGACATTTGTCAGGTTAGTGTGCATTTATAATCTTCATTCATTTAAGATGATCATTGAAAACTTGTCAAAAGTGAGATTTGAATGAGGGAAAGACTATGTTCTTGCAAGTTCCTGCATTTGTGCTCATTCTTTTCAAATCTTTAGCTATTTGTCAACGTCACATTTTGCGGTTTTTCATGAGCCTCAGAAATCCTTCCATTCAATTCTGTTGAATTTTTTTGTTATTGCAGTTGTGGAAGAGGTCTCTTCAGCTGCATCGCTGTATGCGACAACTACATCGGGAAGTCCTGTGTGCGTGTTATTGAAGAAAAATGTAAGTTTATAGCTTATTCAACTTTTCTTGAACTGTAGGACGTTTGTTCCAGGAAGAGAATGTCCACATAGCTTGCAAGAGTGGTGATCAAAAACTGGCTGACGTTATAGTCGAAGATTTAAAGGACATTTGCACCAGAAGATGATTTTATTTGAAGAGTCAGGCCTGCTTTTTTGAATGCACGCAAAGTTTTGAAATTATGTACAGTTTATATACTTTACTCATCTGACGTTTCCAAAGTTCCAAAAACCATTCAAGTTCATTGCCCAATAGTAGACAAGGAAGCTTTTTGTTTTTACCAATCTTGCATGTTTTACAATAATTTTGTAAGAGCAAATAGCATCCCTTGTTATGCATACGGGGGTGTTACTATCTTCCAATAGTTTGTTGCACATTTTCTTCTCACTCTCACTGTTGTGCATGTGCGAGGTCTTTTAATCATATAATCGGCTATGCTCATCCTCAAAAAACGTTTTTCGATTTGAAACTCTTTTCTACGTGTTCTGTTGCTGTAATTTATTGTTTGCATTTACATGAGATTGACATTCCGTGAGAGACTTGGATACGAGACATCATATTTACGCTGACTTGACATCTTCTTTCTTTCTTTCCTCGTTTTCTACGTCTGGTGAGCACTGTGTTACTTTCTTTAGTCAAAATCCTCCATAAAATTAATGCTTTTACTAGGAAAAATTTATTTCATTTACTCGAGGATTGTTGATGATTGATTTTAAACGGAGGATAGCTTGCCCCTAGCATCTAATTTTGATAATGTTCACTTTGCATAAGCTTGTATAGTAGTGGTAACAAGATGCATAAATATCTGTCTTATGAGACGTGGTATAAATATTACGTCGGGAGTAATGTTTAGGACCATTCTTCAAAGCCAAGTTAAAGGGAGCAACGGTTGATACAGGCTATATAGTCGATCGCCACCGCTAACTATCGCACAACTATGCATTTTCGGAACTTTTGTTTAGAAGATGTTATGGGATAGGGTGCCTGGCTTTCTTGTCGACACACAAAAATGAGCTTTTAGCTATGACTGTTAGCCGTCTGACGTATTGCATGACGTTTTCGCAAACAGATGGAAGGAGCTTTATTTCGAGAAGAGTACAAATGAAAAGATGACGAGCGAAGTTCGAAGCCAAAGTCTAAGATGTGTATATTGAGGCTTTTTTTATAGAGAGTTAGATTTCTCGCAGGGTTGGGTTGATAGTGTGGCGTCATAATGAAAAAATCATTGAGAAGGATAGTCTTTCATGACATCATTGCTGTCTTCGTCAAGAGACGTAAAAGGATAAAAAAGATTGTGAGTAACATTTCCACACATTGACGTTATGAAAAAGAGGTCCAATAATATTGGCATTGCTTGTTGCATAGAGGCACTCAAGGAAGCGATCCCTTCATCTCGCGAAGCGGGTGCTTTCTTCTGAGAAAGGGACCGCAGATCGTATGAAAGCAGGCTGGACTTGTTTTTGGGGCAAAAAGCAAAGATATCGTTTTTGTGTTCAAAAATTGACTTTCATAATCGACGTTTCGTTTTTTGAGGGTTTTTACGTTTAGGGCTGAGAGTCAAAGGGGACTTCGTAAAATCCCGCGAAAGTCAAGGGGGACTTCGTGTTTAAGAAGCCTAGAAATGAAGTCATGTCGGGCCCTGGTCTGAGACGAGCCTTTACCTCTTCTCGAGCTTAAAGGCAGTGTCCAGGCAAATCTGGACCCTTTGGTTTTTTGCATGGAAACTGATGGGGACCACTGACTAAACCACTGCCCGAATTGCAGCGCACGGGACTCACTCACGGCAGAGAAATCGGCCTCCGAGCCCGTCGCCCCCGCGCCGTGACCGTACCACTTCAGCCTAAACGCACAGCACGGTCCCGGCGCGAAACCATGAGGACAGGATGTAGCGCGCAAACTCGTTGCACAAATACTGCAAATTTCCTAATTCTTCTGCTTTTCGTGAATTGCCCTTGTTTTCCATGTTTATTGCGGCGGCTTCTCTCGGCTGCCTTTTCCGCGTTGTTCATGGTGTTTTCGTTGATTACATTTGAGATATCTTCATTTTCCGTGCTATTTCATACCCTCCCAACGAGTTTCCGCGCTACATCCTGTCCTCATGGTTTCGCGCCGGGACCGTGATGTGCGTTTAGATTGTTGAAGTGTTACGGTCACGGCGCGGGGACGACCGATTCGGACGCCGATTTCCCTGGCATGAGTGAATCCCGTGCGCTGCAACTCGGGCAGTGGTTTAGTCAGTGGCTCCCCATCAGTTTCCACGCAAAAAACCAAAGGGTCCAGATTTGCCTGGACACTGCCTTTAACGACTTTAACCGAATACTGGTAGCTTTTCAAATTGATTGGGTATAGGGTATTCTTGGTAGAGGAGAAAGCTAACATTGTTAAAAATCATCAAGGCTCTGTAATGATACTAAACGCTTCATTTCTAACCCATTGACGATGACACCTAATTTGGCGGCGCTATGGGACGACGCGATTTTGCACAACACTTTGGGTGTGGGAAGGTTTTGTGGTTATTTACGAAATGCAATGTTTTGTTAACAATTGTGGAACATTTTTTTAAACGACGGAGCCTACGGGCCCCAATAGTGCAAAAACTTCAAAAAAAATATTGATATGTGGAAAAAATATTAGACCTACAAATGGGGGTGGTGCAGGAGGAACCAAAGGGCTGCCGCCTGCATCCGCAGGAGATAATTGAGAGCGCGAGCGCTGTGGAGAATATTTTGGCAAGGATCCAAGAAAACTTGCCAAGGATATTCCCTTAAGATCAAATCTTCGTAACTTTGCCTGGAGATGGCTTTGAAAAATTTGAAAAACAGATTTTAATGCGAATTGGAAGTTGCATTCACTGGGCCCAAAAGTAAGTGAGAAATTGGAATTGTAGTAGTAAGGAAAGTCAACTTTCTTATAGAAACCTTTTGGTTTATAAGTTTTGAAGTTACAGATTAATGAGGAGGCTTGAGTCAAGATGCAATTACAGTTTGTCTCATAACTTCAAAGCTATACCGATTTTGAATTTTGACACTAGAGATTTCAAATTTGCCATTGAAACTAGATATGTCGATGATCCTTTCGAGGTTGTACACATTAGATAAATTCTATTAGTTTATCACATGCAACCACTTAGTTAACATTATTTTCTGATTACCAACTATACTTTGGACCGAATCGAATAAATATTCGAGTATTCGAATAAAGTATTTGAATAAATACGCAGCGCAATATGTAAGAACTCCAGCTCTTACGTATTGCGCTGCGTCGCAAGAAAGATCAAATGTACACTTGGTTACACAAATGTATATCAAAAGAGTTACGTTGTTCACGTTTCCTAGACGATCGTCTCTGGAGGAGAACAGAGGTGCTTCAATTTCGATCTGCGACCAAATTCGTTCTAGTGCCAAAACAACTTTGCAGAGGAAATTCGACAACCTTTTGACTAGATCACGGGATAAGGTTGCTACCGAGCCAATTTCTCAAATACCTCTAGATAGGAGTGAAAGTGAGACTAAAACCTCAGACCGTAAGGCAACATCACGAGTAACTGTAATTGGAGGTTTCCCCTTTCCGCAAATGCACGTTCTATTCTAGAGTTAGGGCCAAGTTTCTCACCTTCACAGCCAATTTCCAAAGTCGTCCTACGCAAAATCACATGCAGTCTACATGACCTTCAAGATAAGCTTCGCAAGCACGCAAATCTAGAAAACGGGAGCGAGATTCAAAAATCTTCTCGTACATGCCTATCAATACCTTTTCCGAGTACCTTCTTTAAGCAACAACAGGCCAACCCCAGTGTCGATATCAGGTTCCGTCTCTTTGCGGACGAAGTCTTTAAACTTATAACACGGGTGCGCCAACGTAAAATAAAGTCTAACCTCTCTCACCTACAAAAACAGGGCATAAAAGAGATACAAGAATTGATAAGATCAACTCAAGTAAGACTATCAGTTAGTGATAAAGGTGGCGAGTTTGTAATCATACCCCACCACTTAGACGTTGCGATAACAAAACTACATTTAGAGGACGTTTCGCTTTACCGCGCTGCTTCCGTTGACGAATTTCAGAAACAGTATCGTGAGCTCAATAAGAAATGGATTGAGGTAGCTAAAGCAGCGAACATGTCACACGATGTCATTGCGCGTCTCAAAATTGATCTACCGATTTGCCCCGTTTTGTACTTGTTAATAAAAACGCATAAGCTTGATTCCGACAGCGATTTGGCCTCTACTAGTCCTTCCAACTTTAAGGTGAGACCAATCATAAGTTGCATAGGAGGACCCACGGATAGAATTGGGTGGTTCATTACACTGATACTCACGCAACTACTCAAATTCATCCCCTCTCATCTGGCCAACACGAAAATGTTTTTGGAACGTTTCCGCGCAACATGCATAAATAGCGAGTGTGTCATAGAATCTTTTGATGTCAATGCACTTTACACGAATGTCCAAAACGAATCTGCATTGCAGGCTGTGCATGAGCTCCTTGTAGAAAACGAAAATTCCATCAACCTCTACGGATTCTCAATACAGCAGATTATGACTCTCTTGCAAGCATGTCTGAACTGCAACGTTTTCAAGTGGTCCGGGAGCTATTATGCACAAAAAAGAAGGTTAGCCATGGGACAAAGGTTGGCTCCCACCCTTGCGATAGCTTACATGGCAAAAATTGAAGCGCCTGTGCTAGGTCGTTCGCTGCTATACTGCCGCTATATTGACGATTGCTTTCTAGTCTGTGCTTGTCAGGAAGATATGGATAAGTGTTTCAATTTGTTGAATGAGCAATCTCAATATATACAATTGACAAGAGAGAAGCCGAAAGATCAGTGGTTACCATTCTTGAACGTGCAGGTTAATATCAGTTATGGTGCGCACACGACAAAATGGTACCGCAAGCCGAGTAATAAAAATATTCTTGTCCATTCACTTTCGGCCCATCCGCCATGGACGAAGAGAGCCATTATCAACAACATGTTTCACACTGCTTCTCAAGTCTGTAGTGGTCCGAAAGAAAAGACAGAATCGATAGCGCTTGCTCGTAGAATAGCGGCCTCTAATGGATACGGACAGCATGCAGGTAGAACAAAGAAAAGTGCCAAAGATCGCGTACAGAAAGATGTTTCCTATACGCCCAAAAAAGTTACATTTTGCGTCCCATATATATCTAAAGAAGTAAGCGCATCATTGCGACAATGTTTGAAAAGAGTAGGATTTGAAGATTTAGTTACGATTGTTGAACTACCTCCGAATAACTTGAAGACCATCCTAGTTCGCAATCGCTTGTATGATCGCAATTGCGTTACCCCGAATTGCATAATCTGCCTTGCGAGCAGAGAAGGGGACTGCATGGCAGCTGGAGTCATCTACTTGATTTCATGCGCGATCTGCGGCGACGAATACATTGGTGAAACAGCGCGTCCACTATGTATCCGTATTAAAGAGCATCTAGACGGCAGAGATAAAGCACGTACATCAACACCGCTAGGCACCCACAGAGTAGTGCAGCATGCAGGAACGAACTTTGAAATTTTAGTGAGAATCCTGGCCTATGAGTCCCAAACGCAAGCACGTAAGTGTTTAGAGGCGTTTTGGATTCATGCAAGAAGCCCAAAAATGAATCGGAAAGAGGAAAACTTAGCAATTACGCATGAACTCTCGCCTTATCTAGATCAATTATTTTGATCTGATGTATATAAATAGCGGTCTGCATACACGTTTAACGAGTCCATCTTCCTCTAGCAGTGGACAACGTGACCTCCACTTTCCTCCAGAGTGGTATCGGCGTATCCAGAAGGTACGTGCTCGAGTGCAGCTGAATCAGTGGTCGAAAACAAGGTTTAACATTTCGCCTGTTCAGCTGTAAGGCTTGTTCGAATCGGCTGCGGATCGTATTGTTGCTTACAGGCTCTGACGAAGGCGATCTGCCGAAACGTTAGCCGTCAATTGAATAAATCAATTACCAATCTCGTGTATGGCTCAAGAAGAAAGAACAAATTATCAATATCATGCCGAGATTTATTGAACGTCGCACTATCCAGTTATTTGAATAAAATTTATTCGAAATGCGATTATTCGAAAATTTCAAAACCTCGAATATACTCGATATTCGCTTATGCGAAATTTGTCAAGTTCGAATTTATTCGATTATTCGGTCATTCGAAATTTTTGATTTTCGAATATATTAGAACATTCGAATGTTCACTTTAATTATTCGATTACTCGACATTTTCGTGTAATTGAATAACTGCTTGCTAGCGTCACCTTTTTGATCGCTATATCAGCAAATATCGTTTGTTGTTCAAGTTGCCACTATATGGAGCCCTTCATTGTGCTAATTCGATCAAAATTTGTTTCAATTGACATTGTCGATACAAAGTATTCGTTTATTCGAATTTTTTTCCTCGAATGTATTCGATTATTCGAAATTTTTTCATTTCAAAATATTCGATATTCGATTATTCGACAATTTTGAATTTGAAAACATTCTATATTCGGATTCGGATATTCGAAATTTTTTGTTTTTGAAAATATTCGAAATTCGATTATTCGATATTTTTGATTTTCGAGTATATTCGATTATTCGATTATTTTAAAAAAATTTCGAACATTACAAAGTATATTAGGTTGGCACGAAAGTTCTTGCGTAATTCAAACAAAATTCAATAACTTTTCAAAGACTAAACCTAAATACAAAATCTTGTATGCTAAAAATATTAGAAGCATTACGCTTCATGATGGATGTTTAAGCATAAAATTACGTGAGCTGGACATCAAGAACGAAGTTCTCGAATATGGGGCTTCAAATTTTGCGATTATGAGTTTGGTGCCAGAAAATCGCAGAGTGCCGCTAGCTAGCCGAAAAAAATCTGTAGAATTTACTTACACAACGAAAGTCCATGTGTTACTTTGGAAGGCTTTGATCTTGCACGGTGAAGCAAAAACAAAAAATTCGTGAAATATGTCATTTTGCGGAAAAATTCCCCTCCTGCCCGCAGTTTTCCGGCGAAAACACTTTTTTACAATCGAAAAAACGTCGCAAGGCTCTAAATAGGCACTATGTCTAATTTCTGGTTGCAAACTGTGTTTCTGTGGAAAGATTAGAGCGATAAGGGGATTTGTCCTGTGAAATGAGAAATTTCACAAATTTTTTGTTTTCGCATTTCCATGTGAGATCAAAGCCTGCTAAAATAACGTATGGACTTTTGTTGTGTAAGTAAATTCTACAGATTTTTTTGGGCTAGCTAGCTGTCCTCTGCGATTTTTTGCCACCAATCTCAAAATCGCAAAATTTAAAGCCCCATATTTGAGAGCTCCGTTCTCGATGGCTAGCTCATGGAATGTTGTACAAGAACTTTCATCATGGAGCATAAGGCTTCTAATATTCTTAGCATACAAGGTTGTGAATTTAGGTTTAGTCTTTAAAAAGTTATTGAATTTTGTTTGAATTACGCAAGAACTTTCGTGCCAACCTAATATTATCAACCACTCTCTGTTTTCAACTTCCAATTCAGAAATTTCAAAAAAATTCACACAGCATTGAACTTGAAATTCTTCAACCATTAATGGTGATTTTTGAAGGCTCAGTTTTGGCAAAAATAAAATTCGACTAATGAGACAGAGTTTTATCTATCCGGTAGGCATATTACTAAAAAATTCGCACTTCAATACTGATTCCAAATCTGTCCTTCGTATCCATGGAAGTCAATTCCAAGAATAGTTATGAGAGTTCGTGTCTAAAGGACGTCCTCCACAAGTTTTCCTGGATCCTTGTCAAGATCTTCTCCACAGCGCTCGTGCTCTTAATTATCTCCTACGGCACAGGCGGCGGACCTTTGGTTCCTCCTGCACCGCATCGCCTACAAATAATATGACTTTGCAAGAGGTGTGGACCACCGGTGGTCCCCATCGTCCCTGGCAGCAAAAAGTGCGTGGGCCACCAGTGGTCTACATCGTCGTCAATGGGCTAAATACATGGAGCTATGTGAATCAAGAGTATCTGTTGGCAAATTTGGCATTTGACATACATGCCCTTATATGTGAAGTCACATTAGTGCGCGACCAATAGGAGCTTACATGTTCATACAAACTTGTAAAATGTCGACTGTACTTTAGAAAGGGTGACTTTAGCTTAGGGCGAACTGTTGGTGCTTTAGATCTTATGTACAAAGGGGAATTTCAATTTTAGTTGTGGTTGAAATGCTTGAAAGGCACATGCATCAGACATTGGCGTCTCAGAATTTTGAATCTTCTTCGCTCTCCGAAAGTTGAGATGTTTCCCAAAGTGTTCGCGGGCTCAGAACTGCGATAGCCGCGCCACCGAAATGAAGTTTATTTTGCAAGGCCAATTGATTTTTCTTGGAAAATTCCAAAATTATCTTGATCACCCACGGATATAAACAGACACTTCTTGTAATACATGTTGATAACTTTCAAAACTTTTGAGATCCATGCTCAGCCCTCCCGCTCCTCTGCTTGCCACGGTATTAGATCTCTCTTTTGCTCAAATTAAACGACATTGCAGGCAAATTATTGTTAACAAGAGTGATCGCAGATGCAGATTTGAGAGAAATCAATCATCATTTTCATGATTTTGGCACCATATGATGGAAATGAATGCTATCTTATCTGCTAGTTTGGAAACTAGGACAAATTTTGCGGCTTTTTCTCCAATTTTTTACTTTTTGAGTACGGCGTATTCATCCTTTGGCATCGAGTGATTATGTGAGAAGTACATGCCCGGTTTTGACATACCACACTTTTCGGAAACCGTTGAAATTCGAGGAATGTCGTGGTCAACTCAGTCGAGCCGAGTCAAGGTTGAGAGCCCATGCCTAGAACTCATTCGAAAAGTCTTACCATGAGGGAATATTATTTTCGTGAACTGCGCAATTTGCAACTCCCTTCTGCATCAAATCTTAGCCTAATACATGATTTCTCTACCATAAATCTACCGTATCCTCACATGCAGTGGTAAAATTTGTCGAATAAACGAATAATGGCAGCGACTGTGGCTCATAACATTCATACAATGCAAAGACTGGACGGGCAATCTCCAAATTTAAAATTATGCAGAAAATTGAGAAAGTTAGTTTCCAAACTTATATTCAGTAAAGTCACTTTTGCTCTGGTAGCTAGATGTTCATAGTGGGGAATTTATATGTTTTTTTTGAGAAAGAATGCCTTTATTGGAGATAAAATCTGCAAAACCTTAGCGGAATACTTCTCACTGATTAGTCTTTGAAAACAGCTGCATTCGAAGCGGTAACAAGCATTGTACCACCATCAATTACAAATGTTTGTCCGATAATATAGCGTGATGCTTTACGATCAGCTAAAAATGCTATGGCATTAGCAATGTCCACCGGTTCGCCAAGTTCTCGAATTGGCAGTGAGTCCGCAGTGCTGGCGAATTTTTTGTAGAACTGGAAATGGAATGATTTTGATGGTATTTTTTTTTGAGATAGAAATCGTGCATACCTCAGCAGCTTGGTCATCTGTCATTCCGGCATGTTGTAGGAATTTCGTGACAACAGCTCCAGGACTAGAATCGAGGTAGAATATAAATTCTGAGAGGCTCAAGAAGTACTCTATACCTAACACTATTCACACGGACTCCTTCAGCAATGAGTTCTATTGCCAAGCCACGAGTCATCTGGTCCAAAGCTGCTTTTGCCATTGCATAATAAAGGTATTTTGGGGCCTATAAGTAACTCTTTGAATTTTTAGGAGGGAACAACAGGCAGAGAGCTTACTCCTTTTGGTTGCCCAGCAATGCTGGAAACATTGACCACTTCACCTTTTGCTTTTGCTAAATGAGGACGAGCTAGCTGTGTCATGTGAAGAGCGCTGAATTTTTTGCGAATAACATATAATCAAGAAGTCTGGCAATTGTTTACTTCCCAACCTGTAAACATTCAATTCCATAGTCTTTCTTAGGATGTCTAACTCCGCTGTTGCGCCACCTTGATTCTTCTCGTCAACCACCGAACCACCGGCATTATTGATCTGAGCAGCGATTGCTTTCAGTAGATAAAGAAAACAAATCTTGAAAAGTTACCAAGATATCGATTTGTCCCCATTTTTCCACGGTACTATTGACAATTTTCTCACGTCCCATTGAATCGGTAATATCGGCATTGACAACATTGATGTTCTCTTCATTGCCACCTGCGCTGATGATGGATTGTTTAGTAGCCTGCAATCTGCCAAATCTATTTTTATTACTACAAAAAATAACGCATCGAAAGAAGGTATCGGCGCTACATAATCCATTACACAAAATAAGACAAGTGCAAATGTGTTCTCTTGATGGAAATCGATTTACTGCATTTTTGGGACTCTACAAAATGAGTAATGGAAAACTAAACATTAACGCTATTTGAAAATATTAATGTGCAAATCTAACAGAATGTTCTTTCTTGTGCGTTCTCGTTAGTACCCTTTGATTCACTGGCTTGGCGGCTGAACGGCAAGGTTTTGTGACCTAATTGAGGGTAGGTAATGATCAGAAAGAACGCGCGACGGAGAGACGCAGACTGCGTAGTGGCCTTAATTAGGTCACAAAGCCCCGCCTTCCAGCCGCCGAGCCAGATGAAACAAAGGTTAGTGACCAGTTGATGTCTGATCCATTTTTGGTTTCGTAACAGTATAATGCTTCAAAGATTGTTTGCAAAGCAATTGGTGTCGTTCTATTCAAGTTTTAAGCTACAGACTTTGCGTCTGCTGGAGATTACCCCGCATACGTCATCTTCCTTGTTGGCACTTTTTTTTTACAAAAATACTAAGCCTAGTCGACACCTATAGAGATGCACTGCTGACTTCAGCAAATCTTCAAAAATTTTGGAAAGCACAAATCAACGGATCAAAGCACAGTCGTTTAACTTTGTTTCCCTTCTTTTACTAGAGTATATGAACTTTCAACTAAAAAACGACTGTCTTCAGCATCTTAAACGTTGTTCTAGCACAAAAAAATTCAAAACCTCAAGTAACGAAAGCTAAAGTTGGTCTTACCTCAAGACCATCTTGGTTTCTTCCTGTGATCGTCACTTTTGCACCTTCTTTGGCAAATAAAACGGCTGTCTCGGCACCAATGCCAGAGGAGGAACCTTCAATGATTGGATTAGTAACTTGCAAACAATAACAAACAAACAGGAAGAAAATTGGTTAGAAATTTTGCAAGTGTTTCATCAGTGTAATTCGATCAATAAGGAATAAACTCAATTGAAGCGAAACTGCGTAAACAACTCGGCTCTGTTCAGAAGTAATTCTTATTAATCGAAGTAAATAAGTTCTCTAATCCTCTACCTGTCACAATAGCAACTTTCCCCTCGAAACGTGGCATGGTCAGAGCCGGAAAATGCAATGAACTCGCTATTCCGCCTACAGTGCAATGTGATTCAACTGGTTGCAGTACCAAAGAATGATTTATTTGTCATCAGTTGCGCTCTTTCCGAACGTTGTTCATCGATGCGGAAAAAAGTAAGAGTATTCAACATGACACAGCAGATTGCAATGCAGATTAGCGGAATTTGGAGGTTGTCGCGAAATGACACGTCGAGATAAAAGCGGAAACACAAATACTTGGTGCTTTTTTGTGAACAATGTTCTTCCAGACCTCATTGTTGGATGAATGAAAAGTTTTGCGTGTGGCGAAAAACACTAAATCCGTTGTGAAGTAGAAAGTCATCTTTTACTATAGCTAGATGACGGGTACAACTTAATCTTTTCTATCCATATTTATATTTGCTACATACATGTTGTCTACTTATAGATGATCTTTTTACTTGTGCGCAATTTTGATGTTGTTTATTTAGCTTCATCGCTTGTAATGTTGTTGTTCTTGCCCCAATCAGGAAAAAATATCAGGTCGTTCCATAAGTTCGTAGCGTTTTTTGATGTCGTTTCCTAATGAAGCGGTGGTTTACTGCAAAATTCATGTACCATTCGAAAGAGCCAATTCTTCTCTATAAGACCTGCTTTTCGACCTTGTTTTTTATAACTTCTCAAAGCAAAGTTTTTTTTTGAGATGCAAAAATATCTTTCGACAATGCATCTCGGCTCTATGTACGAAATCACCAGTAAGAATTTTCCATCTACATCCGTTATGGATGAAGACAACTATTTACGGAACTATGGCGCGTATAAAAGTGGACTTTCTGTCGAGAGAGACGCTAAAGAGAAGGATAAAGCGCATTTGCACCATATGTGTAGATGTTGTCCGTTTGGCGAGATTGACTCAGTTCTCTACCTCGAAATTTACCAGGAAGTCTGAAATGGCTAGCCAGGGCTTATATCTAAGCATTTGCACCACTTAGACAAAGCCTTCATTGGTCGAGGCCCAAAAACAAGACCGGAACATTCTGTTGCGAAAAACGCATGGGAGTCGGAAACAGCAACTAATGAGACCTTGTTTGAGCCTTTCTTGACGTATTGGCGTAACACTAAAGTGTCAGCATAACAGCCTTGCTAGCTGCTAGCTACTCCGACTGTCCTTGCAAAATTTTGTGGTGTACGGAAAAAATGCGGGAAGCATAGATGTCCAAATGGCAAATTTTCCCACTCTCAAAACTTGGCTTTGAGAAGTAAGCAAAGGTCATCTCGTTTCGGAAGTAAGGAGCGGATCTTGCAGGGCAGGGTCGGCTCTTTCGCATGGTACAGGTTACTTGGCCGTAAACCAACGCTCCATCAGACAACGACGACAAAAATAAAAACGCTACGAACTCGGACCTAAAAGGACCTAATAATTGTGAAATCTGTGTGCGAAAGCATCTAAAGGAAAAAGCACAGACGAAGAAATTTTGCTCTAGTAGGAGATCTGCGCAGTTTCAAAGGAGATCTTGTGACAATATCAAGCTGTTACAAAGTTGATGATCTCTCCACATGCGACAGCCGCTGTGTGAGTCAAAAATGCAAGATGTATACTATTCGATAGATTAAAGCAAGCTCTAGAAGATAACTACCAAGTTTTTTCAGAAATTGGTCCTATCCCAATTTGGATGCCAAATTGAAAAGTAATTGATTTCGTCAAATCGGGGGGCAGACAACGTGGACGGAGCTTGTGCTAGTCATATGCACAGTGTAGGTTGAATCTTACTCAACGTAATTCGCGCCCGAACCTCTCCTGCTGGGCGCGCTGCCAAGCTAAGTACAGGCCCCGTAAAACCCAATTGCCCACGCGTCGCTTTTAACACCAACGCGCGGCGCGGCTGGAAACGTTTGGTCCCGAAGCGCTACAGGCTTTTTTCTAGCGACAATGAGCGCGCGTCCTTTCCACACATATTTTTTTAAACTTTTGAGGGGGGCTTTCGTCGAGATATACCTTGCATTGACGACAACAACATGAAAGTTAAAGAAAGATTTTTTGGAATATAGTGAACGCCGACAGTCGTTCGCGACGACCGCTCGCTTACGCTGGTGTTCAAGGTACGGCGCGGGCAATTAGGTTTTGCGGCGCCTATAGTATGTACGGCCGCGCGGATAGCAATGTGTGCCTCTTCGATTTCGTTTGTTATTCATTCTTTCTATCACCCTTTTCGTGCCGTCTCCAGTAGCTCCCGCATATGGATGTCGATTTGTAATTGTGCCTTTGTGGTTCTTCTCGTATTTGGAGACGCGCAGCTAGACCTTGTGGTTCGCCAGATAGGTGGAAAACGACTGCGAGAGTGCAAAGCGGCGCCGTCTCATGAGGATTTGGGACGTGCGTCTAGAAACAAATCTTATTGACCTTTTTGACATCAACAGTTAAGTGACCTGGTCAAAATGAATGTGTAATCTGAAGGATCAACATGATATGACTAGACTTCAAAAAAAGACGTATGGTCGGGTACCTGTGCGATAACAGCTTTTCCATCGAAACACCCCATGGTCAAAGTAGCAATGCATGAATTGATTATTTTGTTTACAGTGCAGTGCGATTTGCACTGGTTGAAGGACCAAAGAACGAATTATTTGTCATCACTTACACGTTCTAGATTGTGTTCGTCAAAGCTAGAAAAAAGGCATAAAAGGCACGGTATCTGCAACATAGTGTACATATAATCGCAGAGATGAAGGAAAAGTGAAACACAGAGTGGAAACTTTGGTCTGCGGTAGTTTAATTCTCATGTCAAATTTTTGACAAAAACGGCCTTTTAAGAAGGCTCAGTGAGCTAGTTGAATGCTGCTAACAATAAGAAGCATCATTCCAATAAAAAAATTCGAATATCACCATAAAAAACGTCACATTCTAGTCCCTTTGATACCGGCTGTGTTTTGTCAATCATACAGTTTTTTGCGCTTAAAGGCAGTGGCTCGGCAAATCTCAACCTAGTCAAATTTGCGCTTACCTGGGGTTTTTCAATACCCTGATCCCGAAAATCCACTTTTGAAAGCTTGAAAACGGCGAAAAAGAGCGTTCTTAATGCCCTTCCCTTTGATATTGGACGAGTGGAGCAAGGCCGATGACGTTAAATCGTGGCAGGACCCAACCGTTATAGCGTTGCGGCGGGCAGCCTCCAATGGTGAGAAGGAAACTGCCAACTCGTCCAGATGCGTGTAAAATTGGCCTGCGCGTGTAAGTTCGAGAGCGATTTTCTCGGCAGAGAAAGCATGCTGTGCAACCGGGATTGCATTGTTTTCATAGTTGGGCGATAAGGAACCTACCGCGTTGAAATCCCGAGTTGTTGGATTTTGCCGATCCACTGCCTTTAATCTTCTCTTTTTCTTTGTCAATGTCAATCCCCATTTTTGAATTTCCATAGGGCTAATATTGTTACATTTTGCAATGCCTTGTAGTTTAGTTTTTAAATGGCTAATCGAGGTCGAGTCTCGCTGGAAAGCTACAATACCGCTCACAGAATGTGCAAAATTTCCGTGAATCGCAGAATTCCAGGAATTCCGCGAAGGTTCGCGAAATTTCAGGAATTTCGCGAAACTCCTGGAATTCCCCGAAATTCCGGAAATTTCGCGAACCTTCGCGGAATTCCTGGAATTCTGCGACATTCACGGAAATTTTGCACATTCTGTGAGCGGTATTGTATTTCTCGAAGTCTTCACATTCAGTACCTTTCCCTATCAAAAATAGTATCTCGACAAAGACTTTTGTAGGGACCAGCTACAGTGCAAGGCTCTGGCTAGTGTGGTAGTGATTACACTTTACCAGCGTGTACTGCATCGTTTGGACTAAGATCTTCTAGAAAAAGAAGACGAATGACGCGAGGCAAGGAAAAGTTGTAAAAAACCCCTATGTGAGAAAAGCTTTATCGCAATAAAAATATAATACGAGACTAAACAACGTCCAGTTTTTTGCTCCTCAAATTTTTTGCCTTTAATTTGTAAGCAGAAAGCTCACTTGAAAGACATCGTTGGAAATATGCTAGGAAGTCATTTATATCCTCAAAAACTTCAGCCGATGTTTTATTGCATAAAAATTCATTTGAGATGCTATGGTAGGAGTACAGAGTAGAGCTTCAAAGTAGACACTGCTTTTTCTATAAGGCCCTGAGCATAGTACCTCACGCTTTCAGTCGCCACGCGCTCTGGCAATTAGCCAAGACCGGTAACTGAATTGTCCCTCGAATTTTCTTTTGCATTGTCAGCTGAGGATATGGAGGTCATGAATCTTGTCGTGAATAGAGCACATTCAGGGAAATGTAAAAAATCGTCTCGCTCTCTTCAGAGAGAGTTTTGTAACGAAGATATTGATTTATTATTCAAATGAACAACAGATTAATTCATTGATATAAATCCATTCTCTATAGCTACGTTTGGAATTTATTCCTTGAATGCAGTGGCATCAGAGCAATTGACTAGCATGGAACCGCCATCGATAGTGACAGTTTGGCCAATCATATAACGTGATTGGCTTCGATCTGCCAAGAATGCGATAAGATTTGCGATATCTTCTGGTTCTCCACATTTTCTGATAGGTAGGGTATCCGGTGAGCTTTCAGCAGCTTTGTACAGCTGTAATCTAATGATGAGATGCGAGAAATAAGAACCGAGCCTAATGATTAAGAGTTCTACTTCCAGTTTTTGTCTTCTCCTAATTGCCGCAAAACTTGATGATCAACTTCAAAAAATTATACTTTTGCTATGACTGTAAAAGACCCAGACAAACCTCTTCAGCTGCTCCCGGCTTCATACCAGCAGTGACGCAGAAGTTAGTCCTTGTAGTACCAGGCCTGGAAAGTCCCTTTTTGATCTCAAGAAAAGCAAAAGGAGGGGGGAGGAGGAGAGGGGAGAGAGGGATAGGATGCCTTACCGTACAGCATTTACACGTACTCCCTCAGCAATGAGGTCGATTGCCAATGCACGAGTCAGCTGGTCCTGTGCCGCTTTGGCCATGGAATAATAGGCCCATCGTGGACACTAAAATCCTAGTTGTGAAGGGCGAGATTAGCGATTCCTAGGCAGCGTCTAGAGTTGCCTGTGTGCCACTGCTGTGCCAGGGCGGTGCCAACGCCGTGCCAGCGAGGTTCCATACGTTCTTGCGTCGTGTCAGCGCTGTCTCAGCCCCGTGCAGGACACATGGACACATTAATTCGTTGAAAGCCCGGCACAGTGCTGGCATGGGCAGCTCTAAATTTAGCCTCATATGAACCAACCAACCCCGAATGGCATAGCGCCAATGCTGGACACGTTGACAATCTCTCCTTTCGCCTTGATCAAGTATGGACGGCATAGTTTCACCATTTGAACTGCGCTAAAATTTTCTGATAGAATTATACATATTTTTGTATCAGTACCTATAAGTATTCAGATCCATTGTCTTCTTCAAGTAGCTGATATCTCCCGACAAACCGCATGATCCATTTTCATCAGGTAACATTCCTCCAACGTTATTTACCTGGAATCCTTTCTGATTATAAGCACTCAACCCAAACAGACTATTTGTTACCAGTATATCGATCCTGCCCCATTTAGCTACCGTATCCGATACGATCTTTTCTTTCACAGTATCGTCGAGAATATCGCCAGGTATGGCAAGAATGTCGTCTTCCTTGCATCCAGAGTCTTTGATTATAGACTGTCTTGTTGCCTGAGAGTAGAAATTCATTCAATAAATGGAAGAACTTGGAATAAGAAAAAAAAGAATCAAAAGAGATGCAACCCCGAATAGAGAATCTTTGGAAATTTCCACAAAAAAAGAGAAAACAAAAAGGTTTTTAAAGGGAAAAGTAGGAAGTCTTGCGGCTGGTTGAGCGAAAAGGATATCTAGAATCATTCTCAAAAATACTATAACGGTTCAAAAATTTCAAGCATTTGGCTTGAAAATCTTAGCAAATAAATCTATAATAGAAAGATATAAGGAAGCCCTTTAAGGAAATGTTGAGTTGTGTAAAAATTAGGTCCGAGAATTGAGGACAGAGAATGACCGCAAAACAATGTAACATATTCAAAGACATGATTATCGTAATTTGAGCTCATAGTATACCTCAAGCTCTTCGGTTTTGTTCGATGTGATGGTTACTCTTGCGCCCTCTTTTGCAAATAGCAATGCTGTTCCAGCTCCGATTCCAGAAGAAGAACCTTGAATTTTAACAAATTTTTCGCACAAAAGCTTCCAAAAAGTTAAAATTGATTCGTTTTGACTATAATTAGAAAAACTCTCAGTGATACTCAAATAATAACCTGTCACAATAGCAACTTTTCCATCGAATCGACGCATTGGTGATGGTGGGGCGAAGAGGAATTACTGGTTGGACGTTGTTGTCTGTTGCACTTGCAATGTAATGCGAGCAAAGAACAAAGTAACTGTTATCAAAGTTCTCCAATCTGCTGCACTAATCAGGGGTTTTCATCAGGATTGTCTGAGTGCAGACAGATTACTTTGTAAACTACATGCATGGTGGTTTTTTGTTCTAAGCTATTCTAGTTGAGAGAGGTGAAGGTATAAAAACAGAAAAAGTAAGCTGACACATTCTTTTCTGTACTTAAGAGAAAGAACTTCTGCCTTGCTCAACTATGTCCAGTGAAATTCAGAGATTTTCCTGGAGGAAGAGGGCAATACACTTCTCCGGGTAACCAGATTTTCCTGAATTCCAAGTGACTCCTACAGCAGCAGCCGCCTCGAAAATGTGCTCTTACAAAGCTGGTGGTTGTTGTCATAATAAACAAATATTCTGATTATCATATATTAGCAGTTACTTGCATAGTTCTTGAACATGAAATGCATGTATAAAAAAGTTCGTGGATCCGATGAGAGGGTGAGTTATTTTCACTGTTATGACCATTAAGCTATCTATTCCCACAGATGAGTTATAACCTAATAAGGACCTAAAAATCTTTATATTATTCCTGCGAAATGGATATTGCACGCCTCATGTGCACGCAGCAAACAAAGTTTGCAAAGAAAAAGAAGATCATTTTTGGCAAGGTCAATTAAATCACAACAATTATATAATTCATCATCTGTAAATTCACGAAACACAAAATCGAATAAACGCATATTTATAGAATAGAATCAGGCCCCGGCAAGTCGGTTTCTAGGGTTTCTGAAAACGAAATCTCCCCTGACTTTCGGAAGTTACAAAGTCCCCTTTGACCTACCTGCTTAGGAGAAGACGAAAACAAGAAAGATTTACTAGTCTGAAAGAAAAGACGTAAGATAAGAGTGAAAATCAGATAGCTGAATACTAGGCATGCACAAGTTTTTGGCATTAGAGCGCAATATCTAACACAGCGAGAAGAAATGAAGGCAAAAAACAAAGGAAAGGCAATAATATGAATGTCTTTATGCTCGGGGATAGGTTTTTGCCCGGGGTCCGTCCATGCCAAAAAGATCCGAAAATCATGTGAAATGACGAAAATATATGCTCCAGACGATCTCAGATCGTCTGGTGGGCGTCTGGAGACGATCTAATTTAAAGGTATTACTTCACATAAGTTTCCAAATCTTTTTACATAATACTTTCGCAAATAATATTCTGTACATGCAGTTCAATTTTGGTGTCATATGCTTCTGTGTGCGCTGTAATCAAGCAATTTGTTTATTTTGGTCTTGCTTTCAAATGGCGCGCACTTTTGGCTATACACGGTAGAGCAGGTTAATCGTGTGATAACCTGTCCGAAAAGCTTGTGTTTGACTAAATGGCGCTTATTCTTGATGCTAGGTTCCGACACCGCAGAAACGATATCCCCTTTGCTTTTTGCTTCAGAAACGAAGTCCAGCCTGCTTCCAGACGCTCTGTGCCGGGCCTTGGTCTGAGCTCTTACGGGTCGCGCGCCAATGCAAATTGGTTCTCCCCGCGGGCAGCACAAAAATCAGATGTAAACATATCATGATGCCAACAGATAAATTGTTCTACCCCATTACGGTGATTGCTACAAGAATGTTTCTGACTTTGTTTTCAACAATCATCCCCTCTCCTCCCCAGTTCGATGAAGTCTTTTTTTCAAAATCCTCCTCTCCCGGTCAACTTTTTGGATTAGGAGTCTCATTAGGCACAACCTGCCTTATGAAGGCCGTTATCAGCTGGGATTACCCTCACTTAAGAGAGACCCGGCTCCTCCATCGCACCTCTCCCACCACCCTCAACCTTCCCCGAACACTGTCTTTAATTTCGATCGATTAATACGGGGTGCTCCTGAATAGAAACGCCTTTGGAAATTGCCTTGCTAACATGGTAAAGCACTTGAAGCTTGAGAAATCTATAACTGTTTCATATTTTATGATGCGGAGGATGTGTGAATGTTTACCAAGAGAAAATCCTGTGGTCATACCGCTTGCGCACTCGAAAGAATGTTGCACTTCGTGTGTTCAGAGATCCCAGCAACGCCAACCGCTGCATGTTAGCTACTTTCTATCTTGAATTCAAAATTTTCACACACAATAATTCTCAGACTCGACTTCACTTGCCCACCTGGAAACCCAACGTTACATCTATGAAGCTACAGCCAGGGGCTACGTTCCAATGCTAGATAATAATCCTATCGCCTGCGTAGACAATGGTCCAGGATCTTTATGGATCATAGTGATGGCACCACCGTATGAAACCGAATGCGTGCAATATGTCACATGTTATTCAAGAATATGAACGTAATTTTATTTTCTACGTTACTCACTTATCGTCGAGTCATTCGTAACTTAATATGCGTAGTGCAGACTGCACACGCTAACTGACGAACTGCGAAACTGGAATTTGCTCATTTCCAGCTTCACCTTGTTCCCTTGTTTCTTTTGTTTTAGTTGGTTATAAGTTAGTAGAACACATTTCTACCCTTTGTTAGGCTAGAAAATGTTTTACTGGGAAGTTACTAGTATGGGTGCCGTCGGTAATAGGGCTTAGTGTGCAACCTCACATATTAAGTTACAAATGACTCGAGGTTATATGTGCATTGTGTGAAATACGCTATATGAATTCCCGAATCAAAGTTAGGAGACGATAAGAGGTTTCAATGCAAATAAAGGTGATACAATCAAAATTTCAAGACTAAGTGAAAAAGAAAGCACAAGTGTCGTATATTAGTACCTTTTTTGTAGTTTTCTTTCTCTCGTAATTTATTGGCAATCAATAGCCGTCCTGTGTATGGCGAAGAGCTATGTAATACCTCGCGGACACAAGCCAGTAAGAGATCCGTAGATTCCGACGGTGGGGGGGGGGGGGGGCGGGGTGGCCCCACGGCTCTAGGGATCGTTTTTAATCCAGTGGAATGGCTGTGGATAGCTATCGGGTTTGATAATCAGTACAACTTTGCAATCTTTTTATCAACTTCAAAGGAAGAAAAATGACTTTGAAGAGAAGCGCCGGGGATCATCAAGGATCATACAAAAACTGGAAAATGCGGCTTGTACTCTCGCTGCTGTTCAGTATATTCATAGTGAAGGATAGAAGGAATACTTGCGGATATGTAGACATAGTGAAATCCAGATATCTGGAGCTTCAGAATATGAAGCTTTCTTTTGACCTGCGATCCCCTTCCTAGCGAGGATGTTAATGCATGCGGCCCTAAGAGATACCCGGCTCCTCCATCGCACCTCCGCCCACGACCCTCAACCGCCCGGACATTGTCTTGATTTCGGTCGATCAATACGGGGTGCTCCTGAGTAGAAACGCTTTGGAAATTGCCTTACTAAAGTGGTAAAGTACTTGAAGTTTGAGAAATCTTTAACTGTTTCATATTTTATAATGCGGAGGATGTGTGGATGTTTACCAAGAGAAAAAACCCTGTGGTCATACCGCTTGCGCACCTCGAAAGAATGTTGCACTTCGTGTGTTCAGAGATCCCAGCAACGTTGACCGCTGCATGTTAGCTACTTTCTATCTTAAATTTAAACTTTTCATACATAATAATCACAGACTCGACTTCACTTGCTCACCTGGAAACGCAACGTTACATCTATGAGGCAGTGGCGGACCGAGGGGGGGGGGGCGGGGGGGGCGCGCGCCCCCCCCCGAGAATGGGTCGCGAAATTTTTGAAACTTACCTATATGGGTTGTAAAAATGTGCAAACGACTTGTTTGCACTTGAAAATAATTAAAATAATTTTTGAAATTTTTTAAAAATTCATTTTAGCCTTATAAAAAAATTTTTTTCGGGGGCGTGGCTGACGCCACGCCCCCTTTTTTCAGATTTTAGGGGTCGGGGACCCGCAAAAATTTTGAGAAGCACCCCAAAAATTTTTTCGGAGTGCGTGGCTAACGCCACGCACCTTCTTTAGAAAAAAATTTTTTTCGCGCCCCCCCCGAAAAAAATTTCTCGGACCGCCACTGCTATGAGGCTATGGGCCAAGGCTACGTTCAAATGTTAGATAATAATCCCATCACTTGCATGGACAATGGCCCAGGATCTTCATGGACCACAGTGATGGCACCACCATTTGAAATTGCTTACGTACAATATGTCACATGTTTTTCAAGAATATGAACGTAATTTTATTCTACGTTACTCACTTATCGTCAAGTCATTCGTAACTTAATATGCGTAGTGCAGACTGCACACGCTAACTGACGAACTGCGAAACTGGAATTTGCTCATTTCCAGCTTCACCTTGTTCCCTTGTTTCTTTTGTTTGAGTTGGTTATAAGTTAGTCACTGAATAGCGCTTATTCTTGGTGCTCGGTTCTGACTCGTCAAAATGATATCTCCTTTCTTTTTGCTCCAAAAACGAAGCACAGCCTACTTCCAGACGATCTGTGCCGGGCCCTGAATAGAATAGGTGAGGTAGGCAAAAAAGAATGGACACTGAGAAAAAATGAAGAATATGGGAAATAAAATTTACGTAAAATAAAGATGTTGAACATTATCACTAATATTTAAAATCTATTTGGACTTTCTTTTAGCACCAGTAGCGTTTAAAGCAATGACGAGCATAGAACCGCCAGCAACAACGATTGTTTGACCGATGATATATCGAGATGCACTGCGATCAGCCAAAAATGCTATTACATTCGCTAGGTCCTCGGGTTTCCCACTCCATCGATAGGCAAATAATCTGGCGATTCCTTGTATTTCTTGTAAACTGAAAAATTACATTGAAGAATTCGAGAAAAAGAAAAAGCCTAGACCTCAGCCTCTTCTTCTTCGAATTTTCCAGAGTTTTGGATGACATTAGTGACTACAACACCAGGATTCCCATAGTCACTCGAACACTTTCAGCGATGAGCTCAACGGCAATCCAGGAGTCATTTGGTCTATAGCAGCTTTAGCTATCGCGCAATACAGACAAATAGGAGTTTAAAACGGGAATACTGTACACAGGACAAAAGAGATGCCACGCCAATGAGCAGTTCTCAGCTCTTGTAAGAGAACTAGAAGATGATAACTGACTGCTATTGGCAATGCACAAATGCTGGAGACGTTGACGTTGACTATCTCTCCTTCAGCTTTCACAAGATGTAGTTGAGCTAGTTGCACAATCTTCATAGCACTGTAAAAATTTTTTCTAAACTTTGTTGAAAAATTTCAAATCGAGAGGAATCAGCTAATAACCTGTACACATTCAAATCCATTGTTTCAGCACCTCTGCATCGACGCTAATACCATTTGAACCATTTTCATCCCGCCGCAAACGCCGGCATTGTTCACCTAATTTTCGCAATGTAAACAAATCCAGTTAATAATTGGGTTGGATTACCAAAATTTCGATTTTGCCCTATTTTTCGAGCATACTTCCAACGATTTTCTCTCGCCCATCAGCATCAGTGACATCGGCAATGACAACATAGACATCGTCTTCTTTGCCCAGCTTTGATGGGCCGTTTTGTAGCCTAGAAATCGTTGCTTCGAAAGGCTATGTTGGGTGATATCACGAGTGAACTACTGAAAAGAGGAAGGAATGCTGCATTGAAAGGTTGTAGAATTTCTCCTTCTTTATTGTACATTTATATGATAGATCGGAAATACGGAATAACTTTCAAAATAATCTAAAGTTATGTACTGTGATGATCGCCACAAGTTAAAATGATGACTACGATCTATCGAAAGAAAAACAGTGGGCCAGGTTTTAAACAACTAAGTGATTGAAACTTCGTAAACCACGTGTTGGTTAAACACTGACTCTTAATGCATTTGAGACTAGCAGTGACCATTCTCTTTTTAGTAAGCCCGGAGTATAACGACACTTTGCTTGTGAAGTAGGATTATAAAAATTGGGAGAAATAGGATGTTGCGATGGAAAAAATATTAGTTGTTTCGAAAGTTTTTTCCGTTTTTTAAACTATCATAAAAACACGTGGAATGATGGTAGAGAAACGCAGCAGGCACCATCCGACGCAGCACTTCTTCCTCTTTCCAAATTTCATATTCCTGTGCCGTTTGCTCTTGTGGACAGTAAGATAATGACCAAAATTTCAAACCCATTTTTTCTACCATGTCCAACTTTGGCAATACATCTTCTTTTTTGACTTTTGGAAAACTTTTGACATCAGTCAGATAGGGTAAACAGAGCGCAATTTTATGGAATTTTTTGGCAATTTCAACTGGTTTCTCAGTATTTTTGAGATAACTTTTCCAGAAGCCTTCATTTTTTCAAAGTCACAAAACACACAAACGCTCCGAACACTAACAAATCTTCGAACGACACTTTCAGAAGTCGTTTATGATTGTCCACTATTCTACAGAGTAAATGAGTGCCTACCGCTTCGAAATATAAGATTTCGCGTTTCACGTGTACACCCTTAGGCGGTGTTGCGGCTCCTTAAGGGCTCAGCGCCTTTCTCCGCTCGCCATATACAGCCCGATCCAGCGTTCCTAGGATGTTGTAGACGACCATGCAAACTGGGCTCTTGTCTGCGCGACCGTGTCGCGACTACCCCTACCCGCATACTCAATATGACACGACTAGAACGCAAGAGATCCTACACAAACAGTACATCACATAAGTTTATCTAAAATAACACAAAGAAAACTAAAGCTAAACATAATACTAAAACTACAAAAAAAAAGTACTAAACTACAACGCGGGGCGAGCCGCGATTCCCCGCGCCACCGATGGGCCTCTAACTCACTTACACTCTCACACTCTCCCGACATCCAAGGGAGTACCCACAGGCCGGCCGCGCGCCGCCAAGGCAGCAGCTACGGCACGGCAACACCGACCCCGTGATGTTAACCAACAGCATCAAACCAAGCTCCCAACAAGTCCTGCGCGTCCAAGGCGCTCTATGATGTTCGTCGTCCTAGAATTCTATCCTTGCGCGTCCATCCAAGCAATCCATCGAATCCATACTATCGCGCAAGGCACGGGGACGTAGACACGGCGGCGATATCGTGGAAACCCAACCAATCAATAATACGAGCGGCACGACGATAGTAGTAAGACGAAAGAGAAAGAAGAGCCGCAATGGCGCGCGTGCGCGCTATTTATAGCGGTGGCTGGGGGCGTGCCTACGTGGTGTGGTCTCGGAGCGAACAAGGTAGCCGCCGTAAAGCGCGGCGACCGTGCTCACGACCGAGACGCGCGGCAACACGGTGCTCCCGGCCACATGCTGCGAGGAGCGGTCGATCGCGAGCCGCGACACTCCCCCCGCAACGAAAGGCATTGGGCGTTGCGAATAGGTGGTTACGTGATAGCACCGTGACCTGGGGCAACTGCCTTAGCCTAAAAATTTGGGCGATGATAGAAAAAGGAATATGTGACATCGGTAGCGAGGGAACTATCAACAACCCGCTCCGTGGTAAATAAATAAACAAACAAACAAACTACAGGCGCTATGGTGCGCAGTTGACTACTAGAATAAACCGTGGCGCTCGAAGCGCTTACCAAATAAATATAAGCAATGGCTAAGAAACACTTCTACAGCTGCTAGACTATTTACACTGATTCAGGATAGGCATTCCAACCCATAGCGTCACCATCATTCCATCTCGCCATCCAACTCGACCAGCGCTGATCTTGCTGCGCATCCAATCCGCATTACGTCTCTCGTACCACCGGCGTCTGACCACTCTAAATACGTTCATACGTTCAACATCGAGAGAGCGTAGTGCCCGAAACGAAACTTACCGTCCTGCGAACCTACGTGACGCGCGTCCTGGAACGCACACCCTGGAACATAAGAAACCCCCACCCTCTCTTAATATTGACTTAATTTACATAGAAAAGAACACAAAACAAAACATGAACAGAGAGGGTGTGGGCTTCTAGACTCAAAAAATACTACGTCTTTCCCGGAACATTCCCGAATTTGCGCGTCTAGCACCCATCCGGACCGAATTGGACGAAGGTCCAGCCTCCCGCCGAGGACAAAATGCCTCGACGAGGGGATCGACCCCGCAACTCAAGGACTCGGGGGTGCAGCACTGTGGGCCGGTTCAAGGAAAGACGGCCCAACCTATAGAGCAGATGTTACAGGAGCCTGGTGGACTGCTCGCAATGGCTCTATGGTCGGGACTTAAACAAATGAGACGGCGCGTCCGGTAACGGCTATGACTTCCTAAAGTAGACTATACCGCTAGGCTGCTCAACCGAGTAGCAATGGTAAACAAGTTAAAATAATAAGCGGAAAATTTAAATGATGTTAACGCGCTACTACAATAGGAAGTATAACTGGTAAGGAGCTGGTAGTTTACTACGATGTTACACAGAGCTTTCTATGGTAAATCTTGGCGCGATCCACAAGTGCGGCAAATGGCATTGATTCTGGGTTAACTGGCGCGAAGATCTTACACGGTGAGTAGGCAAGATGTGAAAATATAATTTTTGGGGGCGCGACAGCCACAATAATGTCAAAAATTAAAAAAGAGGTTGACTGACGCGCAAGTGCAAAACGTTTAAATTTAAAAAAATATAAGCTTCAAAAAAGGGGATTCAAAACAAAATTTAAGAGTGATGTTGCCTACTAGTACCGTTCGGGTCCACACTAGCACCAGACTGCGCGTCCGCCAGCGTATCTTGTAGAGTCACCACAGGTGGTTGTCCACGAAGCTCCATCAACTCCTGTCAAAAGCCGTCTCCAGACTCGCTCGTCGAAGTTCCTACTCCCGGCTCGCCATTGACCTCTTCATCCTTAAAATAGATCATCGTCATGAGGTGTTCCAGGCTGAATAGCGGCGTGTCCGAGCTGCGCAGTGAACTCCCCTCTGGACGTTCCGACGCGAATCCACTGGCATGGGCATGGTTAATATTCAGCGCGACAATTAAATGATGTTACATACTTAGCCCGCCTATTTAGCGTGTTATGTTATGTATATACCGCGCGATGTTAAAGGAAGCGGGTTTTCTATGCGCAAACTGAATATAACCATGACCAAATGATGGTTGCATGCTAAGCTGCCAACGAAGACTCTATAGCGGTTGCGGGAGTAGGTGCTACCCACAGGACTATCTGATCGTCAAGATCAACGCGCGCTGCGTGCTAAATGTGTCGAAGTAGATGGTACTGACACAAAGAATACTAAGCAGGCGCAGGGCAAATCCATGTATAGGTCAAATCCAGGTAAAGCGCAAAAACCGGCAAAGCAACAACTAAAGTCGTGCGTACGTCAAGCGCTGGTGTCGATAGCTGCGGGTCAATGACATAAGCGTCCGAAAACTAAGGTGGTATAAACGTGTCTACGGATCGCGCGTCAGGTAAATCTAAATCCAGAAAATAAATGCACTCCAGGGACATGCTTGCCAATAACAGTAATGGTCGCAGTTACACTAGCTGGCCAGGCAAGTTAAACCTACGAACAAGATGGTAGCGACTGCAAATAAGCAAGACACGTTAACCCTAAGCGCAACAGTTAAGCCAAGCTACTGGGCAGAAAATATCTGTGAAGCACAGCTGGCGCGTTGAGCGCAATATTTCGTCGAACGACGATACAATGCAAAAATAAGACGATGCCAACCTGGATGGTAGATAAGTGCTTCACTTGCCAAGGATGTAATCAAGTAAACTTGGGATGGTGACAAAGTGCAGATGGAACGCAAGACAGAAGCAGAAGCGCGGTCCAATAAGGAATACTCACGCGCCTAGAAGAGCCTGTAGATGGAATAGGCGATGGGGAAACAATCAGTGCCGCGCCAACAGAAAACAATACACTGCCAAAGGCGCGCTTGTACGATGTAACATAACATTACCGAAGTTGACGCGCAGTACAAGGAATATCCAAAAATACGCGGATCGTACTGACGCACATACAATGTACTGAACGCGTGTAAAATGAAAAAACTGGATTTAAGTCAAAGTCGCGTGAATAATAGTCTTGCAGGTAGCAGGGCCAAACAAGAATTGCAACTACGCAGAGCGATTGCAGGAGCAACGGCGCGAATGCAAGATGGACACGAAATGTAACGCGCGCGCTAAACGTTGCTGTAGTGAGCAAGATGACAGTAAATGGGCTCACGGCTCGCGAAAGTTGCAAGAAGGCAAAAAAAAATACTGACTTTGGCTGGTATACCGACTGCACGCAGTAGACGACAGTAACTACAGAGATGGGACAAGTTTGCTATACATCAAAAGGTACAATGCTTAGCAAGAAATACAAGATCTACTGCCCTAACCGTCGCTCTAAGGCCAAAAGAGACAAAATTTGCGCGAATGAACAGTTGGGTCGCGCGTTCACCAAAAAAACAAGAGAGGCTAAGGTTGCTTACTGCTCGCGAGACAATAAACAAAACCTAGGGAATAAGGGGACAAGCGCAAAGGATCCGATGGTCGATCTGCACAAGAAGGTGGGGTACACGCCGCCTAAAGTGCGCGCTCAACAACAATCATTTCAAGACCCAACTGAAGAACAAGTAGGGAGATATGGGACCAAATTTACGGAAATAAAGGCATTCCGCCGCAAAAACACAACACTGTCTGGCCTGATAGAAAAAACAGAGCATAAAGCTCGACAACGGCCTGCAGTCCGGCAAAGTCAGAAACAAAAAGGAAGGAAAACAGACGATCCATACCTGGGTGGAATACGGTAAAGAATCCTGCCTGTTTCCAATGGCTCTCTCACTCTATCCATCGATCCATCGCATAACCAACGATATCGAAGATGGTCCATGCCTGAACGAAGCGCGGCGCGCTAGGAGAACATTCACACCCATCGGTAACCTAAGAAAATACATATAATTACAATTCGAAAAATCACAAAACACACCCACAACTAAATATGAAATGAGTAACTACAAAGTAAACAATAACAAACTTACCATTATCACAGTCAGTGGGGTAACAACGACGTTGGAAAAGCATGGGCGTGAGATAAAACAGGTTCAGCAGGGAGCCAGCATGATGTTGACGTAGCATTGTACCGAAGAGGTGACCTATCCGGAACCCATCGGAAACTATTCAGGGCTCCTATCGGCGCGTAGGAGAGGCAGAGGGGAATAAGGGGAGGGAAAAGGGGGAAAAAGGGAGGCTGCCCGTGGGCCCCTGGACCACCTTAACTAGCCGTGCCTTCCTGCCGCGTTAACGTCCTAACGGTACGAAAGAAATGGTTTCCCGCGACAGTAACTCTCTGTGCACGACTACACTCCACCCGTACGAGGCATGTACCTTCGCACTCCCTCCGGTGACGACCAATCCTGCGCTATCACCCACATGCGCTGTCACCGGTGTGATCCAGGCTCCAAAAGGACGGTGCCATAGCCGTGCCGCCACTGTCGCTCCCGAAGGAGCCCGCACTCGACTTCGGGCCCGCTCGACAAATGCGCGCGCCTACCCTGTGGGAAGGGTTCCTCGGTCGAGCCGCCAAGGGGATGACACCGGCCCGTCCCTGAATAGCTCTTCAGAAGCACGAACAGATCCCGATCATCGTATGAAGTGAACGCTGACGTCTGGGATTTCCAGTTGGCCAGAGCTGCCACCATCTTACCAACTATCCACCCCGCGCTCGAGCATCACACTCACGGTTACCGCTTCTGTAATCCTGCTGCTGGCTGCGTAGGTGTCCACTCCTGCCTTGCCGTTCACCTCGATATTCCTATCGGGCGCTGAGCGTGGTACTTCGGGTTCGTTACGCACGCATGGCTGATGGGAAAGCGCGTCCCATAACTCCTTCCAAGATGTTATCCATAAATCGTCGATCCTCGCGTCCAATCCGATCCATTCGCGGGCGGATACCTCCATCAACCATACGCTCGGCACGATGCACCATGTTGCGGCTCCTTAAGGGCTCAGCGCCTTTCTCCGCTCGCCATATACAGCCCGATCCAGCGTTCCTAGGATGTTGTAGACGACCATGCAAACTGGGCTCTTGTCTGCGCGACCGTGTCGCGACTACCCCTACCCGCATACTCAATATGACACGACTAGAACGCAAGAGATCCTACACAAACAGTACATCACATAAGTTTATCTAAAATAACACAAAGAAAACTAAAGCTAAACATAATACTAAAACTACAAAAAAAAAAGTACTAAACTACAACGCGGGGCGAGCCGCGATTCCCCGCGCCACCGATGGGCCTCTAACTCACTTACACTCTCACACTCTCCCGACATCCAAGGGAGTACCCACAGGCCGGCCGCGCGCCGCCAAGGCAGCAGCTACGGCACGGCAACACCGACCCCGTGATGTTAACCAACAGCATCAAACCAAGCTCCCAACAAGTCCTGCGCGTCCAAGGCGCTCTATGATGTTCGTCGTCCTAGAATTCTATCCTTGCGCGTCCATCCAAGCAATCCATCGAATCCATACTATCGCGCAAGGCACGGGGACGTAGACACGGCGGCGATATCGTGGAAACCCAACCAATCAATAATACGAGCGGCACGACGATAGTAGTAAGACGAAAGAGAAAGAAGAGCCGCAATGGCGCGCGTGCGCGCTATTTATAGCGGTGGCTGGGGGCGTGCCTACGTGGTGTGGTCTCGGAGCGAACAAGGTAGCCGCCGTAAAGCGCGGCGACCGTGCTCACGACCGAGACGCGCGGCAACACGGTGCTCCCGGCCACATGCTGCGAGGAGCGGTCGATCGCGAGCCGCGACAGGCGGGTTCAAAATCAGCAATTATGGAAATTTTATCTCCAAAAACCTCCACAAATTGGGAAGAAAAATGCTCAATAGAAAGAGGAGGAAAGCTGCAACGAATGACGCCTTAGTTGTGCGCCGTTTTATGTTCTATGACTCTTGGCATCACCAAAAGTGGAATTTGATAGCTCAGAAAATTATTTCTAAAGAATTTTTTAAGCCAGCTATAGATGCCGAAAAACTGCATTAAATTGCATTTTGTTTATTCTATCAGACCTGCTATCCTTCTTCAAAGTCAAAAAAGAAATTTGTGAAAAATTGGCAAAGTTGAACACGGTAAAAACCATGGGTTCGAAATTTCGGCCATTATCTCACTGACCAGAAGAGTAAGTGACACAGGAATATAACATTTGTAAAGAGGAAGAAGAGCTGCGTCGTTTGGTTCCTGAAGCGTTTCCCTATCTTCATTTCATATGCTTTTATGATAGATTGAAAAACAGAAAAAACTTTCGGAACGACCTAATATGTGGACGGCCTTCAGCGAGACTCCCAAAGTTTCTACGGCCAAAAAACGAATTTAAGGGCCTTCTGAATACTGATGATACATTGGTAAATACAGAGGACAGAGTCATTCCCACTGAGAAAATAGAATTACAATGTTTTATAAAGTAGACTTATGACTGCAACCATGTTTTGCGCTATTATACAAAAAGTTATTAAATTTGAATTAAGACAGTGTGCGTGCATTATTTATTGTACTTCAACCGTAGAAATCTTCCTTTCGAATGTCTAGACGAGGTAATCGAGCCCGATTCGACAACTCCATTCAATGTTTAGGATTTCGAGCGGTTATAATAACAAGTTTTAACTTAATATTTGTCCAAAAGGAATTTTCAAAGATATTTCCAGTGTTATTCGTCCAAGCTCAGATTTCTTTCAAAGTATTCGAATAACAGCCTTCAAGTTATCTTTATATAAGTGAACTTATTAATCTACTAATCTTATTAATTTACTCCTGATCTCGCCTTGAAGCATCCGCAACACGGGGCGTGTCTTTATTACTTCTTTAGTCAGTAGTTACTGAATTTCGTAATGTTCATGTTTTTGTTTTGTTGTAGTAAATGTAATTTAATCTAATAGCGCTTTATGATTGGCGTTGTCGCTCGAGTATCGGGATGAAGACATCGAGCAGGCGGTCTGAAAGTGCTCATGAGCGTAGACGCGCAAGATCCTGGAGTTGGGGTTCTTGTGTCAGGCGGACTAACCTTAGGGTTGAGCCAGACTTCGCGGGGAAGCGGCGTACGCAGTGTACGCTCGGCATATTTCATCATATGAGCATACGTGCCGTATGCTGCGTACGTCGCGTACGCCGCGCAGTCTGGCCCAACCCTTAGGGCGAGGGATGCTGAGCATACCGATCCGCAACGAATTGGTCGTCTGAAAAATTCTCGACCGAAGAATTTGCTATACTGCATGAAAATTTAGGGTGAAATTCGTAGATCAGAACATGCGATGTACTCTGATTAACCTAACCTTATGAAAATGCTTCTTCGCCTGCGAACTAACTTCTCACATTGAAAGTAGAGCTACGATACAGACCCAAATCTAAGAAACGTGGAAATGCCTGAGCAGATCACTCCTTCCCTTGATATTTTCTCAGTAAGCAAGGACGAAGATTAGGAAAGAATCAACGCATCGGCTTGTATTTTGTTTGTCTCGCCAGCCTTACTTGTCATAAAGCTGAAGATGTTGAAAACTTTTGGGAAAGAACTAAAAGCGAATATGTTACCTCGAGATGGTTATAAGCTGTAATCATCACTTTTGTCCCTTTTTTCGCAAGTATAGCTGATTCGTTGACTTCGCGGACTGGACATCACTGCGGAGTACGCGCCGCGAGGTAAAACGCTTGCCCCAATACAAATTTGCCATTGTGCACGTCGTGCTCTTGTCAGGATAAAGGTTCATGACGCCTTTACCTGGATGTGTAGCGGGTTTACATAAGCCTTACTCTAATATTTATTGTATAAGATATATACAAGAGAGGAAGGGGAAAGGGGAGAGGGCACCGGCTCCTGCCGGCGGGCGGAGGTCACTGCCAGAGGTTGGCTATCCTAGGCCAACCTCCATCCTAGGCAGCTGTTGGGGATTAGCTGCATCCCGACATCTCCATTCCTTTAGAAAGCTCGTCCTCGAGCTTGTTTGATGGTTGTTGAATGTCTTCCGAGTTACGTGTGTAAAGAGTACACGTGTTACGGCGAGACCATAGAGAACTTCGATTACGGTACCATTATCTTCAGTTTGATTGAGTAGAGGAGTTGGTTTAGGCGGATTGGATAACCAAACAGCGACCTTCACCTCATCCTAGGGGTACAAAGTGAGCTTGTCCTCAAGCGGAAGCGGAGATATATATACGGAATAAACGGTGTGTCGTAGGGGACTGCTTGGAAGAGGCAGTAACATGTAGTTGTTGGAAGTGAACAGGCATATTATAGCCGGAAGTTGACGAATGGGAAAATTGGCGTGGTGATTTATAGGAGTATAATGTGACCAGTATTTAAATGTTGATACGAGGAAGTTATGGGTTGGAAGGGCTCTTTTGTAGAACATGTTAATAAAAAAATTAGCGTGGTGAGCAGAAATTACATAGATAACCAAAAATATTGGGCGATATTGAATGACATTAGTGATTCTGAATTTATATTTTACATGAAGTAGCTAAGCGACATGTGGAATTTTAGGAAGTATAATATAAAATAAGGCATTGTACAATTTGAACCGAGTGACATATGGTTATACAGCATATAAATAATGCGATCGATTAGAAAACGGAGAGGAAGATTTAGATGCAGAATTGAGCACAACAAACTGTGTTTAATTCAACATAGTGGCAAATTTTGAGTGTTAGAGAAAAGGGAAATTTTTTTTCGCTGCCTAGAACAAAATATTTTTTTCATTCTTTGAACTGCCGTTTCAAAGAAATTTGTGCTTATAGATAATCGCAGCGGTGCGGCAAAATAGGTGTAAACAAACTCACGTTGAGATATATCCCGACAGCAGAAAAAAATCAAACTCTGACAGTCGGATTTTTTCCAAACTGAGTTTTGCATTTGAAGATTGTCTTGCAGTCTTGCGACCAAATTCAAGACTACATTCGTGAACAAAACAAACGTGATGTCGTTCATGTTCTGATGTTTCCTTTTTTTTTTAATTGTTTTTTTTTTGAAAAAAAAGTGGTTTTTGGAAGCATTAGCCCATTTTCGACATAGACAACATGAAAATGCAAACCAAGTTATACAAAATAAATTAATAGTACATTTTGGCATAGTAAATTATACAAACAGAACGTTTCCACTGCAGAAACTATGATATGTAGTTTTTGAGTTATAAGTGTAAAAACTTCAGGGGAAATGATCCTAACATCATGTGTGGTAATTCACGACTAATTTGCAATCTAAGAAAGCTATCTATGTTTCTTCAACGTCCAGATCCAATACAGAAAATTTTATGGTGTGATTGTTCCTGAATTCTGCTGAAATCTGTAAAGGAATCATTACCATCCTTTTCTAGGGAAAAATAAAAACTGGGTGACGTGAAATGTTCTAAACAGTTTCTTTTCATTCCCAAGAATGAATTTCAGTGCGACAAAAAAAACTATGCCTCCATTGCTTATTGTCAGCTTCGGCTGATCACCTTTCAAAAAAAAAATGCGGTCATTTCTTCTGATCAGAATATCAATCTGGATATCTGAACATGTTCAGAAGCACTGAGGATTTTTTTCTTTTGGCAAACAGCAAGTTATTTCTTCTGCGAAGCGTTTCGGTTAAAAGAGAATTGTTCTCTGAAAACAATCTCCATTCAGCTACAAGTAATATTCTCTGAAAATATTTTTAATTGTAGTTCTGATTGCTACGTTTAACAACGTAATGCAGACTTGGTTTGTGCAATTGCACAAAACTGGAGGAACTGCTATATTCCAATGTTCTTACCAATAGTCTGTCCATTAATTAGAATCAAAGTCATGAGCGCGGTTTTCAATGAACTGTTACAATCGATGCATGTTTTACAACCATTTTGCGAGCTTCTTCATTGTTTGAGTGTGTGATTACAGGTCTTATCCAGAAATGCTGAGGTAATGAGCCGATTTGAATTACATAAAAAGAATTTTTTTTTCTTTCGGTTGTCAAATTCAAAAATCAATGCAAACAGGACGATGAACGCATTTTGCAAGAGAAAGTTTTTTTTTTCATCAGATTTGTGCACAATCGATAGAAAAAATACGTCATGGAAACAACTCGAAATCTTTCAAAAAAACGTTCATCCAGAAACATAGTCTTTTTGACTAAACTGCCAACGCTACCTATTGAATTTTCTTAACATGCAGAAACTGAGCTTGGCCGAGCTGTTCGTTACTGTCGTTGAATTCAGGGATGCGAAAGCAGTAAATAGTAATTTCAGACTTTATTATGCTAGCCTTGCTCACACTCTCAAAAGTAGTCCGAACTGCAAAAAAAAGTGTATTTTATCACTTGGTATGTAACGACGATGTTTGTGGTGTAAAAAGATGCATTTGAATTGAGCAATTAAAGTGAAAAGCTGTTTTTTTCTGTTCCCTAAAACTGATAGTTTTAAATTTTTCCTCATATTGTAAGGCACCTGAAAATGTTTGTGATAAAATTGATATCGAAATTTTTGCAAAATTCATTAAGTTTATTTGAAAATTGATTGCGTCATGGAATTTTGGGATCTGCTCTTTTTGCTTCTAAAATAGATTGAATTGAGATTTTTGTTTTTTTTTTGATAAAAGTAATTATAACCTTGCTAGCCTTTTTTTTTTGAAGAGAAACCAGACCAGCAACGGTTGCACATTTCATATCATTTCATATCATCCTCTAAAAAGAATTTTTTTTTTCATCACGATGTTCAAAAAAATATAAATTAAGTTCTTTTTTTGAAAATGTCTTTCTTCTCAGTTTGAGAATGTTTTCAAAGTATTCTTTCTTTATGAATCTTCTGCAAAAGAATTGGAGGTTGCTCTGATGAATGACAAATTTCGGAAGTAGTGGATGACTGAAAAGTTCGTAGCTCTTGTGAAAAAAGTAATTTCAAGTAGAAATCTCGCTGTCAAAATATGAATGTGAGTTTTTGTGATTTTACAGTCCAAAGTTCCTTTTGATCGAGATCAATCATGCATTAATGAAAGTTCGAAAAATAAACTGAAAATAAGAAAGTTTGCTTTTGAATCTATTGTACCAATTTGATGTTTTCGTAAGGTTCAATCTAGAACTAAGAAAATGCCTGGTTTTTCTTTTCGAAGTTACATGTGGAAGTGCAGGTAACCCCTGCAAAAATGCTTTTTATAACAACATTTTTGAGTTTCAGATTGGTTTGGACGTTACGTAATCAAATCAAGCCGGAGTTTGAGAAAAGAATTTTGAAGAATTGATTTTCATGTGGAGTAATGTTTTTCTTAAGCGAAATAATTGGTTTGTTCTGGTATAAGGTCTATTCTGAGTAGTAGTTTCTTCCTTAATGCATTTTTATGATGACGAGAAAAAACTTCTAGCTATTTTTTTGAAAAAAATTATGAAGAGTTCCAACTTTGTTAGAAACTTTATCTCTTTCAATTTCAAAACCGTCAGCAGAAATGTTCTCTGAAAACAATCCTACTTCACGTTACGCCAAACACTATGTGAACATACTAAGTGTTGGGAATGATCTGAAAACTACTGAAAGGGAAAAAAATGCTTGTCTGTGTTACAACCGCATTTTACATATACCAGTAATTGCTTGAAATTTTTGATGTAGATCAAAAGAGAAAAGAAAGTGCAGTGTTTTCGCAAAATTGTTCAGCCTCATAGAAGCTACACCTTTTTTTTAATATCAATTCTGTATTTCAGAAACTTTGTGAAGCAAAACCCTAAATGTAGGTTGTGCAAAATTTGTAGTTTTTTTTTTCAGACTTACCTCAAAGTTGGAGAATTGTCAGTTCTAAGCAAATGTGTATGCAAGCACAGTGTAGCTGATGCATAGAGTTGCAATATTTTAGATGCAGGCGTCCACAAAAATGAAATTTTCGAGAGTGTTTTGAAATTGAAATGGATAACCTAGCGATTTTTTTTCGCTTTTCTTGTTTTCTTTTTTTTTCAGGCATTTTAAGAAAATTTCAATTCGAAATTGGCATCAGGTGTTCCTCATCAAAGTTGAGTTGAAAAGTGTTCGATATTGATTGAAAGCTCGAGATATTACTAAGTAGACGTAGTTGGAACAAAAAAACTGATTAAGAACATAACATTTACAAAAACGTTGAAAAAAAATCACTCCCAAAATTTCAATCATTCAAGGAAGTTTTTTCACTCATTTTCTTGGTGAAAGGACGCTGAATTTTGATTTTTTTTTATTGTAGAATTCTGGGGCTTTTTGAGCTGGAAAGTATACCAGAATTCTATCTTTGAGGAAATGGTGCCACCGCAAATGTGACAAAAATCTTATTATTTTTATATCTGACATTTCCAACCTTGGAGCAAACTCGATTGCGCTTTTTTTTTAATTACCATCTAAGTCTCAATCAAAGGACCGATGAATTTTAACAATAAGAATTTGATGATATATCACTAGAGTATAGCTTAGCGAGTATGAATGTTACAAGCAGAGGATGTTAAGTAACTCAGATCGTTTGGTTTTTTTTTATAAAATCTGTACTCCAAAGTGTGAACTAATTAAAAAATTTCAAGTTCAAGCGTCTAAAAATCAATGCATATGGCGAAGTATCCAACAGAATTGATTGCATTTATAAAGCAAGACCCGCTGTTTTTGCATTTGCGTATATTAGAACGCAAATAATTGGGTACAATATGGAAGCGCATTATTGTGACTATAGATTCGAAGGACAAGGACTACTGGATTTTTTTTATCAAGCAGCAGCAATGATTGTCATCTAATTTTTGATCATGGTGACTGTTCCTCAAAGTTGAGGTATCAATCTACATATGTAAACTTGAAAAAGACGATGAGGATCTGCTTTTGTGCTTAGATGACATGAGATCTGATCTATGCATGATGGATTTGCTGGCGTGATCAGTTATCAACATTGTGGAACTATTGGCAACGTGTAGATAATCTAACTCAGAAGTTGCGTAGTCCCCTCATGTCTTTTTAGACGGCGGCTGCGATGCGATCAAAAGTTTCACTACTAGTCTCCGGATTGACTTGTAGGAGGCATGCGCCGGGACCGATGGTTGATGCATCGGTGTGGATGATATAGGGTTTTCCTAGAATAGGAAGCACTAAAACAAGCGCATCCACTAGGGCATGTTTTAATGCTTGGAATGCTATTTCTTACTCCTTGCTCCAAAAAACTGCATTTTTTTATGCGCAGTTTGTTCAATGGATGGGAAATTGTAGCAAAACGCGGTAAATCTTCAAAAGTACGATCCTGCACTAAGAATGATTTGAGTGCTATTATTATCTGTGAGGCGCGGAATATCACCAAAGCTGTCGAAAAAATTTTTTTATTGATCTAGACGTATATCATTTTCATGAAACAACAAACAATATAATTAGTGTTGTGTATAGTATGAATATTTCTAAATATTTCAAAAGGTTTGAAGTGGTTTTGTATTCGACAGCAGAAGGTAAATATTACGATAGTATAATTTGCGTAAGATATACGGCAGCGGGACATCGGGCACAACTGTTGTTGTTGGCAGTATAAGTTGCATAAGAACAGACGCTAAGGGGTCATACTGTGCAACTGCTGCTGTTGGACGTATACCATGATCGTAAAGGATTAGGTTACGCAATTATTAATCCTGTTCCAAGGCTTATCGCGACACAAAGCAGACGTATTTGCACTATCGCAGCTGAAAGGTCATAGCGCTCAAATAATATTAATTTGTCACAAAAAAAATTTGTCGCGGGTCACATGCTTACAACTTGCGAGGGCAGCTGCGTTACTCTATAGCCAAAGGGGGTCACCGCGCGCGAACAGTAGCACTGGGTTTTGCTATATTTCCTGAGAGGTCGAAGCATTACGTTTTGTCGACACTTCCCAGCAGAAGTTATCTGCAGTGGGCCAGCAGATTTATCTTTCTGGGTCTAATACTGCAGTGAATTTTGTGCTAGCAATTGCGAACAAGTCCATTGTCTAATTATAAAAAAGAAAAAAAATAAAATAAGTTAACAAAAATTCACGGAATCACGGTTTCACGGATTCACGGATCACGGATCACGGAATCACGGCAATTTTTTCAAAAAAAATCACGGATATGCAATCACGGATTCACGGACTCACGGATCACGGAATCACGGATCACGGGAGATGCGAGCGCTTTGCGAAAGAAAGAATTGACAAAAATGGGACTGTTCGCAGGACTGTTATTTTTTATTTTATTTTACTTTATTTTATTTTATTTTATTTTATTTTATTTTATTCCTTCTGAAATGATTAAATATTTTCACACTGCACACGATTATTATAGATAAATTAACAAAACAGTTAGAACTCACACACTCGCTTTCATTCGTTGTTGAGTGACTCCATCCAGACGGTTGGAAGATTGTGGCAGAGGGGAGGAGGGGATCGAATATTATTTACCATATGGTTGATTGGTTGATTAAAAAAAATTTAATTTTAGGATTTGAGAAAAAAATCTTCCCGGGACTTCCATGTCAGGATAAAGGTTCATGACGCCTTTACCTGGATGTGTAGCGGGTTTACATAAGCCTTACTCTAATATTTATTGTATAAGATATATACAAGAGAGGAAGGGGAAAGGGGAGAGGGCACCGGCTCCTGCCGGCGGGCGGAGGTCACTGCCAGAGGTTGGCTATCCTAGGCCAACCTCCATCCTAGGCAGCTGTTGGGGATTAGCTGCATCCCGACACTCTCTCGAAAATTCAGCCGCGCCGCGCGTGGTCTGCACTATTCAAGCAGTCCATGCAATCAACGAATCGACTATAACTGGGCCGTGCCTGCCACCCATGTCAGAGGATCGGCAGCTTATTACAATTTTGAAAACATTAGCAAAGAAAAGGCAAAAATACTAGAAATGAATCCAGTTGAACTTTTTGGCATTAACAGTGAAGTGCGCCGTTTAAAGTGAATGTATAATCGGAAAATTTGACATGAAATGAAAATTTGTTTTTAGCACTATATTAGAGATAAAGAAAAAGAAGCCTTATGATCGATTCGAAACGTCTCAAAGTCAAAGTAGCAAGAATTACCTGTTTTGTCTGCAGTGCACTGCGATTTGCATTGGTTGGAGGACCGAATGATTTATTTGCCATCACTTACACTTTTTAGACTTTGTTCGTCAAAGTTGAAAAAAGGCTTAGAAAGACACGGCATTTGCAACTCTCTTGGTGTATAATCGCGGAGTTGCAGGGAAAGTGACACATAGGGTGAAAACACAGTTGTCTGCGGTAGTTTGATTTTCAAATTTTCTGCAAAAACGGCTTTTCAAGACGGCTGAGTGGACTAGTTGAGCACTGCTAAGAGCAATATTTCGATAGAGAAAATTCGAATATCACCAAAGGTCATATTCTGGTGCATTTGATCTTAGCAATGTTCGTCAATCCTACAGTTTGCGCTTAATCTTCTCTTTTTTCTTTATCAGTGTCATTCCTTATTTTTGTATTTCCATAGGCTAATATGGTTACATTTTGCGATGCCAGGCAGTTTTCAAATTCTCAGCTAATTGAGGTCTAGTCTCGCCGATGAGCTATTCGATTTCCGAAGCCTTCACATCGAAGTATTTTTCCCTTCATTTTCGCCTCATGCTTCCAAAGATCTGTGACCGCCACTTAGAAAGGTATCAAAATGAATATCGGCGTTTTTTGTAAGGATAGTTACTGTGCAAGGTTCTGTCTAGTGTGATAGATGATTGAACTTTACTGTATACTGCATCGTTTGGACGGCATTCCTAAGATCCTTTAGAAAAACAAGACGGATGGTGCGAGGCAAGGAAAAGTTGTAATATACCAGATATCGGAGAGAAGCTCTATCGCAATAGAAAATAAAATACGAGACTGAATAACGTCCAGTGTTTTGCTTTTGATCTGTTCGAATAATACTCTCTTGAGAGATACGTTTGAGGTATACAAGGAAGTCATTTGTTTACGTCGTCAACTTCGATATTTTTTCATAAAAATTCATTTGAGAGCTTATGGTAGGTTTACTGAGTAGAGCTTCAAACTAGACAGTTTTAAAGAATTAGAAACTTCAAATTAGATGCGCTTTTTCCATAAGAGAGCACGGTCTTCAATTATTCTTTTGCTTAGACTAAATTACTACTTCCCCTCCTCAATGCAGTATCCGGGCAAAAAAAAAATCAGCAGGTAAACAGGGTCTTTTCTCTAAGTTATTCTCCCAGCTTCCGGAGCGATCTCCTTGGTTCCGATTTCAAGTCACGCTTTTGCACTTGGCCGGTGGCGATCTCGGCTTGAGGAGTTGAGAAGCTGTAAGCACTCCGGAAGCTGGCAGCGTAAATTCGCTGTGGGGGAAAACCCTTCCCCCCTCGGACCTGCTGACCTCCCTATTAGAGCCCTTTTTCCCGTTTTCACGCTCGCCAGTGTAGATTTTCGGATTCAACATAGCGAGTAGGCCCGGGTAAGCACAAAACCTCAAAAATCGACTTTTGCCCGGACATTGCTTTTAAGTAACTCAGTAACTATAGAATTGATGGAATCATTCTGCATAAAGTTGAAATCAAAGATTCGGGCTTCATATTCAATGATATATGCTATGTGCTTCAGTTGATCAGCCACCTATTGTTTCCAAACGTTTGCTGAACATACAATCCATTTAAGGCGCTTTGTAGCTTGAGCCAGTTTTATTAAGTATTGACCAAGTTCGACTGTCGTTTAATCTCGGCATGTTGTAGAATGCTTGTTGTGGCTTGTTTAGCTGTACACCGGGATTGGTAGATCCTTTATTTGACTAACGTTTCGGCGGTATCGCCTTCTTCAGAGTCTGAAATTGTCGAATGCATAAGTGAACTATCCGATCAAAAACCGCTTTAAGACTCAGGAAGACGCCCAATGCGTCAGTAAAACAAGAACTCGAAAGTGAATGCAGGATTAAACTAGTGCTTACCTAAACAAATGCCGACAAAGTGGTGTTGCAGACCACTATACCAGTAACCTAGCTCTAACTTTCTTATATACCTAGTGGGCTGGCCTCAACTTGACCTCAGAAGCCGCAAAGGCTCTGATAAGGCGCCAACTCATTAGTGATGTCTATGCACTCATCTTTTCGATTCAAATTTGGATTTTTGGCGGTAATCCAAAACGCCTCTAAAGTCTTGCGCGCTAGGATTTCGGATTCATACACTAAGATCGTGACCTCCACCTGTATGTCTGCGTCATTATGGAACTGTCTGCGATGCTTGCCCAGTGGAGTAGCAGTGTTCGATCTTTTGAGCCCGTCTAGGTGTTCTTTGACGCGTACGCATAGAGGGCGCCCCGTCTCGCCAATGTACGTGCCTCCGCATGTTTTACAAGTGATAAGGTAACTACCCCCGCAACCATGCAGTCGCCTTCTTTGCCCTGCGGGCATATGATGCATCCTGGAGTCGTGCAAAGTCTATCATACGCCCTATTTCGCACTAGTTGATGTTTGAGGTTGGTAGGGGGTATGTCAACTACCCTTATCCAATCCTGAAGGTCCGCTTGTAGCACTAATCTTCTGACTGACTTACTGAACTCTTCTGAGATATATGGCAAGCAGAAAGGGATCTTTCCATCAGTTTCTGTGACCACATTGTCCCGGACTCGTCGATGTTTTGCATAACTGTGCCTGAAGGACTTACAACCGTTAGATCGAGCTACGCGGTCAGCTAATGCTAAAGAGTAAGCCTTTTGCTGCGCGTCAGAGGAGACTTTCACAGCTGTTTTGAACATATTTCCAACAACTGTTTTTTTGACTTGCCGGGGGTGCGCTGAAAAACAATGTATTAGAATGTTCTTGCTGCTAGGCTTTCGATACCATCGAGTTCTCCAACCATTCTCTGACAACTACATCTCGACATTCAGGAACGGCAGCCAATTGTCACTAGGCTTCTCCCGTGTGATCCTTATGTGACGAGACTGCTGATTGAGGATGTTAAAACAGAGATCCAGCTCTCCTTGGGTGGGGCACTATGCAGCAGTCATCGACGTAACGGTACTCTTGAAGGAGTGTCTTGATTGTACAGTCTTTCGCTGGTGTGGTAACTATTACAAACAAATCAGAGGACTCGCTATGGGCCAGCGCTTAGCACCTACATTGGCTATCGTCTTTATGTCTAAGATAGAATCTCCCGTACTCGCACGAAAATCACTTCTCTTCTGCCGTTACATCGATGACTGCTGCATAGTATCCCCACCCAAGGAGAGCTGGATCTCTGTTTTAACATCCTCAATCAGCAGTCTCGTCACATAAGGATCACACGGGAGAAGCCTAGTGACAATTGGCTGCCGTTCCTGAATGTCGAGATGCAGTTGTCAGAGAATGGTTGGAGAACTCGATGGTATCGAAAGCCTAGCAGCAAGAACATTCTAATACATTGTTTTTCAGCGCATCCCCGGCAAGTCAAAAAATCAGTTGTTGGAAATATGTTCAAAACAGCTGTGAAAGTCTCCTCTGACGCGCAGCAAAAGGCTTACTCTTTAGCATTAGCTGACCGCGTAGCTCGATCTAACGGTTATAAGTCCTTCAGGCACAGTTATGCAAAACATCGACGAGTCCGGGACAATGTGGTCACAGAAACTGATGGAAAGATCCCTTTCTGCTTGCCATATATCTCAGAAGAGTTCAGTCAGTCAGTCAGAAGATTAGTGCTACAAGCGGACCTTCAGGATTGGATAAGGGTAGTTGACATACCCCCTACCAACCTCAAACATCAACTAGTGCGAAATAGGGCGTATGATAGACTTTGCACGACTCCAGGATGCATCATATGCCCGCAGGGCAAAGAAGGCGATTGCATGGTTGCGGGGGTAGTGTACCTTATCATTTGTAAAACATGCGGAGGCACGTACATTGGCGAGACGGGGCGCCCTCTATGCGTACGCGTCAAAGAACACCTAGACGGGCTCAAAAGATTGAACACTGCTACTCCACTGGGCAAGCATCGCAGACAGTTTCATAATGACGCAGACATACAGGTGGAGGTCACGATCTTAGCGTATGAATCCGAAATCCTAGCGCGCAAGACTTTAGAGGCGTTTTGGATTACCGCCAAAAATCCAAATTTGAATCGAAAAGATGAGTGCATAGACATCACTAATGAGTTGGCGCCTTATCAGAGCCTTTGCGGCTTCTGAGGTCAAGTTGAGGCCAGCCCACTAGGTATATAAGAAAGTTAGAGCTAGGTTATTGGTATAGTGGTCTGCAACACCACTTTGTCGGCATTTGTTTAGGTAAGCACTAGTTTAATCCTGCATTCACTTTCGAGTTCTTGTTTTACTGACGCATTGGGCGTCTTCCTGAGTCTTAAAGCGGTTTTTGATCGGATAGTTCACTTATGCATTCGACAATTTCAGACTCTGAAGAAGGCGATACCGCCGAAACGTTAGTCAAATAAAGGATCTACCAATCCCGGTGTACAGCTAAACAAGCCACAACAAGTTTTATTAAGGCTTATAAAATGTATACTATTGTTTAATTGGCACCGCAGTTATTTCACCGTATGAGATCCGCGATGTTGCTGCTACTGAAGGAATCTAAAATAATCTTACCCGAAAGTTATTTTTGAGCGTGTTAGGCCCAAACTGTTCTCTCATACCGGTGAGTCAAGAACGCTGCAAGTTGTTATCTCCCCAGCTTTGCGCTCAGAAGACAAAAGTTCAACCTTTTGATGGCTTTTATGCTAACTGGGAGATGCAAGTTGACTCGTTGGAGTTTTTTGATATTTGTTCTTTTAGGACGAGAGGCATTCTGTTAAGAGTCAGAGCCCCAAGAGGCAAAACTATTTCGAAAGCTAAGTTTTTCGCTGCAAGAATACTGCCTGACTTAACTAAATCACTGGCACAAGACGCTGTTCAAAACACCTTGGCTCCTTACACTAGCAAGTCACCCTACTTCCTAATCATTGATCATTTATAACTGATTAGCACCCTAATTCCAATTTGTTTGTTTGTTTGCTATCATTGTTTTTTCTTTTTTTTTTCTGCTTGTTAGTCTTGTTTTGCTTATACTTTACATCTGGTTCGTTGATCTCTTGTTTTTCAGGATATTCCTTGCTTCTTTCATTCAGTGTCAGCACGATAAAGATAGAAGTTAAGCTTCATGGCCCCCTGTTTTTGATATTGTTTGTCAGCTGTAAGTATGGAGGTTGTATTATGAGCCTGTGACGTAGCTCGCACATTAAGGGAAACTGTTAGCACCAGTGCAGCTTCCCTGAACCGTTTCGATCTGTCCAGAGATAACGTTTTGTGATAAAGAAAGTAATTTATATTTAGATAAACAACGAATTGATTTATTGATTCAAATCCATCCCGTACACTACATTTAGAATTTTACTCCTTGAATGCAGTGGCATCAGAGCAATTGACTAGCGTGGTACCGCCATCGATAGTGACAGTTTGGCCAATCATGTAACGTGATTGGCTTCGATCTGCCAAAAATGCGATGAGATTGGCGATATCCTCTGGTTCTCCGCATTTTCTAATAGGTAGGGTATCCGGTGAGCTTTCAGCAGCTTTGTATATCTGTGATATCGAATGATATACGAGATTAGATTTGAAGAGATAACTTTTTCAAGGGTTTTTATTAATTTTGCTTTGCGAATCAAAATGTAAGAAAGAAGATTGTGGAAATATGTGCAAAAGATATAATTGCCAGTCAATGAAGGGCAACAAAATTGAATTTGATTCAAATTTTGTCATTTTCTACGTCTGAAGAAACGTAGCAAATCTCGCCATACCTCTTCTGCTGCTCCCGGCTTCAATCCTGCTGTTACACCGAAGTTAGTTTTTGTAACACCAGGTCTAAAAATCCCTTTATCATCCTAGAAAACGTAGAAGGAGGAAGGGGGGGGGGGTATGTGACTTACCGTACAGCATTTACACGTACTCCTTCAGCTATGAGCTCAATTGCCCATGCACGAGTTAACTGATCCTGTGCCGCTTTTGCCATGGAATAATATGCCCACGTTGGTGCCCACTAAAACCTTGATAAATCAGGCACACAACGATATTTAGGAGGGGCTTCTAGAGTTATCCGTGTGTCAACGCTGTGCCAACGCCGTGCCGACACCCACATAACACGCCCCTTACTGATCGGTCGACATGGCATGCTGGCACGGACAGCTTTAGATCGAGCCTTAGATGGTCCAACCAACCCCGAACGGCATAGCGGCAATGCTAGAGACGTTGACAATTTCCCCCTTCGCCTTGATCAAGTATGGACAACATAAATCCACCATTTGAACAGCGCTAAAATCCTCTGAATTGTACATATTTTTGAATAACTGTTACCTATAGATATTCAGATCCATTGTTTTCTTCAAATAAGCAATGTCTCCTAACAAACCACCGTATGATCCGAACATTCCACCAACATTATTTACCTAGAATATCTGGGGTTCATAAACAATCAAGCTAACATTAGATATCAATCATCTTCACCAGTATATCGATTCTGCCCCATTTAGCTACGGTATCCGATACGATCTTTTCTTTTACAACATCGTCAAGAATATCGCCAGGTATTGCAAGTATGTCGTCTTCTTTACATGCGGAATCTTTGATTATGGATTGTCTTGTTGCCTGCGAATAAGAATTCGTTCAATAATGGAAGGATTCCGAATAAAAAGTGAGTGACATGACAGATAATCATTGGAAAGGTTTTGAAAAATCAGTGAGTAAAAAATCAGTTTTTCAGTAAAGTTGAAATGGGAAGTTTTGCCGCTTGTTAGGCAGTAAGGGATTTGAAATCATTGTTCATTTACTAACAAAAAAGTATCAATGGTTTTTTGACTCGAGGTTAGCAAATAAAAATACAAGGATGAAGTAAGGACACACGAAATATAGTTGCGAAGACAAAGTAAGATTTGAGGGGAAAAAGATATTGAATAAAGATGGCTATTAGACGTGAGAGCAGACAATGTGAGACACACAATCGGAATATTGTAATTCGAAATACTTACCTCAAGTTCCTCAGTTTTGTTCGATGTGATGGTAACCCTTGCACCCTCTTTTGCAAATAACAATGCCGTTCCAGCTCCGATGCCAGAAGAAGAACCTTCAGTTTCAATTTTGTATGCTTTAATTTCAAAAAGTCTGATTGATAATGTGCTTCCTGCACTGACCAGCAAAAAATTCAATTAAAACTGAAATAAGGACCTGTCACGATAAGAACTTTTCCTTCGAATCGACGCATGGGTGGCTGGAGAAGTCGAATCACTGGTTCGTTGCTATGTGCAGCACTTTCATTGTAATACGAGCAAAGAACAAAATAACTGTAACCGAAATAACTTGAATGTTCCCGTTTCTTTGAACCTGGGCATTGTTTATTATCTCTAATTTTGTTTGTGCCAAACAGGTTTGTTATGGTGGTATCTTCATTCGAATGGCCTAAAAATTCCGCGCGTTCGCCGTCCTCAGAGGCACAAAGCGTCATCCAGACACCAAACCATCAAATGTCTCCTCTAGCTTACCCAGTTTCAACTCTTTCCTAGTTCAATCCGCATAAATCCTCAAAAACCGAAATGAACAACCGTTTGCATCGCCGCTATGTGAAGTGTCCGCGTCGGACTATGACAGTACGACCGGAGATATGTGTCAGAAGCGGCAGAGACTACTACTATACTCTAGAGGGCAAATAGAAAGTTATCGACGAAAGGTGTATAAATTCTATCTAACATCTATATATAGCTCATACAGTTGGCCATAGCTATAAAGCCACCCCAAAAATCACTGTAATTTGCTTTCTTTTGTTCGAAATTGTCTGAAAAATCACTATTCTGTGCAAACTAACGCTGTATCATTGACCAGAACGGCTCCCAATTTCATTGGTTTTGGCCGGAGAAAAAGTGAAAAATTTGAAAGGGGCTCCCAAGACTGGTTACAGCTATAAAGCCACTTCTCAATTCCAATCAGTACTACGTTTTTTGAACCTGAAATTTTTTGTACATATACAACATCATAATTTGAAACATTTATCACACTTGGAAGCAGTCGCCTTTTTGAAAAGAAGATTCATCCTGCATTTTTCGCTTCAAAATATATAAAAAGTTATGATGTTTGGAAAAACTACCTTTACTCCGAATTCTCAAGCATATGTTTGACACCAATGAAGGTCCTAGGCTTCGCCAAGCCTTTGCAATGAGTATGGTGAAAAGTGCTGGACTTAACATTGCGTAATCGCTGATCTTGATAAACGAGCCTCATCTTACCGAGGTGTAAGCACACTTTTGAGACGTAAAACTCGATTTCTGACGCGCGAAAATTTTCGGTTGGAAGTTGACACCTTCTTTGCATGGTGATGTAGTCATGCAGAAGCTGTCAGGCTTTTTACAAAGACGTATTTGCAGCATTGAACTTAAAACGGCTTGTCTGCAGTTCGGTTGTGCGCAGTGTATCTCACATGATTTTAAATTTTACTGCTTTGAACTCCTCTTCAAGTCAAATCTTACAAAACTGTCAGGAATACTAAAATTTTGAAGTTCTGAGCAGTTTTCCGCTCGATCGAGAGGTCAAAGTGTGTCATGATCAGGCAGAGTGCACCACTCATTTTTGTAAAAAAAGCGTCCAAGGCGGGAACAAAATCCTGAGAGTTGCGATGACGTTCAAGCTATGCGCACGAGTCTATCGTTGTACAGGCGACGTGCTGAGCACGTGACAGAGCTTTTCGGGCATTAGAACTTAATTTTTGCGGTTCGAAAACTCGTCTACCGGGCGGTGAGGTTGAGGCTCGTTTATCAGTATCAGCGACTACGCCATGTTAACTCCTGCGCTTTTCACCATATTCATTGCAAAGGCTCGGCAAAGCCTAGGACCTTCATCCGAGCCAAACAGATGCTTGAGAATTCGGTGAAAAGGCAGCTTTTCTAAAAATCATAACTTTCTATACATTTCAAGCATAAAATGCAGGATGAGTCTTCTTTTCAAAAAGGCGACTGCTTCCAAGTGTGATAGTTTTATATTTTAAAGTAGTCTATGCACAAAAAAATTCAGGTTTAAAAAACGTAGTACTGATTGGAAATGAGAGGTGGCTTTATAGCTGTGACCAGCCTGGACCCCTTTTTTCAAATTTTTCAATTTTTCTCCGGCCAAAACCGATGGAATTGGGAGCCTTCCTGGTCAATGATTTGACGTTAGTTTGTACACAGAATAGTGGTTTTTCAGACAATTTCGAACAAAAGAGACAAATTACAGTGATTTTTAGGGTGGCTTTATAACTATGGCCAGTACTGTGTAGTGTTACGAACGGCAGGAAGTCGGCAGTGATGGACAAGCACTCGTTCTTGTTATTCATTTCTGGACTCTCTGCCGAGTTCCAGAAAGCCTCTGACGCCTTTCTGGCCGGGATCTCGTTCTCGTGTGTCAATATCGTGCATTTGATTTTGAAGTCATTTCCATCGGTGAGTCATTCCTATGCCTAACCAGCGGTGTTATTAAGCTTTTTGTGGCGGATTTTGGGTGGCGTCTTTGAGGAACGGGCTAAGGGTGGTCCCGTACAAATGTTACACGACAAAGATATAGTTAGAGTTTATCGAGCTCAACCGCACGCGGTGGTGCAGTGGTAGGATATTGTGACAACAGGCAGAGCCAAACGCTATGCACGCTTATATCATACTGAGACACCGAATGGTGACCTTAATGGTGCTTACGCGAATAATATGCGAGAAGCGATATGGATGAAACGGGGGTGCCGACAATATCGGCACAATTTTCCTTCTTTTGCTTGCCAAATGTTCTTTAATTCGCAAGCATAGTACTCCGCCAGTTTCACCGATATACAGTGCGCCGCATTCAAGGCATTCAATTTGGTAAAGTCGACTGCACGAAATCGTTCGCTGTAGGCCGAACGCACGCGAGCGTACCCGCAACGCGGCTGTCGAGTACGGGTGTCCCGATGACTCTACTTTCGCGCAGTCTCCCCGTTTCCGCCGATGTTGAGTGCATACTGTCAAGGATAGTTTATGGATCTTGATAAGTGTGTAAAAGACTGGGCAAGAGGGACTCTCTATTTTAAGTATTGCGATGGATCTTTCTTCAAAACCGGCAGATTTTGCTATGAAAGTCTACGATATCACCATAACAAACCTGTTCGGTACAAACGAAATTGGAGATTATGTCATCAGTATGTTCTCTACCTCCTGCACTAAATAAGGATTTGGTTGAGAGAGTGCAAAGAAATCATTTGTTGAATGATTTTACTTCCATGGCGAGTTTTTTGTTTTCGTCTATTACTGATGAAGGAACTCTACAATTTTGAAAAATTCTAGAAGAATATGCTAGTACTTGTTTCTTTGTATTTTCAACACTATTATAGCTTGATGTTTGCATTGCTGAAGTATATATGCGACTGTATGTGCAAAAAGGAAAATCATAATGGGCTCCAGTTCCAGATCTATTAAGACCTGGTGGTCCAGTTGTATTTTCAGGAATTTTCTTTGAGGGGGTGGGCGACGAATTTCTAGATACCAACTTTTATTAAATTACCTCACAAATTAATTCTTTTGCAGCAGTCAAAATGTTGCAAAGTTGTTTCTAACTATAAGAAGCTAATGCGATTTTCAAGCTCATGAATTATTTTCATTGCTCAAAAAAGAAGCGAGTTACTTGCATAGTTTTATATCCCATATATTATGATATAACTATATGAATTTGCAAGTTCTATGAGAAGTAGAAGTACTCTAGGTTGTCAACGTTATGATCGTAAGTTATGACTTTCATAATGAACTTTGAATGAGCACAAGTTTATATACAGGGTGTCACAAAAAATATGTTTACTGTTTGATTGTTAGTAGCTCTCTTGTAATAAAGTCTTTCGAAAACCTTTAGGTACCGTTTTGTAGAGCTGGCTTTAACTTAGATTCACGGTATAGAGCGAATCATCGATTCACGGTTTAGAGCGAATCATGCTTTTCATTACTGTAGGATTACGGTAGAAACTTCAATTATATGGCGTCATTGCCGTTCCAAAAATTTTCAAAAGAGTTATAAACTTGTTTAATAGGGTTTTTGTGGACGCTGAGTCCAATAATCAACTACGCGCAAAATTGCGAAGCTTTCTAAGTAGTGTAACCGCACTTTTTAGACATTGAAAAAACGGCCGCTAATACTTATCTCGCATTTTTTAATGAGGCATCATGATAAGCTGCAAACTCCACATTTAGAATCAGTAACTCTAATTAGCGTGTAAAAGTTTTCGTGCTGTTTCTTTTCTTTTCTGAGAGAAAATATGGCCTTTCATTGCTCAAACCCTTGTTAAAGTTTCTACGGTATCCTACTGTAACGAAGAGCGGTTCGGCTATTCGCTCCATACTGTGAATCTAAGTTGAAGTTATCTCTACAAAACGATACTGTAGCTACTCGAAAGTCCTTTCTAACACGCACATTTATTAACTTTTGAGCCTCTTCATCGATTCTACTTATCGAATCATAATTGCTATGAAATGTTAGGATTTGCAATTGCCAAAAAATCAGTCTTTTCGGAAAGCGGCACTTTTTTCTCGCAATTATAACTTTTTTTAAGAAGAGCTCGGTTAGCACAAATTTTGCTCACATGGAAACAGGAGGTCAGGAAACTGAAGATAATGGCTGTTTTGAGTTATACTGCGCATTTTTTGGGGTTCTAACGAGCTTGCCTCAAATCGCCGAACTTCGGAAGATTTCCTTCTTCCATTTTTATCTCTGCATTCTGAACCTCGCTTAAAGTCGTCCGGCTACCACTGAAAAGTACATGTTTACGCTTTCTAATAAAATTTTATTGCCAGCAAAATCTTATGTTAGAAAGAAATAAGAACTTTTTTGAAAACTGTGCGCCACCGGTTTGCAAAGATTTACAGTTACCTACCTAAGGAAAATTTTTTGATTCGAAAAGCTTGGAAAAGGAAATTAGATACAACTCATCTTCTAATCTGTGACAACAGAACGTTATCTAGGCTATGATTTGCTTGTGTACGTTCGTTTTTTTAGAGCATCGTCAAGTGTTTGACTGAAGCCGATTGTAATTCACAAACTAGATAACCTGACCTTTTTGGATTTTTTGCGGTAAACTTATTTATCGGTCATCATTTATAAAAGCCCATTTTTAGCAAAAGTAAGTTTGAACGATGAAGACAGACAAGGAGGGCCAGGAACAAGTAATAGGTAGACGACTCGTCCTCGTTAATTATTGTTCAGTTTTAAAGCCAGGTTGCATCGGTCATCGATCATCACACTGAAACACAATTTTCTTCGAAAATTGCGTGGTTCTTTGATTTTAGCTTCATATGATGCTTTCAACATAGGCTGCAAAAGATATGTCATACAAATAATGGACACTACTATCTCAGACAGCTCCTTGTAAAAAGTTTCAATTCTGTCACAAGGCAACAAATCTTTCGCGACCATGTTTCGATAAGGTTTTCGCTGTGGTCGTTGACCTCGGGCACTCCTCCAAGGACTATGTCTTCACGGCCAAGTTTACTTAAACCGCCTGACGGATCGTACTTTGATTTCCTGCGCCGCTATGCCACGATTCGCAGGAAAAGTCGCTATTATTACTGGTACAATTTTTTAATAGCTACTGTGTTTGATTAGATCAATGTTCAATTCTCTCCAGGTTCTTCTTCCGGTATTGGAGCTGGAACCGCTGTATTGTTTGCTAAAGAAGGTGCAAAAGTAACCATCACTGGCAGGAAACGAGATGGTCTTGAGGTCTACTTATACTTTTTTTGCGTATATTCTCAAGATTTACATTTTCAGGCTACCAAGAAGGCCATGCTTGAGGCTGGAGCTAAAGAAGATGATATAAATATCGTAGCTGCTGATGTGGTCGATGCTCATGGCAGAGAAGAAATAGTGTCAAGTACCATAAAGAAGTTCGAAAAATTGGATATTTTGGTAGGTTTTTGGATTTTCGAAAAACTTTTCACCATCCAGGCTTTCTTATAAAAGCTACAAAATCCGATCTATAGCTCTCTGAAGCAACCTTAGAATAGAGGCTAAGTGGATGAAGCTCGAAAAGCCGAATATTTTTACGTGAAAGATTCGATATTTTTTATCTACTTTGATTAGGGTTGAAAAAATACGATCATTCAACTCCCAATTAGTCAGCACATCAACTATTATTTCGGTGCAAAAATTCTATATAGCCGTTGTAGATTTATAATTATTTACTTATTTTTATACCGTTTGATTGTCCTACCACTTTATTCCAAAATCATATTTGATTTTTGTTTTCTCACTTACATTCCAGGTCAATAATGCTGGTGGCTTGTTAACCGATCAGAAAGGATCAGGAGGAATATCAGCTGATCTCGATACTTTGCAAAAAACGATGGATTTGAACGTCTACAGGTATGAATTGAAAGTTATGAGGCAATGCGTGCAATAACAGGGGGTCCTAATAGTTTACTGGTACTTACTGTACTGAGTGAAAATAAATGGATGAGTTTCTTTTATTTAGTGTGACTAATCTAATCCAACTTGCTCGTCCTCACCTTGTCAAAGCAAAAGGAGAAGTAGTCAACGTATCCAGTATTGCTGGACAGCCAAGAGGCGTTAGTATTATCCTCAGTTTCGTAATTTATTTTTTGTTTGTTTATGGGTTTTTTAGTCCACATTCGTATATTATTCGATGGCAAAGGCTGCATTAGATCAGCTTACGCGTGGAGTCGCTCTTGATCTGATCGCTGAAGGGGTTCGAGTCAACAGTGTGAGGTGAGAAGTTGAAAGAGAGAGATGGATGAATCTTTGACGAACTGGACATTTGCAGCCCTGGCGTTGTGGTTACAAGATTCTGCCAGACCGCAGGAATGTCTGATGAAATGGCAGCAAAGGTGAGGAGTTAAAAGTTCTGAGACATTGAACCAAATGCTAAATTGCAGTTGTATGAAGCGTTCGAAAGTTCTACAGATGCTCTCCCCATTCGCGAAGTTGGAAAACCTGAGGAAATTGCCGAGCTGATCGCATTTTTGGCCGATCGCAAAACTTCGCGTTACATCGTTGGCCAAACTATCGTCATCGACGGCGGCACCACGCTTGGCACAGCCTTGAATTCAGTTTTTTCCGGCGAGAAATGAATGGAGCATCTGAGAAGAATGACTCAAACATTTCCCAGATTACAAATCTATCATTTCGCTGTGCACTTATTCAACCCAAAGAAGATAAACATTGTAATAACCTCTCTGGATGAACCAAGCTGGTACCACACGTATAACTGTTCTTGGGATAGTAGCAGAACAGCCGCTGACAATAATGGTAATCCCAACACGAAACTGAGCCTTCGGAACCTATTTATGTCACTGTTTTGGGCGTGGATAACTCAGATGCTGACTTCTGGTAAACAGTATCATACAGACTAAAAGGTGTATACATGAAAAGTGGGCACCGCCAAGTAAACTAACAAGTACAGGACCGAACGAACCGATTAAACAGAATAAGTCTGGCACCTGCCTCAGTGACATCGGACATACGCGGGAAAAAAAGAAAAAAATTGTCTATAGCAAAGAACAGAAAAAGTAATGAACAAACTATTAGGTTGATGCATAATTCCTGCACCAAAATAGGTACAGACCGCAATAACTCGGAATATTCCTATATCCCAAGTAGGATTCGATATATCATTAGATAGCGCAGACCTAGCTCTACAAGATAGTGCTCGAATATCTACACCAGCTTTGATCCACGCGAAGTTTTGAGCCAAAAACTGAAAAAAACCATGCGTCCGAAAATCTTAAGACCAATTTTAAAAAAATTGCAACTTCGTTCAAAAAGCTTCTACAAAATTTCTTTCTTGCTCACGCGTAGATATTCCACGTAAGACATCTATCTATGCGGTTTCTGTATTTTTTTTTTCAGCTAGACGATGAGAAAACGAAGTTTTTCATGTTTTTGCCAAATTAGTGCTGAGACGTTCTAGCACTAACTGTTGTATAGTACATGCCATCATCAGTGAATTTTACATTCTCAGCCTTCTAGAACAGCTAGTTCACGACTAATGACGAATCTAGCTCTCCTCATCTGAATATTTCTTGAATAGTTGCCAAAAATTCGATATTTCTCGTAAAGCAGCTGCTGTAAAAAGCTAAAAACTCACACTTACGCTTCTAAAGCCCTATAGTATACAACTGTCAGTGCTAGAACATCTCAGCATTGTTTTGGAAAAAACGTGAAAAACTTCGTTTTCTCATTCTAGCTGAGACAAAAATACAGCAACTGCACAGAGAGATGTCTTATACGAAATGACAATGCATGAGCATGAGCATGTTAGGAATTTTGAAGGATTTTTCTGAACGGACTTCCAATTTTTTCTTGGTTTTTTGGGACGCTTGGATCTTTTTGGTTTTTGGCTTCAATCTTCGCTTGAATCAAAGCTGCTGCAAAACTTTAAGCGATATCTTGTAGAACTAGGTTTGCTCTATCTAATGATATATCGTATCCTACTTGGGATATAAGGTTATTGCGAGTTATTGCGGTCTGTACCTATTTTGGTGCAGGAATTATGCATCAACCTAATACAACGCAAATATCATCAGAAAATATAGGGCATTTGAAAAATCGTAACGATGGCATGACCGCGCACGACACGCACGCCACATGCGGAAACCGCTTCTCTTGGTTTTCATCTCTAGCCGAATGGTTTTTTTGCTAACGTATGATAATATTTAGACACTGGAAGTGACTGAGCTAAGCGTGAGGTGATACCTTCTTGTATAAGCGTTTCATGTTCCTGTGGGCGCAAAGTCCGCAGCAAAATTCGTCACGATTTTATAAATGAACTATATACAAAAAAAACAGCAAGGAAATAGCCAGGAAGGCACGATAATATTTCAAGAATAAGAAACATGCGAAGTATACATAAAAAGACAATTCTGTCAATGTTATTAGTAGCATGTCAAGAAAATTATTTGGGCTCTCTTTTAGCACCAGTTGCGTTTGAAGCAATCACCAACATGGAACCGCCATCAGCAACGATTGTTTGGCCGATGATGTATCGCGATGAGCTGCGATCCGCTAAAAATGCTATCACATTCGCTATGTCCTCTGGTTTCCCAACTCCATCAATGGGCAAACAATCTGGTGATTCTTCGTATTTTTTGTAGAACTGAAAAAAAGCATTAAAGAAGAAGTCGAGAAAAAGGAAAGAGCTCAGACCTCAGCCGCATCTTCTTCGGTTTTTCCAGAGTTCTGAATGACATTTGTGACTACAACACCAGGATTCACACTATTCACTCGAACACCTTCAGCAATGAGCTCGACGGCAAGTCCACGGGTCATTTGATCCATAGCAGCTTTAGCCATAGCATAATATAGACAAGTTGGAGTCTTAAGTAAGTGGTATCACAAACAGGGTGAAAAGGGAGGCCACGCCTATTTTTGGGCAGTTTTAAACCCTCCCAAAAAACTTGGGCGAATGGCAAACAGCAAAAGTCGAATGACTAACTGCTTTCGGTAATGCAGCAATGCTGGAAACGTTGACTATTTCTCCTTTAGCTTTCACAAGGTGTGGTCGAGCTAATTGTATCATTTCCACCGCGCTAAAATTTAAAATTCAAAATTAAGATAACATGCTGAAAGCCTCAGGTTAAAGTGATATCGAGTATTTACCTGTACACATTCAAATCCATTGTTTTCTTCAGCACCTCTGCATCGGCGCTAATACCATTTGAACCGTTTTCATCTCGTCGCAAACCACCCGCATTGTTTACCTAATTTCCACAGTGTAAACAAATAATTTGTGTCAACAGAGTAGTCAATCACCAAAATGTCGATTCTGCCCCATTTTTCGACCGTACTTCCAACGATTTTCTCTCGCCCATCAGCCTCAGTGACATCGGCAATGACAACATTGACGTCGTCTTCTTTGCCACCAGCTTCAATGATGAACCGTTTTGTAGCCTAAAAACTGCTCGAATAATTCGGATGTAAGTGTGCGATCTAATTCGTAAGTGGGCTATTGGGAGATGTGATGTTACAAGTAGACTACTAGGTTCATTGAAGAGAGGAAGAAATGCTGCATCGAAAAGTAGTAGAATTCGCCCTCCTTTATTCCACGTGGTGAGGTTTATGACATATAAATTATCAATATAGAATGAAAAAACGCAAAGAACTTTCGGAATAACCTAATATTATTTTTACGGTGATGACAAATATAAGGTGGTGGTGATTTTTGATCGATCGAGAAGACTAAGCGGGTCAAGCTTCTGAGAACTGAATATAATTAAATTCTTAAACCAGGAGTTGCTTAAAACTTAAATCCCAAAGCAGTTGTGATTAGCAGTAATCATTCATTTCGCAAGTCTCATGTATAAAAACATTTTCATGCTTATAAAGTAGGACTTTAAAAAGGGGAGACAAAGAAAGTTGCGATGGCCAAAATGTACAAATTCCATGAACGTCCTTAAATGTGGGTTTCCGAATTTTTCTACTGCCAAAATCGAAGATGAGAGATTTTCTGAACACCGGTACATTAATAAATGCGCAGAGCCATTGAAAAAATTATACGATTTTATAAAGTAGACTTATTATGCAACCAGCATATCCACAGCAACCATGTATTGCGATGCGAAGAACTGTAAAATTTGAATCAACACATAGCGGCGTGTCTTATTTTTTATTGTATTTCAACTATCAGAAATCTTTCTTGAATGTCTAGACCACGAAATCAAGCCCGATTTGGAATCCATTTGAAGCTTAGGATTTTGAGCGTTCAAAATAATAATCCAATCTAACATTTGTCCAGAAATTTCTTTTGAAGAGACAGTTATATTCGTCCAACCTCAGATTTCAGACTTTTCAAATATTCGAATATCGGTCTTTCAAATGATTTTATATAAGAAACTCTAAGCTTCGTAGACAATATGTCAATAGAGTCTTTACCTCAAGACCATCTGATTTTCTTCCAGTAATTGTGACTTTTGCACCTTCTTTTGCAAATAATATAGCTGATGCTGCTCCAATACCCGATGAAGAACCTTGAATAAAGACGGATGAGCCTCGTTCGTCGAACAAAAATACTGGAGACTTACCAGTAACGATAGCAACTTTTCCTTCAAAACGGCCCATGGAATATGGATGAATGAAAAATAAAGAAATTAATAGATGCGAGGCTTTCTTGTACTGAAGATTGAGTAATGAAAGTGGAAAAGCAAATAACTCCAATTTTGCTCTAAAAAGGTGCTGAATTTACAAAAGTACGAGAAGAATCAGTAAGAGCACTAGCGCATGAGAGAGCTGTAAGCAAGTGCTGGCGATCTTTGTTTACATCCCTGCGTTTTGTTTTTGTTTGCCTGAAGCAGTCGTCATATGACGTGTTTCGTTGCAAGCGTACGCACATGCATTTATCGACTGCAAAGTGGCTTTGCTAAAATTAGACTTCCATTTTGATACGTCTAGTAAGTTTATAATCCCAGCAGCATTTTTTTACCTCTAGCCCTCTAGCGCTAGTTTTCGCAGAGAGACCACTTTTTGTTTGTTATCCTATCTAAAAGCATCTAAAAGTTTGCTTTCTATGATGGTTCGTGTAAATGCACTCGTTGCAAATTTTTGCTCACTCCAGAGGTTCATATCTTCAAAGAAAGACAGTGAATCTCGAAACCTTTACTTCCACACTCCTTTCTAAATTTATGAAAAATAGTGGAATTTTTTAGAAACGTGCTTAGTGATTATGGAATCGCATTTTTGATGGAAACTTGAGCCAAGGAATTTCGACACACTTACATGGTCGCGAGCCGGTCTGTAGTGTATAAGTATTTGGAGGAAAAGGTTTGCAGAGTTTTCGCTCTATTTAGCTAGCGTAGACCTAGTACAACCAAAAATAGACGGCAGGGCCTTTCTCTTTTCTTTTCTAAAAGAATGTTTTTTGGCTAAAAGAAGGGAGTGCTTCCGTTCATCTACTCAAATGGGCGTAGGCAATGAATGAGTATGGTTTGCAACTCTAGTAATATAATTGAGACAATCATGTTCTTTCAATAGGTTGCTAGAATATTTTTTGACCACTAGACCACTTTCTTGACCACTATTTTTCGACCTGACCACTGCGTGCTAGAAAATGTTCCTCTTAGTGGCTACATTCAACGAAGATGTGTGTTACATAGCCAAATGCGTGATGGAAAAGTTTTTATTATGTGTTTGGTATATACGGGGTGTCCCAAAAAAATTTACCGAACGTTTGATCGTTAATATCTCTCTTCTGAAGAAGTCTTTACCCTTGCTTCAAGTACCAATCTGTAGAGCTGGCTTCAAGTTAGATTTGCATTATAGAACGATTCACTCATCTCTCTTCATTACTGTAGGATTACAGTAGAAAATTCAAAGAGGGTTTTAAGCAATGAAAGGCCATATTTTGCCTCAGAAAGGAAACAAAACAGCCTCAAAACTTTTACACTAGGCTTGATAAGTTGCAAGGAGGTGCCGACAAAGTCGGCACACTCCCGCCAGCGAGGGGAACAAATAAGAAACAGCGAAACGAGCAGCATAAATGTAAGCACTGCAACTAAGAATACTAAGCAAATATTTACCAGGGTACCTTAATGGACGTATCTGGGGAGCCTGGTAATTGAGAGCGAGATACTGGTTAATGCAGTCGTGCCAGATGGCATAAGATCGCAGAGAAGCAATTGGCAGTAAGGCAGAGTATAGTGGATAATTATAATGTCTTAGTATATCCAAATTCATCAACGGCAAAAATGGAAAGTGGAGGGAATAACGCTGATAATTCTTCTTACTCTCCTTGCCTCGTCGCGGGTTTCCGATCAGGTGCCTGTCGATCTCATCATTGCTTCGTCGTTTACCTCTTCCAGGTATGGTGACCTGCGAAGTCGTTATATCATCTTTTGCTGGTATATTGCCATCCTTGGTATCTCCGCGAGCCAAATATGTGCGGTCTTCAGAATGCTGATTGAAGCGCTCTTCGCTTTCCTCTTCTTCTTCCATTGTCGCGAAATCTACGCTCATCATCGCGAGAGTATCCATCTCTTTCCGCATCGTGTAAAAAGGTTTTGAACAGGCAGGATTGCCGTTCTTTGACTACTTGGCTTATCTCAAAATTGCCTTTGTATGTTTCTGCGCATAGGATTTGATGTCCTACAATACAAACAAAAACATATGCATCGGAAAGCAACTGATAGAAGCCAGCCTCCTTTTCAAGCTTTTGTAGCTGAAGCATGATTGTTTTTCTCTCGCTTTTGAAGTGCGTGAGATAAAATTCCTCAAATTTGTCGATTATTGACTGCAAAATCGTCGATCTCGCTTTGACTTGCGATAGAGATAAAAGGAGAACATCTAAATTTTCGAAACATTTCTTTTTCAAGCCTTCATTGTGCTGCAGAGTGAATTTAACATCGGTACTAGGCTCGAATTTTTTGAGCAGTTTTGCTGGTGCTACCGAGTGAAATGAAATTGCCTCTTTGAAGAATTTTAGAGACATTTTTGGTGCAAAAATTTGCGATTATGGCAAAAATATGGCTGTTTTTGAGCCGTTCGCTACCTTTTTTAAGCGAAAATTGGGATGATTTTGTCCCGGATTGCGGTAGAGAGTGGCTGTCGCGAGTGTGAAGCAGCGGATTTTGGGCGCTGGGTCCCAAGGTTAGAATAGCTAACCTTTGTGCAGCTGAGGCGAGTGATGGGTCTTGCGTATTTGGCCGATGCACCATAAATGTGGTGGCTCCGTGGCTTTCAGTGCCTTAGGCGGAAATAGCGCCTTTGGTGGAGCAGTGTAGCTGCTGGTAGACAAGGTAGTCCAGCAGCTTTATTGAGTCAATCAACATGCCCGCATGGGTGCAATGGTAGAATGCTGGTGATTGAAGGCGTGGTAAAGTAGCATCACAAACATGTGGGCAATAATACACTCGCATCGCAGCAGGTCATGCTTATGGCATGATCTTAACGGTGCTTAGAAGAACTGATGATAAGTTGCAAGGAGGTGCCGACAAAGTCGGCACAAGGCTAATTAGAGTTGCTGATTATAGCTGTAAAGTTCCCACCTTATTACGATGCTTCATCGAAGAGTTATGCAAGGTAAGAGGTAGCGGCCATTTTTTCAATGTTCCTAAAAAGTGCGGTTACACCGTTTAGAAAGCTTCGTAATCTTGTAAATAGTCGAGTATTGAACTCAGACTCTATAAAAACCCTATTACACAAGTTTTCACAATTTTTTGGAAAATTTTGAAACGGCAGCTTTTTTCCACATTGACACCATATGATTCAAGTTTCTACCGTAATCCTACAGTAATGAAGAGAGATGGGTGCTTCGTTCTAAAATGCAAATCTAAGTTGAAGCAGCTCTACAAAACGGTACTTGAAGCAAGGCAAAAGACTTCTTGGGAAGAGAGATCTTAACGACCAAACGTTCGATACATTTTTTGGGACATCCTGTAGATTTTGTCAATTGAAACCTGCATTAACCATGAATTAACCTAGTTATGACATTTGATGCAGCTTTTGCGGAAGAAAAATTTGGCGAATATTCGATCACTATTTACAACTGAATACCACCGATCTTCAGTTACCATAATATGGAGTGAATGAGTTAGGGTTCGAGGCATAAGCATTGCACATTTCCGCAATTTCAAATCTACTCGAGTAAGCTCGTATACCTCAACGGCGGTTTTCTCAGTAATTATCAAAGTGCGATCACGCCATCTATTCTGCTGCAGACCTATGAAAAGTCGCTAAATTCATGTTCTAAGAACCTCACCAAATAAATTCCATTGATGCTAGACTGTGTCAATTACAAGTAAAACTTTCTTACATCGATTTTTCTCCAAAAGTCTCTTAGGGATTAAAGTAAGAAACGCTCAAAATAACGACAGTGCAACAAATTGTTTACCAAGAACAAACATAGAATGAAACAGAGAACGTGATAGAATTACAAAAAATGCATGGAGTGGCCATGTACACGTATAGATGATGGTTTCTAACTAATTTTCCTGTAACTATTGGACTTCTACTTGGACCTTCTTTTGGCACCAGACGCATTCGAAGCAATGACTAGCATAGAACCACCATCAGCAACAATTGTTTGACCGACGATGTATCGAGATGCGCTGCGATCAGCCAAAAATGCTATCACATTCGCTATGTCTTCGGGCTTTCCAACTTCGTCAATTGGCAAGCAATCCGGTGATTCCTCGTACCGTTTGTAGAACTACAAATAACATGCATTTCGGGGAGCTTGAAAAAAAAGCAAGTGATAGACTTCAGCCGCATCTTCGTCCGATTTTCCAGAACTTTGTATGAAGTTTGTGAGTACCACGCCTGGATTTACACTATTTACTCGAACACCTTCAGCTATGAGCTCGACGGCCAGTCCACGCGTCAGCTGATCTAGGGCAGCTTTAGCCATACCGTAGTACACACAACTTGGAGCCTAAATAGACTAGATCTCTATTAGGAAGGGGGTAAAAATTGCAATCTGATAACTCCGCCCTTGCCACGCCTTTCTTTTGTTTGAGGAGGACTTATGGTTGAATGTATGTGCAGATAGCGAAGAAGATAACTGACTCCTTTGGGTAATGCAGCAATGCTGGAGACGTTGACTATTTCTCCCTTTGCTTTCACCAGATGTGGTCGTGCTAGTTGCACCATTTGCACAACGCTGCAAAAATGAAACTTTGTGAATTTGAAATTTTAATACTGATAGCTGATAACCTGTAAACATTCAAATCCATTGTTTTCTTCAACACCTCTGCATCAGCGTCAACACCGCCGGAACCGTGCTCGTCGCGCAATAACCCACCAGCATTATTTACCTAGAATTTCAGTTTGTGATAATTTTTAGCCGCAAAAGCCATGTTTAACTACCAAAATGTCAATCTTGCCCCACTTTTGGACAGTACTCGTAACAATGTTCTCTCGACCAGCAGCATCAGTGACATCGGCAATGACAACATTGAGATTATCCTCCTTGCCACCAGCATCAATTATGGAGCGTTTTGTGGCCTAAGAATCGTTCCCATAATTTCATTTTATCAATATGACTATCAACGTTAACCGGAAGTTCTAACATTAAATAAGTAAAGAATTATTTATTAATTATTAATTATTAATTAATCTTCTTCTTCTTGAAATGTAATAGTGATATATGTGCTTATATATATACTTATATACTTACTTACTTATATATATACTTATACTTCACTTCGTGCTTCCTTCTTTGTTAGACTGTTCCATTTCCTTTTTTAACATTATCAAATAAAATTTTTTACAAATGAAACTAAAGTTAGAGTTTGTTGTGTGTTATTGTTAAGGAAATAAGGAAATAATTATAAGGAAACTGCATAAGAGTCCAGGAAGGACCTAACTTATAATTAACATCTAGTATCTAACATTCTAACATTCTAATTCTTTTTAAACCACTTACCAATACAATACTATTGATATTAACACATATCAAAAAACACTTTACAAATTACTGTAACGTTATCTGGCAGAGAACAAAAGTCAAACATCTATGGTCTATAGGAAATAGCAATCAAGTTGTGAAAGATTTATATGCAGTAAAAGGGAATTTAAACTTATATTCAGCAGATTTCTCTAGCTTATTCACAAGCTTACCTCACGAAGTAGTTAAATACAATCTCAGAAAACTCATAAACCTATGTATGCAAGGTTATAAATACATCAAAATCTATAATATTAGGTTGTCCGGAAATTAATGCCCGTTTTAAATTTCAACCGCACTAAGTCATACACTTCTCACCACTAAATAGGTTGCAAAGTACCATTCGATAGAGCAAAGCAAGCTCTACAAGATGGCCATCTTGTTTTTGCAACAGCTCTCATCCATCTCGAGTTTCGAGCCAAAAACTAAAAAGACTCAGCAGCCCGAAAAATCGAAAAAATTCGTAACTCAGTTCATAAAAAACCTACAAAAATTCTAACTTGTTCACACAAACACTATCCATATAAGACATCAATATACGCCGTTGCCGTATTTTTTTCTCTTTTAGAAACCAAGAAAACGGAAGCCTTCGTGCATTTGCCAAAGTGATGCTGTGCCGTCCCCACATAGGTAGTTGTATACCACAAGCCTGTAGAAGTACAGACTTGAATTTTCAGCTCTCTACAAGCTTTAGTTCTCGAGAAATTTGAATTTTAGCTTGGACCACCTAACTAGGGAAAGCTATATTCGGTATTTCTCGAGAACTAAAGCTTGTAGAGAGCTGGAAATTTAAGTCTGTACTTCTATAGGCTTGTGGTATACAACTACCTATGTGGGGACGGCACAGCATCACTTTGGCAAATGCATGAAAATTTCCGTTTTCTTGGTTTTTAACAGAGAAAAAAATACGGCAACGGCGTATGTGTGAACAAGTTAGAATTTTTGTAGGTTTTTTAAGAACTGAGTTACGATTTTTTTCGATTTTTCGGGCTGCTGAGTCTTTTTAGTTTTTGGCTCGAAACTCGAGATGGGAGAGCTGTTGCAAAAGCAAGATGGTCATCTTGTAGAGCTTGCTTTGCTCTTCAAATGGTACTTTGCAACCTATTTAGTGGTGAGAAGTGTATGACTTAGTGCGGTTGAAATTTAAAACGGGCATTAATTTCCGGACAACCTAATAACAAAGTAACATATGCTAATACTAATACAACACAAGGTAAATTTTATCAAATGGAAGATATTTTTTATATGGTGGACTCCTTATTGGAATCCAGCTTCCTATATTTTGGAGGTACAATCTATCAACAAATAAGAGGCATACCCCAGGGAGCTTCATGTAGTCCCCAAATTGCAGACCTTACATTAGCATTATGGAATATGACTTCATGAAAAAACAAGCGACAATTACAAACTGTTATAATAGATACATGTACAATTACACTTACAGATACATAGACGACATACTTCATGCCTCTGACTCAACCGATATTGATAATGTCCTGTCAGAGATTTACCACTCCTCTCTTGAAATAGAACGCACAAATACAAATAATAAAATAGCAAATTTCCTTGATCTTACAATTGAAACTTATAACAACAATGTTAAATTTAACCTTTACAACAAGACCGACAGTTACAGTTTTGAGGTCATTAGATACCCACATTGGCTTTCTAATATACCAAGATATATACTTATTAATACCCTCACGTCGGAAGTTCTCAGGATTTACAGAAACTGTTCATGTTATATTGAATTCAAAAATAGAATATTTAAACTCTATCGAATTTCACTTAGAAATGGATGGGATGGGAATAAAGTTACTCTTGTTTTATACCATACACTTTATAATAGACCATTCATTTTACGTAAATACGGCTTTCCTACTGCTATACATCTTCCTTTGATACAAGACCTGCGGGAGATTTGGATAAATACCAACGCACGGTTATTGGGACGTAGCATGCATCCAAATAGTCATGACGGTCCCCTTGACCATGAAGATAACTAACTATTAGGGTGATCCAAAAGTAATGGGGCACCTTGATTTTTTTTACATTCTTCAAGATTTCGTTCTGAATAGCTATGAATGCCCAGCACTTTTAACGCCTTTGTATAAAGTGACCTTCGCAGGTTATCTTGACAGCACCTTGCAGCACCTCATCGACATTTCTTCGAGTGGCGCTTCAAAGAATGCAAACAGACTTTTTTGAACGCCATCCGAATTTGGGCTGCTGCACCTGATAGTCCCTCGACATATGGCATACCATTCGAAAGAGCTTTCCAAGCTCTTTTTAATGATTACTTGAATATCCAAAAATTGCCAATTATTTTATACAAAAAGGCACTTTATTCGAAAAAGCGCGGTGTTTAACGCAGATTTTCAGACTATTCATGGTTTGGACCACAATCTTTTAAAAATGAGAAAAGTCGAAGTAATTTGCATATGTATGGATAGAGCGTAAAAAGCACTATCAGAAAGCAACTGCTAAGTTTGGGCTTATTTGACTACCTTAATGAAAGAATAAGTAATATTTCTCCTGATACCCGATGATATATCTTCTGTTCTAAAACCTTGGGCCCACCGAGCTTTTGTGGATTTGGTGACAGTCCCCTCACCCATTACTGCGCACATATCTTTGGCAGGCTCACTTGTTTTACTACGGCGCTGCTGCTCAAAGTTCAAAATTACTTGAAGTGGTAAGCTTTGCTTTTGAGCGCTTATAAAAATAACGCCACGTGACAGTGCCGAACTATAAACCTCGATCAGAAGGTTTTGTTATATACTAACATCTGCCAAAACTTGGACTTCCAAATAGCTTTTATATTTGAGAAAACTGCATTTCTTCTCTAGCTGCCCCATTACTTTTGGATCACCCTAATACAATACTGGAAATTGCGGTAGACATTATCTCTAAGTACGACCTCAACCGCTTTTATAGTAATACTTTCAAAATGATGTCCCACCTAAACTTTAGAGCAGGCAAACATTAATTTAAAGTGAAGTCTCATTTCGTCAATCTCGATGTACCATCCACTGCATTGAATGGAAGAAACCGTGAGATTTTTGATAGTTAACATTAACTCTAAGTCAAAAGTCACACCGTGCGCGGTAGTCGCTCATAGCACCCAAAATTTTATGTAAAGAGTGGAGGTGACGGCAGATACATGAATGGATAGCATAAGTCGATAGCACATTACGACAGGAGTACTAACGAATGTTAAGTCTTGTAACGCTTGACTTTGCGTTAAGACGTCGCTTAGCAAAAAACATGACTCCTGACCCGTACCCGTTAACATCGTATGTTTGATTTCCACGTGGATGTGGTTAAAGGACTAGTGACTAAACCTTGTATTATTTTGATGTACCATCTGTGATTTCTTACTACCTATTCGGAGCTAGTCGGACTTACACTCTTCCAAGACTTCTAATAGTCTCCTCTCCACACTTATTAGGATCCTTCTTATTTTCCTCTCATTCTCATTCTACATAAATTCTACTCTCAGTCATCATTTTTTCTACACTTTTGCAGCTTTCTTGGGAACTACTGATGATGGGCCACCAAGAAAGCTACACTACCGGTCTAGTTCTTGGGCCCGAAACCGGTCGTGTGTGAAATTTATGTATACAATTTAAACTTCCTTTTTTCCCTGATCTTATTATATCTCATTCAATACTCATTTTATTCTAACGGTTATGTCTAGAGTGGTCACAATATGACCAAGATTTACAGACGAATAAACTCATGTTTCGCAAAAAAAATTATGGTGATTACAAGTATGTTTGGTCATCTAGTGAATAGGGCCAATAGAGAAACACGTAAAGCGCAGAAAGAGAAGGAAATAATTTGTTTTAGTAAAAAAATATGCGGATGAAATATGTTTGTCCACTAACATATGGCTTGGAATAGTAGGAACTCCATGTACTCCATGGCTTACTAGCTTTTTGAAGTAACCATTTGGTAAGTTTGATGGCGTCTGCTAGAAAACTGACCGGATTCTTTACAAAATTGCTATTAAGTGCATTTTCAAGGTTTTCGACCTTCAACAATTTCGCCTGGAATTGATTTCAGGATGATGAGATGGAGCAACCCGTGCAATTACCAAAAATATTTCGTTTGAGGTTTCAAATGATTCCAGAACTTTGTAAAACACTAAATATGTGCTATAAGCTGCCCATTTGGCAATAAGAATCGCGCCTCTTGACATACACCCAGAAAACATAAGCTTTGTGACAAGGGCTTTCAAAGCAACTGCTCAATATTAGGGTCACTATTTTGATAATAACGAGCTTTCGGTTCGCCTATATTGGAGAATTTGATTTAACGAGAAAAACAGAAAAAATTCTAAAAATCAGCCTTTATGCGTCAATTTTTACCTCAAGGCCTTGTGATTTTCTTCCGGTAATTGTTACTTTTGCACCTTCCTTTGCAAACAATTTCGCTGTTCCCGCTCCAATACCGGAGGAAGAGCCTTGAAAAAAAAACAGAAGCTCAAATCACTAGCTAATGACTTTCTGGAAAAGCTGAATTACCAGTGACTATAGCAACTTTCCCTTCAAAACGAGCCATGGAGATAGCTGAATGGAAAAACTAATAGCAACAGGAAAAGATATGAAACCTCGCATCAAGAAACAACAAAGCGAGCAAGTAAAGATAACGATAAAGCAACCTTGGTATGCCTGACGCCATAAGGAGCTTTGCTGCGACAATTTTAAGAGCATTTTCTGAAGATTACACCAAGAATAAGAGAATGTTAAGTGCAGAGCTACTAGCAAATACGTGACATTGCAAATTTCTCCTTATCTTTCCTCAAACTTTTTTCGTTGTTGTTGTTTCCAGCCGGAGCAGCCGTCATGTCTCATGTGTTCGCTGCAATCACCCAGAAACGCAATTTTTCGACGGCACATAGAGATTCTACTGAGCTACACCTTTCCATAAAAATATGTTTGTTTCTTGCTGCTTTAATTCATTCAAGAACATAATGCTTCATTTCCCACAAGTGGATTTTTTGAATCTTGATACAGTTTCAATACGCAGTTTGTTGGTTTTTCAAACTCAATATCGGGACAAGTGAACAAGGAGTTAGTGCAATGCAGCCCAATTATTGAAATCAGCTAGTACGAGTGACAGCCTTCTGCCATATTTTTTAGCAACCCAGATGCTAGAAAAGAAGCCATAAAGCCGTGTCAAACATAACGGAAATTTTACGCTCGATATGTGGTATAATGAGTACTTTTTAAAGTTTCAAAAAAGTTTCGCACTATTCTCTGGTCGTAAGTTCTGACATTTATCTGATCATTTTCCTAAAGCAAGATGTTTTGGCCAAAAAAGGAGGTCAGATTGTGTAAGTTTTAATCAAATATTGTTCGCTAATTTGACGCCATTACAATACTGCAAAATTTTCTGAGTAAATATGTATTCGCGTTAGTATTTGTTCAAAAGTAATTTTGCAAGTCGAAATAAAAGTAATCAGATCGCTAACAGCTTTGAAAATGTAGATGGAAGCAAACGGCATGTGGTACCACTATTTTAAGTGTTGTTGAAATAGTTCCCTTAAAATCTAGGGAAATTAGAGTCTCAGTTTCGGAATTTACATATTTTCCCAAGCGATTCCCTCCTCGTGTATCTTCTATCGTTGATGCAAATGATATCAAATAATGGAGAGGGAACTCTTTATGAACTCTTGCTCAGATGAAAACTATTGCCAATATCGAAAGAAGAAGCATCAAAGCATGAAATGAGAAAAAGTTTATGACCGAATTCGAATAGACATGCGATAGAAAACTATTATACTTCCTTGAAAGCTACTGTCGCCGAGGCAGGCACAAGCATTTCACCACCATCGATGACGATCGTCTGTCCAATGATATAACGTGATAATTTTCGATCCGCCAAAAATGCAATCAAATTTGCAATCTCTTCTGGTTGTGCACATTTTCTTATCGGAAGAGCATCCGGTGTATTTTCCATTGTTTTGTAGAGCTGTAAATATTGGGATCAATAAAAGTATAGCAAGAAAAAGCAGGTCCGTACAGTATCTGCTTCCTTATCTGACATCCCGGCACTTTGACAGAATTTTGTGACAACCGCTCCAGGGCTGGAAATTTGTACAGACACTCAAAACCGCTTGGTTACCTCTAAATTTTTATACCTTACACTATTGACCCTTACTCCTTCAGCAATCAGTTCAACAGCGAGTCCTCGCGTCAGCTGATCTAGAGCAGCCTTGGCCATAGTGTAGTAGACAAACATTGGCCTCTGAATGTTGCTTTACGGGGAAGAAGAAGGAAAAAAATGCCAGATGGTAAAGATTACTCCTCTGGGCTGTCCGGCAACACTGGAAACGTTGACAACCTCTCCCTGTGTTTTGACCAAATATGGACGAGCAAGTTGTATCATATGGGTGGCACTAAAAATTATTTCGGAGAAGCATACAGTTATCGATTTTATTTAAATAAAGTCTTTAGGATAATCTCAATAATGATGTTTAAAATGTTTTTGGGGAGAGGGACAAAAAGCCTTTTCTTACTACAGGGGCTCTATCCACGCCCCTCCCCCCCCCCCCGAAAGGGTTTCTGACATGCTTTTAAAATTTTTGCGATCCCATCTTTGATGTTTCAAAAAAGGGTAGTTCCTTCCCGAATTTTTTAGCTGGCTAAATTCCACAAAAATGATCCAAAATTATTTTCAAGTGAAAACAAGTTTGCCAGTCTGCCAGTACTTTTTTAGTCATTACTCGAGTTCAAGCATGCATCATCCTTCACCCATTCTCTAATAATTTGTGTTTCCAACAATTCACATCTAATAATTTATCCGCTCCTCAACAGAAAATAGCAAACTTTTCGAGCTGAATTCAACATTCTAGTATTTCCATTAACATTCTGACGTTATATAGAACCAAACAGAATTTTGGATTTCTGAACACTCTCACAAAAATCTCACCCCATCCCCGAATCCTCCATTTTTTTGAAAGCGCAAGCTTACCTAAACGTATTCACATCCATTGTTTTTTGCAGCACATCAAGACTAGCTGCAATTCCACCATTTCCAGCTTCATCTCTTATGAATCCACCAGCGTTGTTCACCTATAACAAAAGTGTTCATTTACCAAAAGTTCGTAGTGTTTTACCTACCAGAATGTCTATTTGCCCCCATTTTTCAACCGTGGAAGAGACAATCTTCTCTCTTCCAACAGCATCAGTGATATCCGCAATGACAACATTGATGTCATCTTCCTTACCTCCAGCTTCGATTATGGACTTTTTCGTGGCCTGAGTAAGGAATAGTTTGTAAATGATTGGAATATATCATGGACAAGAGAATGAGATCAAGCAGTACAATTAACCCACAATGTGATTGCGCTTATTGCAAGAAAAGAGTGGAAAAATGTCTTTTTACGACTTTTTCGCAAAATAACAATGCGAATTTATTTTTCAGAAAACGGCAAACAATTCAGGTCAAATAAGAAGTCTACGTAAATATAAGTATACGAAAGATTTCGTATGGGCATTGGTTTAAACATTTTAGCTAAGCCATTGCCGCAAATCACACGATTTTTTGGGAGTTGAAAAATTTAACTTTAGCTCTGACCCACACCGTATTCTTTCGCAGCGAATCAATTAGTGTACCATACTCAAACACGCCATGACTAAATTTGTACCATGGCTTTGATGACTAGGTTATGAATGGGATAATTCCTTATCTTTACATACCTCTAGCCCTTCAGCCTTTCTTCCCGTTATGGTTACTTTTGCTCCTTCTTTTGCGAACAGAAGGGCTGTTCCCGCTCCAATGCCAGACGACGAGCCTCAAAAGCTAGTTGATAACATAGGAACAAAAGCCATAAATAAATAATAAATATCGCTATGTACTCTTCTAGCCTTGCTCAACAAGTGAGAATATCAGGTCCAAAAAAATTTTAAAAAAATGCCCGATAAAGTGATATTAATAGATTTCAATGCTATAAGTGCATTGTGCCAACTCCACAAAAAAAACTTTGCATTGTGCCAACTCCACAAAAAAACTAAGTCTTTGTCAAATTCTTTTTTGTTTTCAACTCAAATATTCATGTTTAAAGGATTACCTGTAACAATCACGACCTTTCCGTCAAAACGACCCATATCAGTAGTGGCTCTGAAGAATCAGCGATCGCTTTGCAAACAGAGAATAATATGGCACTTTTAGTCATCGTATGTATACATCGACCGACACGCAGCGAAGAGTAAAAAACTGAACGCTGCAGGGAAAACTAGTCGATATTGCACGTGGATGAAGAAAAAAGCGAAAGCTGCAGAAACAGAATTAGTAGGAAATTCGGAAAAAATTGCTGAGTGTTATTGCGAAATTGTGGCTTGATATTACTAGATTTTCAGTGTTTATTCTACAGAATGAAACGAATGGATGAGTCGTACTCTATTTCAAATTTACTAGAATGACTTAAATGTAATGAAAACTCCGTAGCTTAAACCTATTTTCAGGTAAAATGTAAACAGGCAAATGCTCTGAACGGTATCCGATTCGGCTTTTTTTCCTCTTGCCAGCAGTCATAATTTCCAACCAAATGACTTCGTTATTGATGAAATACAAAAATTTTGAACCCAAAGCGTTTGCCGTTAAAATTCTATGGTTTTTTCAGACGTGGCAAAAAATTCTGGATTATGATAATTTGAAACGGTAAGCGCTTATATTTTGCAAAATCAAGATTTGATGATAGACTATTTTCGAAGCTCTTAATTTCGAAAGATTTTGTAGAGTTTGATGCACTTTTGTTTTGAGCGATTTTTTGAAATTTTAGGGCTTCTAGAAAAATGATTCTAAAAAGCCTCGAAATGCTAGTTTCGAAAGAAAGGGGTGTTTGCATTAAGCAGGACCTACTCTCTCTCTAAATAATCGAATTTGTTTGAAACTCTCAAATTAAAAGTTCTGAGGATTGGCTAAACTCACTTAAGGCAGAAATGACAGGTTCAAAATTTGGGAAATTTTTTCGACAATTAAGAAGTCAACCTGGGACGTTGGCCTGGTTGCTGAAAAGAGAAAGAAAAGCTACGTTTTATACCGTTTAAGGTACTCTCCTATCACATATGATATTCTACACAATTTGCCAAAAGTTCGGGGTGCACGAAAAGTTCTCACTACTTTTGACTCAACTTTAGTTGATGGTGTTTCTTACTCGGTCTACTTTCTTTTCAAAAAAAAAAGAGGTAATCAAATATTGAATGAAAATAAGAATGGCGGGAGCACGAATGGCAGCGAAAACGATTAGACCAAAGAAGAGGCCAATATTATATTTACTACATTACGCAATGGTTGTTGATAAAATCACAGTCTGCTAAGGTATTCTCTTTCTATATGGAAGCAACAGTTTTCTAGGATCAAAGATAATTTCGAAAAATGAAGAGTAGCAGGGCAACTAATGCAAGCAATTTTAACGATTCTCTAATAATCCTGCTCGGGACTACTTATTAGGCTCATGAGTGGTGCGCAATTTCTATAGAATTGAACAAAAGAAATGACTTTTGGTTGTAGCTTCTGGACTTTTCTTCCATGGAAACAGCTTATATGAGTGTGCTGATCAGAAAGGAACCAACTGCAGTTAGAATGTTGAACGATGGTGTTGGAATTTTTGAACGATTGATTAATCGTCTTTTGTGTTGTTGTCGTTAGTGCACACTCAATTTGGTAAGTTCAGCAAGTGATTCGACAGCAGATACAGAGACCAGTGTTCGTCGGTAACAAGGTATTTGCTGACAATTTTTTTTCATTTCTTTCCGCATCAAAAACCATAAGGCAGCATGTGAAATGTGGTGATTTCAGGAAAAGCGCTCGAAAGTTTTGGAAGCCAAATTTGACAGAATTTTTATTTGTTTATTATTACAGCGTTGAAGCAAAATGAGGGCGTTTCGCAGAAATATGAAGCCACGAACTGGAAAACAGCACTTCAATCTAACCCAGCTTATATGTAAAGCTCAATATCTGTCGGTCTGTCTGAATGTATTTATATGAATGACGATCCGCGAATTTTTTTTGCGGGGTGGGGTCGGGGACCAGATACAAATTTTTTTCCTCGAATGAAGAGGCATGTTAGTCACGTCCTTCAAATGGATTTTTGGGATTTTTTTCAGATTTTAGCTGGTCTCTTCGGGAACTCGGGAGAAATTTACAACCTAATTCAGATCTTTGAACTCAAGACAAATTTTAACTACTTCCATGTGGGAGCAAGTCAGCGCAATTCAACGACTGATGTGAATACCGCTCCGCCACTTCCCGGCCTCCCCTCGCTCCTCGTCGTATAAATTTCATTTCTGTGCTGATTCGGACCATTGCACTCATACATCCCGGGCGAGGGCGGGTGTCTCAGGATACTTCTTGTTGTCGGTCGATACTAATTATTTTCTTGCAAATTATGAGATACGGATTATTGGTTGGGTACAGGGGGAAGCTGGGCATGCTGATTACAAAAGTGACATTAATTCGGAAATCTCATATCTTCGATTTCATTGATTTCTTGCACTTTGGGCTCAGGTGTGGGTGTTAACATAGGAGTAAGTAGGCATGCTGACTGCGAAAACGCGACGAGGACAGGTAGCTGGCATATGAAAAATTGGATAGGGACCGGGAAATATTGTGCGAAAGTAGAGCGGATTGGTGAGTTTCATAAGGGCCAAGGACCAAGCCGGGATAAGGGATAGGCCAGGATAAGGGATAGGCCAAGATAAGGGTCAAGCAAAGCCAGATATCTCAGCTAATGAAAGATAGAGTAGGTTTCGGAAATTTCAAATTTCCGTAGTAGTTTCCAAAGTGTTTCTTGCAGCAATTACTTGCCGTTATAGTCTCGTACTATCGACGGTTCTGATCAATGGGAAATAAGAAATGACAGTAAATAAGAGGGGGAATGCTTTCGCATGCAAAAGATCCTCATATAAAATTCATGGAAAGTAGAGGACTTGTTTTATATAGGCTATCTCCAACATTTGAGAAGGCTGCTAAATTCATGGGAATGCGTGTTAGATGTCGAATCCGGCGCTTCTGCGACTAGTGAGCAAAAGACCTATGGGAGCTTCTTCACTTTCCAAAAAGTCGTATGAGGAGCTTTTTGCGAAAGATTTCCTATTTCATTTCAGTCTTATTTTTCATTAGCTGCGGTTCCCGATCTCGCCCGGGTCGAGGATCCAAAGTGGCCCGGCAAGGGGTCTATTCCAAAATGTCTTATGCTTACCATTCCTCCATTTCCTTTAACCTGCATTTTCTCTTCATTTTTCCGCTTCAGCTCCGATGTTCGAATTGAAGCGCTCCCGTAGCATCCGTGGTAAATCGCCTTCCTTCTTGACCGGCTGCTTCTTGACACCGCATCCTCCTCACCGCAAAATGTAAATGATCTCTACCGCCCCTTACTACTTAGCTTGGAGAAATGATTGATATGGTTTCATTCTCCTAGATGTAAGTAAACAAATCAATAAATCGATAGAAGAACCCAGCGAAAAGTCGCGAAAAGTAGCCTATCTTCTGCGCCGTGTCTCATTTACAGGGTAACAGATTTCAACCTCCTTGGTTCACATACAAAGAAGTCTATAAGCCACAAACATCCTTACAAACAAAGGTACAGTTGCAATCTTCTTGTTAGTTGTTTGAGCGAAGTCCAAGATTGGTACAGAACTTTATCGCACAGAATAACAGACTAACGTTTCGGCGAACTTGCCTTCTTCAGAGTCTGAAAAGTCGAAGACACATGAGTAAACTATCCGATCAAACACCTCGTCGACTGCAGAAAGGAGCTCAACCCTCTAAGAAAAATAACAGCCTTAACCAAAACCAAGATTAAGCCAGTGCTCACCTTAACATATGAAAATTTGCTGGGTGCAGACCACTTATGTCAAAAGCTGTACTGCCTTACTTTTATAGTTAACTAATGACCTGGTTCTGATCTGACCTCATTATTCAAAAGCCACAGAGGGTACGAAACCGGGAGTACGATCGTCTCTGTACAACGTCTAATTGTGTGATTTGTCCATTCGGCAAGGAAGGAGACTGTATGATATCAGGTGTTGTCTATTTTATCACGTGTACATCATGCGGAGACACGTATATTGGCGAGACGGGTCGCCCCCTATGCACGCGCATCAAAGAACACTTAGATGGTCTCAGCAAGGGCAACGCAGCTACTCCGTTAGGCATGCATCGCAGGCTCAGCCATGAAGACGCGGAGGTGGGAGTGCAGGTTCGAATCCTGGCGCGTGAACCCGAGATCCTAGCGCGCAAGACACTCGAAGCGTTTTGGATAGCCGCCCAAAATCCAAAAATGAACCGGAAGGACGAGTGCCTAGCCATTACTAACGAGCTGTCTCCTTATCAGAGCCTCTGTGGCTTTTGAATAATGAGGTCAGGTCAGAACCGGGTCACTAGTTGACTATAAAAGTGAGGCAGTACAGCTTTTGATATAGGTGGTCTGCACCCACCAAATTTTCATCTGTTAAGGTGAGCACTGGCTTAATCTTGGTTTTGGTTAAGGTTTTGGCTGTTGTTTTTCTTAGAGGGTTGGGCTCCTTTCTGTAGTCGACGAGGTGTTTGATCGGATAGTTTACTCATGTGTCTTCGACTTTTCAGACTCTGAAAAAGGCGAGTTCGCCGAAACGTTAGTCTGTTATTCTGTGCGATAAAGCTCTGTACCAATCTTGGACTTCGCTCAAGCAACTGACAAGAAGATTGCAACTATGCCAAGATTTATGGACAGTCGAACATGGATGCTTATGAAAGGTACAGTGTTTGAGTTTTAATATATTGGGCTGGAAACTAAGTTTTGCAACTGCTTTCATAACTTCACCCTCTCTGGATATGGCGCACTCAAACTTTGGCATTATGTAGAAGGCTATGTGAGCTACAAGTGAGCACAAATTGTTTAAATTTTGAATACGAAATAGGAAAGTTTCAGGCGTTCTTCGAAAACTAGTATAATTTGAGAATTTTTGGGGTTTCAAGCTAAAATGAGGCCTTTGGCAGCCTAGACCATGCGCAGTAATCCGGATTCGTCTAAAAAATTACGTCAAATTATTGCTAAAGGTTGATTTCTTTGGCCTTTTAAGAAAGAAACAAAATTTAGGGGCAAATAGAGATTTGGCGTCCTCATAAAGTCGAACAAGTCGATGTACGCAAGAGCTGCTGGGGACGACGTCAATGACTACAGTCCGGAGCTCAAATTCCGCCGAAACTTTACATAGAAGGTTATTTGACCTGCCAAACACGAATATCACATTCATTTGTTGAGTCAACGCCTTTTTCCTTGTTTAGGGTGAGACCCCATATCGTACACCTACAGTAATCCTACAAAAAAGGTCTTGTCACGCAATTTCACTATCGTTTTCGTGATCAGCATGTCGAATAACACCTCTATGCCAAGTTTAAGCCAAATCCGTCAAACTTTGAATTTTTCCCCTTCATACCATGCACCTACCGTAACCCTCACTGCGACGTCCGAATTTGGTAGGACAGCAGCTGCTCTTGTAGCTTACGTAATAACCAAAGCAGTGGCAAAATTTGAATGCGCCATGTTGAGTGAGAGGAAAGTTGAGACCAGTTGCAAAACTTAGTTTCCAACCTAATATATAGATTTCCCATTTCCAATCCAGACGTACTCACCAGCTAGTGAGATCGTCTTCGAGGAAGTGTGAAACAGCAAGACTGGTGATCTCCACATCCAACACTTCCAGCCAACACTTCCAACACCGGCAACGCTTTCAACACTTTCAACACCAGCAACACCTCCAACACCTGCAACACTTTCAACACTTTCAGCGCCGCAACACTGGCAAACTCTGACCGATCCCAGACAAATTTAGAGTTTGATTTTTATTTATATATAGATTCATAAGTTCGCTTATCGAGGCATTGCAGTTCGTGCTATCATGGTAGACTAGTGCAGCGCAAGTGGGTTGGTTCATTGCACGGAGCGTCGCATTATCGCTTTCGAAAGCAGCACTTGCTTTTTTATTGACGCTACGCCTTCGTAAAGCGATGCGAAAAAGAGTTTCAGTTGTAGTTTCAAGATCAGCGTTCATCGCTTTACAGCAACGTATGTCTCTTTTCAAACGACTACTCCAACTAGAAAGTCAATTCTTGTTAGATACGAATTCGCTTCGCTGATTGATCGGCTTCGAAAAAAAACGGTCTAAGCGAGAATCCACTATACTTGGGTCCGAATCGAATAGAAGTTCGATCATTCGAATAAAACATTCGAATATGTTCGCATTCGAATTTCGATATTCGGAGTTTTTCCATTTTCGAATGATATTCGAAACTCGAATAGGTAATTGAGAAAACGGGGTTCCGAATAAAATTCGAAACTCGAGTAATCAAAAAACGAGGATTTTGAATGAAATTCGAAAACTCGAATAATCGAAAAACGGGGTTTCGAATAGATCTTATTCACCGAATGTTCATTCGAATTCGTATAATGAACTCCACATCCAAATTACTCGAGTTTGTTGCAGAGCCAACTGCTGAGTAACAGCTCGCTTCATCTGCGTTTTTTCCGCAAAACTCGATAATGCATCTTTTTGCATCCGTGATCACCTTTGAACTGTATGAAAAAGGAGCATTCCTCCAACTCCTTGCGACATTCAAAATTAGACACGGATTTTGATTGATTGCTTTTTTCGATTAGAGATAGTTGCACTGCTATTGGCACCTCAGCAAACAAACAGCTATCGAGTTCAAGCTCATGGTTCGAGTTTATATACTAGAAGGAAATATGTTGACAGGCCCCTTTCTCTTCCTTCGCTTGCTCATGGTTTTGGTTTTGTCCGCAAAGATCCGCACTAGTAAGCATTCTTGCTTGTAATAGCTATTATATAGTAACATAAGTCTTGAGACAATAAACTTCTTACGGCGAAAATTCATACATTTCAATTTTCAATAGGGGTTTAGGGTACCATTTGATAGAGCAAAGCAAGCTCTACAAGGTTTATAAAAGTTCGCACCAGCTTCGACCCATCGTAAGTTTGCATCCAAAATTTGAGTCGTACTGAAGGCTCAAGAAATAGGGAAAAATTCATAACTTTGTCCAAAAAGTTCTACGGTTCTCCAACCTGCTTACATAAATTGCAGACCACATCAGACCCTCATATGTTTTCCTCATTTACTAATCGAGAAAGCAAAAACTTTCATGCTTAAACAAAAACGGAGTTACGCTATTCCCACTCGTGTAGTTGTATTACTACAAGACCTCAGAAGTATAACCGTAAATTTTCAGCTTTTCACAGACGCCAGTTTCCGAATATTACCGAATTTAACTTTCCTCACTCAGGTGTTCCATGCTAAAATCAATAGTTCTCGAAAACTAGGGCTTGTGGAGCTGAAAATTTACGGTTATACTTCTAAATGATTGTAGTATACAATTACATGAGTGGAAACAGCATAGCTTCGTTTTTGTATGAATATGAAAAATTTCGTTTTCTTATTGTCTAGATGAAGAAAAAGTGCAGGAACGGTACATATGAATATCTAATGTAATTTTGCAATTTTTGTGAGCAAGTTGGAAATTCGTAGGATTTTTTGGAAGAAGATATGAATTCTTCGCGATTTTTTGAGAGTTTCGTTGCAAACTTACAGTGGGTCGAAACTGGTGCGAACTTCTGTACACCATCTTGCTTGCTTTGCTCAATCGAATGGTGCCTTGGACCCCCTTGAAAATGTGAACTGTATGACTTATCGCCGTAAGAAGTTAGAGTGTCTCAAGACTTAAGCCACAACCTAATATGTTGCGCAATTGCCTCAATTCTATTTTCAGAGATCGCGAATGAGGGGTTTATTTTATGGCTAATTATGAATAAAAATTTGCTTAATTATTTTATCGATTTTTGGAAAATTTTGAGCTACAAGGCTGGGAGTTGGTCAGGGGGAGGTAAGTGAGAGTGCTGATAATAAATAAAAATTCACTCTATTGATTTTCTCATTTGGAAAACCTTGAGCTACGGGGCTGGGACTTGGTAAGGGGGTGTGAAGGTGCCGAATGAATGAATTGGCTTTAGCCGAGTATGTCAGCAGGTTTTACATATGGTTGCTCTAGTTATTCGATAAATCATTCGAATATTTATTCGAAATTCAACTTCCCAAGTTCGAATATAATCAACATTCATTCATTCGATAATTTTGATCTTCCAATTCTATTCGGGATTCATTCATTCGAAAATTTTTGATTCTTTATCTATTCGATATTCGTTTATTCGAAATTTTGCATTTTCGAATTCATTCGAAATTCATTTATTCGATAAAAAATTTCGTATGTACCCAAGTATAGAATCCACGGTTCAAACTCTCTGCCCTGAATAACCTAATCAAATGAGTCGCCGCATGGTAAAGGCTGAGTTAGGATCACTCCTTCTCCCCCCTCCCCCCTCCCCCCCTCCCCCCCCCTCATTATGCAAAAAAACCCTATTCGCTCAGATTTGGGTTCTATCAAAAGATTTGTAAATTATGACATGTATAATGTACTCTTCAAGCGTACCAGCACAATAAGTTTAATACTGCAATACAATCACGATAGAACAATACCACAAATAAATACTAGAAGGAATTATCATAGTAGATAATTTATCTAACTAAACAGCACATTCCTTCACATTGTAAGTAGCCATCATTCCAAGAACAACCAACTTCAGAGCTTCCAGAAGGTATCTAAATGAGAAGATCAGGTTTTTCAATATGACTGAGAACCTGATGAAAAAATTGAGAATGTGAATGAAGAAATTGATTTCATTCTTTGTGGCCAGTTTTTACCTTTACTCAGTACCAATGTGAAAATTTATCAGTTGGCATATTAGATATATTCATGAAGTAATGAATCTAGCACGTCTTGGTTTATATTGAAACATATACGCACTATAGCTTAATTGAGTTCGCAGTCAACTTGCTTGCGTAATCAAGAAATTTTCCAATGTACTTTCGATAGCTTGCAGCTTCGTTTCTGAATCTATCAAGTGATCGAATCATCGCACGCAGACATTAGACGTTGTTGCGTTCTACTGTAGCTCAAATTGTAAGAGACAGCAGGTGAGGTGTGAATGTGCGCCCAATTACAAAGGCGCGAACAGCGTCAGCAGTGCGACCTTATCTCTGCGTACGATGAATCGTCTGTGATCATATATGACTGAAGAGTGCGTGAGCAAGTTGAGTAGTTAACACATTTCTTGATTGCAGAAAATTAGAAAATTAAAACAACATTATGGTGTTGCTAAAGGCTAGCCCCAAACGAACTTGAATGCCTGGTAAGCGCACCAAACGCAGTGCACAAGCTCGTCGAACTTTACTACGGCTTCGCACGCGCCCCGCACATGAGTACTCGATCGCCGCTCTCAGACCAGCTTCGCGTCCATTACTTATTCGCCTTTGTCCGCGACTAACCCATATAAATTATCCGAAAACGACGATGTCGCAAACTGACGCATAACGGTAGGCATTGACAAATCAGAAAATTATTAAATAGGATTGTTGCGCAGCGGTTTTCAACCTCGATCAAAAGGCGATGGCTGAAGTGCGCCCCTCGTTTTTGCGATAATGCGGTAGTAGATGTAATCATATCGATCGACAGTTTAGCAATTGATAAGCCAACAAGCAAAGTAAGCCATGCTATCTGCAGATTATGATTGAATGCATGAAAAACTTCGACAAAAGCGTTTAAATTTAGAGCAAGCAACTTTGTCGAAGCCTCCTATACCTGAGGCGATATGGGACAAAGCACTATAGCTATATCGACAGAGTATCTCAGAAAGAACACTACTCACCTTCAGAACTGGGAGTATTGCGCTATTTTGTACATAGAGTGGCAATGGAGGGAGCGGAGGATGGCGGCGATGATGCAGGTGCCGTAGATGTTGTTGTCATGAGTGGCGCTGAGGTGATAGTGATACTGGCGTTGGCGCAGCCGTACCGGGGAGTTGTGCTGATGGAACAGCCCAAGAAACAGGTGAGCAGCACTTTTCACAAGCGTTTTTACAGTCTTTGAGACACACACTGATGCAGACCTCGGAAGGGCATGATTTCTGGCAGTTCTGATGGCAAGACGGAAGACAGTTCGTTGTAGTGAACTGCGCAGAAGGTTGAAAGAAATGTTGCTGTTGTTCTGCTACCGATGGAATCTGTGCAGGTGCTACAGGTGACGGTGGACCTTGGAATAATACAGTTGGTGCAGGCATGGGTTGTTGTGTAGATGGTTGCACGGAATTGGGTTCTTGTGGCATTGATGCTTGGAGTACGGAGACGGGTTTTTGAACTAGTTGAGGCATGGGCGGTTGACGCACCGAAATAGGCACCTGAACTGGTGTATCCGATGGGGTGTAGCTGATGGAAGACAGTGGTTGTGGTGTCACGGGTGGCGGCGGTGGTGGTGGCAAGGAACTTGGTGCTTGTGGGATCGGTTCTGCTACAGCTGGTAGCCTTTTTGATATTGCTTCAGGTAGTTCAGGTGTTTGTGCTATGGGCTGTGGTTGTGCCAGCATCCCCTGAACCTGAGCTTGTGCTGGCGGCTGTATCACTACTGGGAACTGCTGTGGTATTTGTATTTCCGCTTGCGGTGACGGCGACATTTGTTGAGCCATGGCTGCTTCTTGTGGTAGTGGCGCCACGGGTGCTACACTTGCCAACTCCTCTGGCACCATAGCCACCTGCGGTTGCAACTGCGCTTCTCTCTGTTGAAGTGGCTGTCCCGGAATCACTTTGATTTGTAACTGTAGATGAGGCATGCCAGCAGATGCCTGCCCTAGTATACCCTGTATAGGTAATCCTATCTGCGTTGATTGAGACTGCAGTGCTGTCTGGGCTTGTAACTGACTCTCTTGAAATGATCTCTGAGTTGGGGCAACCTGTTGTAGCTCAAATGGTTGAGGTGGCACTGGTTGTGGCTGAATTGTTACCTCCGGTGCTTGTGGTATTAAAGTGGGCTGAGCGACAAATCCAGGCACAGGCTGAGCTGGTGGTTGTGCTAGAGGCGAAGGTGGAGACTGTGGAATAGGCTGCGGCTGGGGTGCATACACTTCTGGCTGAAGCTCGGGCTGTGGAATAGGTTGTGGAGCAGCTTGTGCTATGGGATTTAACGTATTGTGAGATACCGCCTGTGCCTGAGGTGGTAATGCATTTGCTTGTAGTAGTAGAGTCGGTCCCGTGAGAAGCTGTGGTGCCGGCTCCGTCGCAGGCTGCGGTACAACCTGTGATGCCGGTTGTGTTAAAGGATGTGGTATCGGCTGCGGCGCAGGCTGCGGTACAACCTGTGATGCCGGTTGTGTTAAGGGCTGTGGTATCGGCTGCGGTGCAGGCTGCGGTACAGGCTGTTGTGCCGGTTGTCTTAAAGGCTGTGGTATCGGCTGCGGCGCAGGCTGTGGTATCGGCTGCGGCGCAGGCTGCGGTACAACCTGTGATGCCGGTTGTGTTAAAGACTGTGGTATCGGCTGCGGTGCAGGCTGCGGTACAGGCTGCTGAGCCGGTTGTGTCACAGGCTGTGGCATCAGCTGTGGCTGAGACGCAGGTAAAGGATGTGCTTTTGTTGTTGGACCTGGCTCTTGCATAGACCTCACGTAAGACTGTGACGATACTGAATTCTGAGATGATTGTAGCAGTTGAGGTTGTTGCGGTAGATCTTTAGCTGGTTGAGACTGTGTTGTCTCATTGCTGGGCGAGTATAGCAAAGCCGAGTACGGTTGAGTTTCTGACTCGAGTATTGCCATCATTGGTTGGTAGTGTAGAGGAATACCGCAGCTATCAGCACAAGAACTGATACATCCTGAAAATGATAACAACACATCCAGAGAAATCGTTTTTCTCAATGCGATGGTGACCAAATTTTTCTAGAACTCGAGATAAAAATGTGCTTACAAAATTATTTTGATAATTTTACATACTTGTATAGCAATCTTGTGTAATACATCGCCGGAAACATCTTGCTGTACAGGTATCGAAACAGCTCACGGCTTTCTAAATATGCACAATATTGTTAGCAATTCATTGAAAAACATCTGCCAATCTTCGTGAAAAATATAGAAAACGTATAAACTACCTGTGGACAGCACGTGTGGAAAAACGGTGAGCAACACTGTCGTTTTGTACGCGAACTCATCCGCTAAATTCAGGTAATTCTTGTCTTTTAGACTAGAACTGACAGAAGAATATAAGTAGATTCCGAAAATTCTTACCACATTAGATGTGACTTTCTCAGCATTAGCGACTGGGAACGAATGCAATAACAATAGATACACGAATAATTCGAATGTCATTGCTTGTTCTGTTATTGGAGCGGCGAGCGGCTCGCCTTTATACCAAAGCCAAAGACAACTCTTGAAGAGGTGCTCCAAGCGAACTGGCTCTTTGCAGCAAAGAAATAAAGAAAAATCAGCTAATTTCACCAGATATTTGGTTTGTGCGGACGAATTTGTAAATTTTTGAAATGCCTTCCACGTTGGGTAACTATGTTTCGAAAAATTTGTCGGTAAAGATAAACTCGCTTAAAACAAGTAAAAGTACTTCTTCTGCAAAAAAAGGGCATCTGATCTTAACCTTCTAGCTCAGGCATCGTATTTAGACTTAGACTGTTTTCACCATAACTCAGAATGTTATGCTTCAATCAAGGAATTATCTCGTAAAACGTTTTATTTTGAACCTCTTGGCTCTGTTGCAATGTGCACAAACTGGCGCACCCTTTTCGGAGACGATATCATTCTGTTTTCGTCCCGAAGGACTCTACTCAAGCAGAAAATAATTATGCATATTTTAATTTCAATTTTATTTGGACGCTTGAAGCGGCGATTTTGAAATGAACAAATCATAGGTGAAACGAAATTATAGATGCTGAACGAACAAACAGCTCATCCATTAGTTTGATTCTGATCTCAATCACATAAGTGCAAGAGCGATAGAGAAAGCTTGCATGGACAGTATCATGATAAGCAACTGAATTTTGATATTGAAACTGTAACCCCATGGGGACTGAACCCATGCCCTCCCTCCCCCTACCCGTTGCCAGAATATACCCTTGGACATTAAACTTGAATTCATTCAAGTTCATGAGATGGGTCTGCTGGCCATATCTAGCCCGCATCTAAACTCATCTGCATTAGAGATTATAGTCTCACTTATCTCTATAAGATAATTGCCAATTCAGCCGTTCTGATTCTCGCAATCTTTTACTGAGGAGCACACAAGTCAGAGAAAGAACGAACAAACAGCTCATCCATTAGTTTGATTCTGATCTCAATCACATAAGTGCAAGAGCGATAGAGAAAGCTTGCATGGACAGTATCATAATAAGCAACTGAATTTTGATATTGAAACTCTAACCCCATGGGGACTGAACCCATCCCTCCTCTCCCCTACCCAATGCCAGCAAAACGCCCTTGGACATTGAACTTGAAAGAAATCCGGAAGATTATGAGACGGGTCTGCTGGCCATATCTAGTCCGTGTCTAACAAGGAAGTGGTCAGAAATCGAAGTTACCATTTCAGACAGGCTGAGTACCGTTAGATGCAGCATGAAGCGCTCACTCTAAATCTTTCTTCTTTACCTGCTTATCGTTTTTCCGGACGATGCTACAAGCCATTAAAGACCATTATTTTGCTAAGAAATTATGCGTGAAATTGAAAATTTAGACGTACAGAGCCACGTTCTCCTCAATGCTGGGCCAAAACATGCAGCTAGCTTACTTAAAATTTCTGAAGCCAGAAGCTGAGCTAAAAGGCAACAATGTGCTCAATTTCGCTGTGTTTTCATGTATGATTTTTTTGTATGATTTTTGTATGATTTTTTTATGACAATAAAACCGCTTGTAGCTTCGTCCACAGAAGCGGGAAGCAGATAAGGAAGACAGATTCGAAGTCAGTGTTTCATACTGCATCGAACGATATACAGCTTCTTTGATTTGGCCACTTCGACTTCTGACCATTCCCTTGTAAGCTCATCTGCGTTAGAGACCGTATGACTCTTACTTAGTCTATGAGGTCCTTCCTTTTCCTACCAATTATGCCATTGAATCATAACAAAGATACCAGTTTTTAATTGCTTAACGCTACTAACCTGGAATTTCCTCAAAGATTTCAAAGGATGAAGAAACTTGCAGATGAAGGAAATATTCATAAATTTTTGAAGATATTTCATCATAGAACTCCGTGTTTAGCAACAAGTCAGCCTTCAGATGCATTCAATGCTTGAAAAATTTATTGATGCGAATAAAGCTGGACAGATCTCATGATTAGTCGAAAATGATAAAGCATCAAACTCCATGACTGAAAAGTTTACAGGCTAGAATTCAGACATCTACTTTCATTGCAAAAGCCGTACTTTGAAAAAAAAAGTATGTGCTCAATAGAATGCGAGTTTGGCCCTTTCGCTGGATCCTCTTCTGACTTCCATAAAATCATTCAGTGGATCACGGTTTCCTCCACCGTATTCTCCCTTTCTTCCTTTTTCGATGGCCAGAGCTAGTATTTAGTCACCGTTCGCGAGAAGGTTCAGGACAGAAATGAAAGTCGATACCAAATGTCGCTTGAAATTATTTGGAAGGCTGGTTTAGAGATTCAGAAAGATAGCGAAACTTGACCACGACAAAAATCAAGGGCTGTATTGTAGGTTTTGGCCATTTTCTATGAGCTTTTGGTCGAGCTGCGACGAAAACATAAAGTATTAGGTTGGAAACTAAGTTTTGCAACTGGTCTCATAACATTCCTCTCACTCAACATGGCGCACTCAAAATTGGCCACTGCGTTGGTTATTACGTAAGCTACAAGACGCAGCTGCTGTCCTACCAATTTCTGAAGCTGCAGTGAGAATTACGGTAGGTGCATGGTATGAAGGGGAAAAATTCAAAGTTTGACTAATTTGGCTGAAACTTGGCATAGGGGTATTATTTAACATGCTGATGACGAAAACGATAGTGAAATTGCGTGACAAGACCTTTTTTGTAGGATTACTGTAGGTGTACGATATGGGGTCTCACCCTAAACAAGGAAAAAGGCGTTGGTTCAATAAATGAATGTGACACTCGCGTTTGGCAGGTGAAATAACCTTAATACGTAAAGTCTCGGCGGAATTTGAGCTTTGGACTCTTTAGTCATTGACGGTCGTCCTCAGAAGCTCTTGCGTACGTCGACTCGTTCGAATTTATGAGGACGCCATATCTCGACATGCCTTTAAATTTTGTTTCTTCCATACTAGGCCAAAGGAGTCAACCTCCAGCAACAATTTGTAGACGAATCCGGATTGCTGCGCATTGTCTAGGCTGCCAAAGGCTTCATTTTAGCTTGAAACCCTAAAAATTCTCAAATTTCACTAGTTTTCGAAACACGCTTAAAACTTTTCTATTTCGTGTTCAAAATTTAGACAATTTGGGCTCACTTGTAGCACACATTGTCTTCAGTTTGAGTGCGCCATATCTAAAGAGAGTGAAGTTATGAAACCAGTTGCAAAACTTAGTTTCCAGCCTAATAATAAGACAAGAAATCTTCTATGAGAAATTTGTTTAGATACATTCACCACAAGTTACAAAGTAAGGTTAGTTTCCCGGTGTTGAAAGACTCTTTGGGTTGTACTTGCTGTAATGATTCTAGTAAAGCAGAAGCCATGGGCGAATACTTTGCCACTGTGTCGAATCCTTTGAGTATCACCGCCTTTTCCTCCCATCTTCCTCAAAACAAATTGAATTCCGTTTATTTTCACCCTGCGGAAGTTAGAAGAGTCCTAAGGTTTCTAAAACCTTCGTGTATAGAGCCGTACGATGGCATCCCTCAGATACTCTACAAAATGTGTGCAGATACTCTCGCCACACCGCTTGCTGATATATTCAATCTTTCCTTATACTTCGGTGAGATTCCTTCTCTTTGGAAGGAAGCCATTGTTACAGTTGTGCCTAAAAACTTCCGCAGCTGAAAGCATTGCCGATTTTCGCAACATTAGCCATAACTCTGTTCCCATCAAGATTATGGAGAGAACTATCAAAAGTAAATTACTACTTTGGTTGGAGAGGTTTCATCTTGTTTCGCCCGAGCACCATGGCTTTGTGCCAGGCAAGTCACCTGCAAATAATCTTACTGAAGCTGTTTTTGATTGGAAGTTAGCCTTGAGTTTGGGGAAATCTGTGGATATTGTAACTTCGACCTTTCCAAGGCTTTTGATAGAATACCTCATCGTTTGCTTCTTTGCAAGCTAGAGAATATCGGAATTTCGGGAAACCTATTAACTTGGTTCGAGTCTTACTTGAGCAATGGATGCATGACGGTAAAGATTGATCATAAATATTCAAGAAAATTTCCCTGTCCCAGCGGAGTTCCTAAGGGAGCTGTCCTATCTCCTTTGTTATTTTTGGTAGACACTTTGGACCTACCTGATACTTTGCAAACAATGGATGTACGCGTACAAATCTATGCAGACGATACAAAGATATATGCATCCTATGATGAAGATAATTTTGACACAGTTCATGATGCATCGCAGTCGTCGATTGATAAAATGTGTGGTTGGGCTTCTCAGAATGGACTCTTTCTTAACCCAAGAAAGTGTTCCTTCCTCCATCTTGGTAAGCATTCCTCAGCTTCGTATAATATTGATGGAGTCGAGATGACTGCTTGTCAAGATGTGAAAGATCTGGGAGTCATAGTCGATTATAATTTGAAATTCTCTAAGCATATTGATTCAATTGTCAACAGGGCATATGCCACTCTATTTACAATCTTTCGTAATATACAAACTCGTAATCCAATGATACCGTCCCGATTATACAAAGCTTATGTTATTCCACATCTCGAATACTGTTCACAAGTTTGGACTCCTTCCCGAAAAAAAGATATAATGAAGATTGAGAAAGTTCAGCACACTTTTACCCGTCTGGTTTTCCGTCGTGCGAGTGGTGGAACACTAGTTGATATGCCAGACTGTCACCTACGCTATAATAAATTGGGCTTGACTTCTCTCAGAATTAGACGCATGGTATCTGACCTGGTCTTTTATTTCGTATCCCTCGCATGGAAATAAACTTAAAAGCAAGTAAATTTTGGATCTTCAAACCTGTTGGTACTAGGCTAGGTGGCTTTAATCTGCATTATAAACCTATCAAGCTACATCAGTCTGGAATATTTAGCTACATGTTCTTCCGCTGCGCAAGATGGCTTCAGCGCTTACCCGTTGATATTGTGTCAGCGCGTAGCGGTGAAGCCTTCAAGAAAAAATTAAAAAGCTGATTTGACCCAACTTTTGAGCAGTGATACTTCTTTTTGATTGCGTTGCGTTTCTAATGTCGTGTTCAGATTTTTTAGGGTTCAAGTTTCTAGGGTTTATGGTTGTTATGGTTCTATAATAATTTTGGTTCTGAGGCTTGATTTTCGTTGCACTTCGTTTTTTTTCTTTTTTTGCTTCTACTTTATTTTTCATCTCTCAAATTCCTTTTTCTAGATCCTTGCTTTTGTTCCATGTGCTTTATGCTTTTCGTTTGACGGTTCTATGGCACGCGACTGCGCCTGTCTCAGTTTTGTTTACTCTGGTCTGACTATGGTCGAAGGGATGCGAATAATTGAATGTCTTGCGTTGGATTTTAATTTATGTTGGATCAGATTCCACCAAATCATTGAACCCTGGTTCACACCATTGCCATTCGTTGTGTTGGCTTTTTTTTCAACTTTATACCTCACGCGCAGTTTGGGTCTGGCTCATCTCATCACTTCCATTGATGCTTGGGTTAGCTTGTTTGGGCTTGAAACTTCTGTTCTCTCCCCCAGAGTTTGGTTGGGCGGGTTTTACCAATATTGCTATCAATACACCTGCTTCCAACATATACATTTGCTTATGTTTGAATAAGAGCATTTGGTAAGAGCAGGGGGCATGAGACAGACTCCATCGAACCTCTATATCTGTGATGACTTCATATTGGTCTAGACAAGCTCACTCCCTTTCTATCCTTAGAAAAGATTTGTGGGCTGGACCTGAGCTGATTCAGTGGGGTGTTTGCCTGTTTTTGTTCTTTTTTTGTTGCTAATTGTTTAGTGTGATGCTTCGTTCTGTGTATTGGACAGGCCTTGTGCGTATCAAATAATTAAATAAATAAAATGAGAAGCTGCATCGAATGCGGCCAAAATCTTTTATAAATCGTGTACACAAAATGTTTTCAAAAGCAGCTTCCAAAAGGAGCTTTGTCTTTCATTTGCTTGTTTGAAAGTTAGTTCAGAATCAATCAAATAAACATGCTGCTGCGTCATCAGAGAAAGGCATCTACATATTCTCGAAATATTATTTAAAACAAGCCATCTTATATATAAAGCTAAATGTCCGTTTGTCTGTTTGTATGTATGTCTGTCTGGTATGTTCCGAATAGAAAATTCCATTTTGAAACCAATCCGGACCAAACTTGGCACACACATACACTTCGGGGGAGGGCTGGTGTCATAGGCCACTTCTCGTTTTCGATAAAGACTTTATGAAGGTTTGACTTTATGAAGGTTTTACATTTCAAGTATAAAATTACTAATTTTAGTATTTTCATTCTTACAAAAGAGATCATCCTGTCAAGAAGATCCGTATAATGAAGCTATTATAGTTTATACAATTGTAATAATTTTTCACTTTCTCTCCTACAGTTTCTGAAAGGGTGAGAAAACTTACCTACCCAGAAGACTTGCCGCAACGTACTTTCGGTATCATGAGTTGTCAGCACCGTATGCAGGTTGATCTGTTTGGAGTCATTTTCACTTCTAGAGTATTGGTTTTGTTTTTTGTTTGTTAAATTGAAAATTTTGGAATGTAATAGTTGGAATTCGGATTCAGCCAGTTTTCTCAATCGAAGCAGATTTTTTCGCTTCTTTTCTCTTCCCAAATTCACAATAAAGTCTATTGTAAGAAACACATCAAAAACAGGGCTGCTATCTTCGCGCGAACATCCCAAAAACCCTAAGTTAGCAACTTTCACTTCGATCGGGCATATATAGATATACCAGTGGCATACCCAGGATTTCGGCTCGGGGGGGGGGGCGACAAAAATTTTTTTCTAGTGAAGGTGCGTGGCGTTAGCCACGCACTAATAAAAATTTTGTATGTTTTCGAAAATTTTCGCGGGCTCATAACCCCAAAGTTTCAGACAAGTCCTTCACATATTTTTATAACAATTTGAGTAACTTTCAGAAATTTCGCGATGCCATTCTCGGGGGGGGGGGGCGCCCCCCCTCAATACGCCACTGATAGATACTGAAGTTTCAGTTCAAAATCACAGTTCGATTCCGGGTTCATGCGTTGCTGGATGGGAACGGAGCTTATTGTGTGTAGAGATCGATTCTGCATACGGTGCTAATTAGCGTTGCCTATACCTCACGACCCTTGCGGCAAGTCTTTCGGTAGGTGAGTTCCGTTCCTCATTCTGAAACCACAGTGAACGCACGATTAGCTTGGCAAAATGACTATAACTCAAATCCATGCATTCTATGTAAATCCATGCCAGTTCCATACAGGACCCAGCACAAGTAGTGCTAATGGACATCGATAAAACGGCTTCGCCTTTTCCACTATTGATTTTTACGATTTCTAACTTGATCCCCCAGCTGCGTAGGCTGTTCGGAGCGCGCTTTATTCCTCAAAACGACCGGAGTCGCTGCTACTTCTAATCCTTACAAGAGGAAAGGAGAAGATTTGGAACCATAATGTTACTATATACTAAAGTTTAGGTGTAGAACAGATTGAGGTGAAAAGTTTTGTGAAGTGGAGGTTTTGCTCACCTCTCAAGTGGGCATAGGGTGGGCAATTGCACATCTAATTTGGGAAAAATCAAGCACGCTCTTTACTCACATAAGTTTTTCATAATTCTTCTTTGTTCCTTAGCCCTACTGCGCATGTACACACCAAATCTCGTGCCATATTGTCATCTATGCATAACAAGCGACCACTTCATAAATTTTGTGAGAGTGGAAACTTTTTAGAAAAAGGTTTGTCATTTCCCTCCGTTTCCTCCTAGTCCATGCCCGTTTATACTCCAAATCCTCAGTCATATCGTAATGTGTGCATTGTAACAGACGCATTTAGGGCCGCATGCATTAACCTCCCCGCGGGGAGGGGATCGCAGCTTGAAAGAATTATATTTCGAAACTCCAGAAACCCGGATTTCACGTTGTGTACCTATCCAGAAGTATTCCCACTACCCTTCACTATGAACATGTTGAACAGGAGCGAGAAGCTGTACGAACCGCATCTTCCAGCTTTTGTATGATCCCTGATGATCCCCGGCGCTTTTCTTTAAAGTCAATTTTCTTTCTTCGAAGTTGACGAATAACCTCCAAAGTTGTGCAGATTATCTACCTCGACAGTGCTAAGCATGTTGCTGATAAGAACAATTGAGTTTTTGAAAAGTCGAATTTTTCGGCAAACCTCAAATTTCGACCTGTGGATCATCAAAAATTTCATGACTTCAAAAATCATTTGTTCTTATCAGCAACATGCTTAGCACTGTCGAGGTAGATAATCTGTACAACTTTGGAGGTTATTCGTCAACTTCGGAGAAAGAAAAATGACTTAAAAAAAGCGCCGGGGATCATCAGGGATCATACAAAAGCTGGAAAATGCGGTTCGTACAGCTTCTCGCTCCTCTTCAACATGTTCATAGTGAAGGGTAGTAGGAATACTTACGGATAGGTACACAACGTGAAATCCGGGTATTTGGAGTTTCGAAATATAAAGCTTTCTTTTGAGCTGCGATCCCCTCCCCGCGGGGAGGTTAGTGCATGCGGCCCTTAATTACAGCTCAATGGAAAAAATTTAGGTTTCCTTTGCTCTCCATCCAAAGCGATTTCCACTTGACATCTGACCACCTCAATTATTTTATCGATTTTTGGAATATTGGTATGTGTGAAGGTGCCGATTATGAATGAATTGGCTTTAGCCGAGTATGGCAGCAGGTTTTACATATGGTTGCTTTAGTTATTCGATAAATCATTCAAATATTTATTCGAAATTCGACCTCCCACGTTCGTATAATCAATCGTCATTCATTCGATAATTTTGATTTTCCATTTTTATTCGGAATTCATTCATTCGAAAATTTTTGATTCTTTATCTATTCGATATTCGTTTATTCGAAATTTTGCATTTTCGAATTCATTCGAAATTCATTTATTCGATAAAAAATTTCGTATTTACCCAAGTATAGAATCCACGGTTCAAACTCTCTGCCCTGAATAACCTAATCAAATGAGTCGCTGCATGGTAAAGGCTGAGTTAGGATCACTCCTTCTCTCCCCTCCCCCTCCCCCCCCCTCATTATGCACAAAAAACCCTATTCGCTCAGATTTGGGTTCTATCAAAAGATTTGTAAATTATGATATGTATAATGTACTCTTCAAGCGTACCAGCACAATAAGTTTAATACTGCAATACAATCACGATATAACAATACCACAAATAAATACCAGAAGGAATTATCATAGTAGATAATTTATCTAACTAAACATCACATTCCTTCACATTGTAAGTAGCCATCATTGCACGAACAACCAACTTCAGAGCTTCCACAAGGTATCTAAATGAGAAGATCAGGTTTTTCAATATGACTGAGAACCTGATGAAAAAATTGAGAATGTGAATGAAGAAATTGATTTCATTCTTTGTGGCCAGTTTTTACCTTTACTCAGTACCAATGTGAAAATCTATCGGTTGGCACATCTTATATATAAAGCTGAATGTCTGTTTGTATGTATGTCTGTATGTCTGTCTGTATGTCTGTGTGTACGTATGTTCCGAATAGAAAATTCCATTTCTGAACCGATCCGGACCAAACTTGGCACACATACGCTACGGGCCCCGGCGGGTGTCATAGGCTACTTTTCGTCATCGATCGATGTCGATTTTATCGATTTTTATCGATTTTTTTGCCGAGTTCACCTACGGGGCTGGGAGTTGGCACAGGGGGGGGGGTAATCGAGCATGCAGATTACGAATACAATATTAGTTTTCAAGATCGTCCATTACTTTTATCGATTTTATCGATTTTTTGAAAATTTGAGCTAGGGGGCTGGGAGTTGGCACAGGGGGGTAATCGAAAATCGATAAAATCGATAAAAGTAATCGATAATCCTGAAAACCAATATTGTATTCGGAATCCCCATGCTCACTTCCCCCCCCCCCCCCTGTGCCAACTCCTAGCCCTGTAGGTGAACTCTGCAAAAAAATCGATAAAAATCGGTAAAATCGACATCGATCGATAACGAAAAGTGGACTGTGACACCCGCCGGGGCCCGAAGTGTATGTGTGCCAAGTTTGGTCCGGATACGGCGGAGCCGGGTAAGCCAGCTAGTTAGATATATTTATGAAGCAATGGATCTAGCACGTCTTGGTTTATATTGAAACATATACGCACTATAGCTAAATTGAGTTCGCAGTCACCTTGCTTGCGTAATCAAGACATTTTACAATGTGCTTCCGATAGCTTGCAGCTTCGTTTCTGAATCTATCAAGTGATCGAATCATCGCACGCAGACATTAGACGTTGTTGCGTTCTACTGTAGCTCAAATTGTAAGAGACAGCAGGTGAGGTGTGAATGTGCGCCCAATTACAAAGGCGCGAACAGCGTCAGCAGTGCGACCTTATCTCTGCGTGCGATGAATCCATCTGTGGTCATATATGACTGAATAGTGCATGAGCAAATTGAGTAGCTAACACATTTCTTGACTGCAGAAAATTAGAAAATCAAAACAACATTATGGTGTTGCTAAAGGCTAGCCCCAAACGAACTTGAATGCCAGTTAAGCGCACCAAACGCAGCGCACAAGCTCGTCGATCTTTACTTCGGCTTCGCACGCGCCCCGCACATGAGTGCTCGATCGCCGCTCTCGGACCAGCTTCGCGTCCATTACTTATTCGCCTTTGTCCGCGACTAACCCATATAAATTATCCGAAAACGACGATGTCGCAAACTGACGCATAACGGTAGGCATTGACAAATCAGAAAATTATTAAATAGAATTGTTGCGCAGTTGTTTTCAACCTCGATCAGAAGGCGATGGCTGAGGTGCGCCCCTCGATTTTGCGATAATGGGTAGTAGATGTAATCATATCGATCGACAGTTTAGCAATTGATAAGCCAACAAGCAAAGTAAGCCATGCTATCTGCAGATTTTGATTGAATGCATGAAAAACTTCGACAAAAGCGTTTAAATTTAGAGCAAGCAACTTTATGAAGCCCCCTATACCTGAGGCGATATGGGACAAAGCACTATAGCTATATCGACAGATTATCTCAGAAAGAACACTACTCACCTTCAGAACTGGGAGTATTGCGCTATTTTGTACATGGAGTGGCAATGGATGGAGCGGAGGATGGCGGCGATGGTGCAGGTGCCGTAGATGTTGTTGTCATGAGTGGCGCTGAGGTGATAGTGATACTGGCGTTGGCGCAGCCGTACCGGGGAGTTGTGCTGATGGAACAGCCCAAGAAACAGGTGAGCAGCACTTTTCACAAGCGTTTTTACAGTCTTTGAGACACACACTGATGCAGACCTCGGAAGGGCATGATTTCTGGCAGTTCTGATGGCAAGACGGAAGACAGTTCGTTGTAGTGAACTGCGCAGAAGGTTGAAAGAAATGTTGCTGTTGTTCTGCTACCGATGGAATCTGTGCAGGTGCTACAGGTGACGGTGGACCTTGGAATAATACAGTTGGTGCAGGCATGGGTTGTTGTGTAGATGGTTGCACGGAATTGGGTGCTTGTGGCATTGATGCTTGGAGTACGGAGACGGGTTTTTGAACTAGTTGAGGCATGGGTGGTTGACGCACCGAAATAGGCACCTGAACTGGTGTATACGATGGGGTGTAGCTGATGGAAGACAGTGGTTGTGGTGTCACGGGTGGCGGCGGTGGTGGTGGCAAGGAACTTGGTGCTTGTGGGATCGGTTCTGCTACAGCTGGTAGCCTTTTTGATATTGCTTCAGGTAGTTCAGGTGTTTGTGCTATGGGCTGTGGTTGTGCCAGCATCCCCTGAACCTGAGCTTGTGCTGGCGGCTGTATCACTACTGGGAACTGCTGTGGTATTTGTATTTCCGCTTGCGGTGACGGCGACATTTGTTGAGCCATGGCTGCTTCTTGTGGTAGTGGCGCCATGGGTGCTACACTTGCCAACTCCTCTGGCACCATAGCCACCTGCGGTTGCAACTGCGCTTCTGTCTGTTGAAGTGGCTGTCCCGGAATCACTTTGATTTGTAACTGTAGATGAGGCATGCCAGCAGATTTCTGCCCTAGTATACCCTGTATAGGTAATTCTATCTGCGTTGATTGAGACTGCAGTGCTGTCTGGGCATGTAACTGACTCTCTTGAAATGATCTCTGAGTTGGGGCAACCTGTTGTAGCTCAAATGGTTGAGGTGGCACTGGTTGTGGCTGAATTGTTACCTCCGGTGCTTGTGGTATTAAAGTGGGCTGAGCGACAAATCCAGGCACAGGCTGAGCTGGTGGTTGTGCTAGAGGCGAAGGTGGAGACTGTGGAATAGGCTGCGGCTGGGGTGCATACACTTCTGGCTGAAGCTCGGGCTGTGGAATAGGTTGTGGAGCAGCTTGTGCTATGGGATTTAACGTATTGTGAGATACCGCCTGTGCCTGAGGTGGTAATGCATTTGCTTGTAGTAGTAGAGTCGGTCCCGTGAGAAGCTTTGGTGCCGGCTCCGTCGCAGGCTGCGGTACAACCTGTGATGCCGGTTGTATCAAAGGCTGTGGTATCGGCTGCGGCGCAGGCTGCGGTACAGGCTGTTGTGCCGGTTGTGTTAAGGGCTGTGGTATCGGCTGCGGTGCAGGCTGCGGTACAGGCTGCTGAACCGGTTGTGTCACAGGCTGTGGCATCAGCTGTGGCTGAGACGCAGGTAAAGGATGTGCTTTTGGTGTTGGACCTGGCTCTTGCATAGACCTCACGTAAGACTGTGACGATACTGAATTCTGAGGTGATTGTAGCAGTTGAGGTTGTTGCGTTAGATCTTTAGCTGGTTGAGACTGTGTTGTCTCATTGCTGGGCGAGTATAGCAAAGCCGAGTACGGTTGAGTTTCTGACTCGAGTATTGCCATCATTGGTTGGTAGTGTAGAGGAATACCGCAGCTATCAGCACAAGAACTGATACATCCTAAAAATGATAACAACACATCCAGAGAAATCGTTTTTCTCAATGCGATGGTGACCAAATTTTTCTAGAGCTCGAGATAAAAATGTGCTCACAAAGTTATTTTGATAATTTTACATACTTGTATAGCAATCTTGTGTAATACATCGCCGGAAACATCTTGCTGTACAGGTATCGAAACAGCTCACGGTTTTCTAAATATGCAAATATTGTTAGCAATTCATTGAAAAACATCTCCCAATCCTCGTGAAATATATAGAAAACGTATAAACTACCTGTGGACAGCACGTGTGGAAAAACGGTGAGCAACACTGTCGTTTTGTACGCGAACTCATCCGCTAAATTCAGGTAATTCTTGTCTTTTAGACTAGAACTGACAGAAGAATATAAGTAGATTCCGAAAATTCTTACCACATTAGATGTGACTTTCTCAGCATTAGCGACTGGGAACGAATGCAATAACAATAGATACACGAATAATTCGAATGTCATTGCTTGTTCTGTTATTGGAGCGGCGAGCGGCTCGCCTTTATACCAAAGCCAAAGACAACTCTTGAAGAGGTGCTCCAAGCGAACTGGCTCTTTGCAGCAAAGAAATGAAGAAAAATCAGCTAATTTCACCAGATATTTGGTTTGTGCGGACGAATTTGTATAATAAATTTTTGAAATGCCTTCCACGTTGGGTAACTATGTTTCGAAAAATTTGTCGGTAAAGATAAACTCGCTTAAAACAAGTACAAGTACTTCTTCTGCAAAAAAAGGAGCATCTGATCTTAACCTTCTAGCTCAGGCATCGTATTTAGACTTAGACTGTTTTCACCATAACTCAGAATGTTATGCTTCAATCAAGGAATTATCTCGTAAAACGTTTTATTTTCAACCTCTTGGCTCTGTTGCAATGTGCACAAACTGGCGCACCCTTTTCGGAGACGATATCATTCTGTTTTCGTCCCGAAGGACTCTACTCAAGCAGAAAATAATTATGCATACTTTAATTTCAATTTTATTTAATCGCTTGAAGCGGCGATCCTTGAAATGAACAAATCATAGGTGAAACGAAATTATAGATGCTGAACGAATAAACAGCTCTCCTTCAGTTTGATTCTGATCTCAATCACATAAGTGCAAGAGCGATAGAGAAAGCTTGCATGGACAGTATCATGATAAGCAACTGAATTTTGATATTGAAACTGTAACCCCATGGGGACTGAACCCATGCCCTCCCTCCCCCTACCCGTTGCCAGAATATACCCTTGGACATTAAACTTAAATTCATTCAAGTTCATGAGATGGGTCTGCTGGCCATATCTAGCCCGCATCTAAACTCATCTGCATTAGAGATTATAGTCTCACTTAGTCTCTATAAGATAATTGCCAATTCAGCGTTCTGATTCTCGAAATCTTTTACTGAGGAGCACACAAGTCAGAGAAAGAATTTTAGAGACGACTTTGGCCATACCTGCAAGCTCTTCTTCCTTTGCCTACCAATTATGCCGTTGAAAATTTTTAACAAATATACCAGTTTTTAATTGCTCAACCAACTGCACCTGCATTGTCGTCAAAGATTTCATAAAGATGAAGAAACTTGCGGGTAGAGCAAATATGTATAGATTTTTGAAGTTTCAACAAAAAACTCCGTTTTTAGCAACAAGTCAGCTTTCAAATGTATTCGAAGCATAGAAAGTGTACTGGTGCGAATAAAGTTTGACAAATCGCATGATAGAGTTCAAAAATGATATAGCATCAAACGCCATCAATAAAAATTCAACAGGCTATTCAGACATCTACTTTTCATTCATTACCAAATGTCGTACATTGAAGAAAAAATAGTTGCAAAATCGCTTAGAGCTGATGTAAAAAAACATGTGTAAAGATTCCTGTCCTATATGCTTCCCATTCTGCTCGTTTTTAATCATTTTCGACGGTTGATTACAATAAAAAAGTTGCGGTGGTCTTCATAAAGCATTATTGAGAGTGGAGTTATACTACTTATTTCAGTATAGTATAGCTGGCAAAGGTTCATCACTTCTTCTTTTCAATAGGTGCTTAATAGATTGCGACTTTGGCTACTTCGCTGGATCCTCTTCTGACTTTCGTAAAATCATTTAGTGGGTTAGCCACGGCTTTTTCCACCGTATCCTCTCATTATTCCATACTTGGTCCTTGAATTGCCAGAGCTAGCAACACCGTTTGCGGGAAGGTTCAAGACAGAGATGAAGATTGACATCAAACGTCGCTTGAAATTCTTCGTAAGGCTAGTTTACAAATTCGAAAAAAACAAGCGAAACTTGACTATGACAAAAATTAAGGGTTGTATTCTTTGGTAATTTCCTATGAGCTTGTTGGTCGAACTGCAACGAAAACATAACAAGTGGTAAGAAAATAAGAAAGCATCGAATGCGGCCAAAATCTCTGACAAATTTTGTCTACAAGATGTGACACTTATGAAGCGAAATTATATTGAGAATGCCATACAAGATGCAGTTTCAACTTTTTATATTTATGGTATTTTTGTCTGCATATTTGACTAGCTTGCGGTTAACAATCACTACATAACACTTCACAAGCGCTTCCAAAAGAAGCTTTGTCTTTGCTTGTTTGGAAGTTAGTTAAAAAATCAATAAATCAATCAATCACACAATCTGCAAATCATTATTAGAAGGCGTCTATTCTCGGAACAAATCCAAGAATTCAAGCAGTTCCCATAACGACTTCATGACTCACCTCCCAGGTCTAAGAAGACTAATTTTAAGTATTTTGATTCTTGCAAAAGAAGGAAGATACGTATAATCAGGCTAGTTTTTATATTCGTAGAGATTTTCAACTTTCTCTTGTTCAGTTTCTGAAACGACAGTGAACTCAACGAGTGCAAAATGACTACAAGTCATGCAAATCCAAAACAGTTCTATACAGGGAGCATAAGTGGTGCATGAACATCGATGAAACGATTTTGCTTTTCCCACTATCGATTCTTACTGCGGAGGCTGTTCGATTGGAGCACGCTTTCTTCATCGAATGGACAGGCGTCGTTGTATTCCGGATCCTAACAAGGAGGAGAGGTGCGGTTCTGGACCCAGAGTGTTATTACTGTGCACTAAACTTCAAATGCAGAACAGATTTATGTAATTTGAATAATTTATATGAGCTGGAAGTTTTGCCTACCTGAGAAGGGCATTAGGTGGGCAATGCTCACCTAATTTGGAAAAAGTTAAGCACGCTCTCTACTCCACATAATTTTCTCATAATCCTTCATACTTTGTTCCTTAGCCCTGCTGCGCATGTACACGCCAAATTTCGTGCCATATTGTCATTTTTGCATAACAAACGAGCCAGTTCATCATTTTGTGAGAGTGGGAAATTTTCAAAAAAAGGCTTGCTATTACCTTCAGCCTTCTTCAGTCCATGCCCGTTTATACTCCAAATTCAGTCATATCGTGATGTGTGCGCTGTAACAGACGCATTTAATTACAACTCAATGTAAAAAAATTCGGATTTTTGAAGATACGTGTGAGCAAGATCGTGTCAATCGTGCAGCAACTTCGAGGAAGTCATGCACATGTAAACATAGTTTACGAAATCTCCTTTGCTTTCCATCCAAAACGATTTGCAGCTTGACATCTGCCCACCCCACGATGATTTTTGCAAGCTAAGATTCTCGTAACGTTCTCCTGGGCGTTTGAATGATTTCGGCACCGTATGCTAAACTATACTCTCCACATGCGCGCATCTATGAAGGTGGATAGCTGTTGCTTCTAGCGGACGGGATTACACGGGCATTGTAAGCATATAATCAAATTTATACCCCAATTATTATATAGAAAATTCAACCAAGAATTCGCATGACTGTATTTTCAACGCATAATTAAATTCTCCTCCTAGACGTAGGTGCAGAAACAATGGTGTTTTCAAGCCCTTTTCATTCCAACCTTCTCTTACTCATCTTCACTCTCGAAAACATATCCTTTTGCAACAAGTCTTTCAACTTCGATCATTCACAGACAAGTTATGCGGCATGCCTCCCTTCAGATAAATGCCGGCCCATGCAATAAGGAAAAAAAGCTTTTCTCACCAAGAAAAAAAGTTTTGATTTTATTAGCTTGCAAAAGAGGCATGCATTAAATGGTTCAGTTTTGAGTTAGTAGATGAAACTGAAAGACTTGCATCACACATAAAGATTGTGAAAGAGAATAAGATATTGCTGAATTGATGGAGTCAGGTGAACCGGTGAGAGAGCAAAAAATGCCGGAAGCACTGCCACAAAACTTTTCGCGCAAAACTGATTTAGCGCTATTTTACTATTGGGGATTTATTGGGTGATAGACATTTCTCTTCCGTCATATGCAATATTATTTTGTGCTAATTGCTTTGGTTTCCCAAAGTAAAAAAAATCAAAGTCTTTGAAAAATAAAACGTTGAATAGAGATTGCTAGCAAAAATGTTTCATTCGTTATCTTTTCGTTAACTCACCTGCATATCCGTTTTTCGCAACAAAATTGCAAAAACCAACGACTCAATATAGTGAACAATCTCTAAACGGTCGTCATTTTTGTATTCATTATGTCTTCTTCCGTTTATACCGAGAAGGGAACGTAACATTCGATACAGCATACATCGTCGACTTCAGATCTGTTTTCCGTTTCTGCTAACTTTGCAAGCGAAGTTATGAGCAGTTATGATGCTAAAATATCGTAGGTAAAAATTGCGAAATTGAACACATTTGCCCGTAGTAAACCCCACTTCACTTCAGATGATTTCAACTGAGGGGCTGAGCTGAGGTATTTAAGATAAACTGACTAGCGGTCACTCTCACATGCTTAAAAATGCGACAAATCTGAAGGGTTAGCGTCAGGGCATGTGCCGCGATGAATTCACCTGAAATCCGTAAGAGCAGCCCCGATTTTGAGATGAATTGACCAAAATAGTGTGCAAGGGATAAGACGCAGAGAAAAATCCCGTAAGTTGCTTGTGAGTAAATAACTTACGGGACATCGTACTTGACGTATTGTTGCGGTACAAGAACGCGCAAAACTGCACAATACCGGTGCCCAAAAAGGAAAGGAGCAATGAACAGCTGATTTCGGCAAAAAACATAAGAATAGGTTTTTTCCTTTTTGCAGAGTTTGCATAGGTTTTTTCTGCAAAAGCTACTCAGAGCGACAATCTCTTTATTTGTTTCTATTCGATTTTGTCCCTACTTCCCCAATTTTTGATGAAATTTTGGTTAAAAAAACGCAGTTTTGTTTTGTGCATTCATTTGGTTTGTGGATTCCTTGATAGCGGCCGCATCGATTTTCTTCGTTAGTGGCCGCTATCAAAGATGCTCAGTGACGCGCCAATATTCGCCACTGTCCGGCGCCAAACCACGGTCGTGCGGGCTGAGTACCAGTCACATACCTGTTTGACCAAACCTGCACAAAAGGTGTAGGTGTTTTCTCTTTGATAGCGCGCAAGAATTTTATGCCTGAAAAGCGATCCGCATCTAGATCAATAGCTTGCGGGATGCTAGACCGAGGTGCCATACGATCAACTCAGATCCGTCTCAGGGCAGATCCCCTGAAGGGAAGGGGGGGGGGGGGTTTACTACGGGCCATTTTGTCCTTTTTAGCTAACCTTTAGGTAGAGGCTACATGATGTAACCTAGCTGCATGTTTTGGCCAGCATCAAGCCGAACATGGATCTACAGCCTTGCACTTTTCACGCGCAATTTCTTAGCACAATTTGACATTCAAATTTTTATAATTTCTTCTACAAAGACGTTCAGCAGATAAGAAAGACGAATATACGGTCAGCATTCAAGCCGCATCCAGTGGCTTACGACTTTTTTGGATTGGCCGCTTCGATTTTTGACCATTTCCTTGTATGCTCTTCAACCCAAACTATAAGAATGTTGATAAAGACGAAAACAGTGGGAAACAAGTGGCGTAATGGTAGGAGCCGCTATGATCACTTCGGATCTGGGCTCACTTCTACCTCTTGGCCAACCAAGCCCTCTACCCTCCTTGTATGGTAATCTTGTACCAGAGGTATGGGAGGACAGAAGCAGTGACTTGGCCACCACTGAGCTCTACCCTACCGCAAAGGATTGTACCTCTTTGATTGCCTCTTCGAATATGAAGAATCGTTTCTTACATTTTCCTTCTCGAACTCGAGAATCTGTGTCAAATCTGTCTTCCTAGGACTAAGGGATGGCTCAAACAACTGCTGCGATATTCCTTTGCTGATCGTGCTTGTCGCTTGGTAAATTGCTGTCCGCCGAGATAGGTCAAACGATTCAACCAAACTCGAAAACTTTCTGCTTACATGATCTTCTGCGAATGTTGAATTTAGAGGATACGCCGTGGTTGCTCTCAAACCAGATCTATCGAGTTCGTGCCTGCCTACAATGAGATGTTTTTTGGTTGTTTTTTTTAGTTTATAGATCACTAATCAGCTCTTACTATAGTGTAAGTACCCCATTTGCAGTTTCTAAGCTTTTGCATAGGGTCGCGCTCTACTGGTAAGCCTCGTTCGACGGGGGTTCACTCGTTATACCTGTTATTCAGGAAGCTGCAGGCATGCCATCTGGTGTTAGGGTGCATATATCCTGCACACTTGCCTGACTGGCGTGTAATTATTATCCTCGTCCAATAAAGGGAGTACCATTGCTTCAGTTTCAGCTGTTTTTTTTTTTTGAAGTTATTTCAGAAAGATCGTATTTTGAGAGGTAGACCGAGTGTCTCATTTTCGGTGATGATACTAAAACTCACTTTTCGGTTCGTTGAATTAAACCTTCTAACTTTCAATTGATCATTATAGCACGCTCTATGTGCACAAAAAATAAAAATTTTTGCAGTTGGTGTGAAGATTGAAGATGTATATGGTGGACTACTTTGTAAAAGAAAATGTGGACTTTTGAGAGCCAAATCTGATCAAGCAATAGTGACATAAAGTAAATTAGCATTTTCAAACCACTTAGCCTTTGGCGAATGCATTTTTTCCTTGCAGTGTTTTCAACAAATTGTGAACTACGCTCCCCAAGCTGAATTTTGAAAGATACTATCTGTGAAATTTCCAACTCTCATTTTCAATAGCGTATCGCTTCTAATGTAAATTTCTTTACAGCTCGTTAGTTCGTCTCGTTTCCTTTCTATAGTACTAGAGATCACAGGTTTTAGTCATCACAAGAGTTTTCAGCTTGTGGCAATATTTCCAGGACAATCAAGAAATGTTACCAAATATTTCCGCATGTCTTTTCTCTGAAAGAAGCATCGGTAGAACAATGCTCGAACTTATCCATGACTCTCTTGCCATCCCTACTATGTTTTTGTATGTGTTCACAATGGTTCTCATGTGGAAAAAGGAGGTAACCATACTTTTCATATATATGCCATGCAAAAGGGTAATTGGCACTATCGCAGCTAACTCATGATTTATGTATCGTAGTTGGCTGTCATCGTTGATTCAGTACTGTCATGGATCTCATGCGAATCGCTATGAAGAGAATGGTATATTTTTACGTGAAAAAGCATTCGTGCAAGTTTGTCGAATGAATGAGTTAGAGAGCCATTGTTTGGGACCGGTCTGAGACGTCTTTTCTGCTAAGTTGTCTGGCAATCTCTGCAATAAATATCACTTTACAAAAGACCAAAAATAACCGAATAGATAAATGATAATCTGGAAACCTAAAGGGTTAGCTGAATAAGCGTTATGGCTAAATTGACTGCAACGTTCTCCAAAGACTGTGACCATGATGTTTTCGTAAAATACAGATGCAAATATGGCAACGGTAGATTTTTACGTGACTCGATTTTGAAAAAAAGATTGAAACGAACACTGAATAAACTATAGTAAATGTGGTGATCAAGACCTGGGGAGATTAAGTTGAAGTGACTGATAGAATATGGTTGCGTCATATTGCTGAGAAATCCTTGAACGCTGGAACATTTCGTTCTGAAACGGAAACACAGGCAACCGACTGCGCATACACATCTGCAGGTCTAGAGTTACCATCCTCACAACCTCTTTCCAGAAAATCCAAGCTTTTTATAATTTACCATGCTGTAAAAGTGTCTTCTGCTCGAACGTGAACCTCTGCAAGTAGTAACCGTTCTAAGTTCTAAAATGACTGCTCAATTAGGATTTAAGCTTTCAAAATTTCAAGATACGACAAGCAAACGCACTGACGAATAGCTTTGGCAACACATGTGATTTGATGGCAATATCAATGAAATTGCAGGCTCCTGCTAAAGTTTGGCATGCAGTAGCCTTTTCTTGAAAGTAGACAGCTGACTTGAACAATAACAACGGGCTTTATGCAACTTGATTGAAAGACTGGGTGATACTGTGTGTCTCGAAATTGCATGGAGTGTGATTGTTAGTCTGTATTGGAAGAGTTGGAATGTATTCGAATACTCTAGCATGTAAACCAATATAGAACAAAATCTAGCAATGGTAACTGAAAACAGAATTGGCACTTGAAGTGGGAATTTTGTACCACTGCTTCTTTCAGGTCTATACCACAAATCTTCGCCTGCTGCTAACCGTACTTCCGTTATGCGCTATTGTGAACACCGTCGGCCTTACTTTGATGGAATTTTTCACATACATTCGTGCTATGGTCCCGACATGTGCAGTTGTCTCTGCTAAAAAACTTGCTAATGCTAGTAAGTTGATTTCGAAACTAAACTTTGGCTTATAATGCAGCATTACTTTTGCTTCACAAGATTTTCGAGTATCCACCAACAATGTTGAAGAACCCATGCAAGAGAATTTCTTCTACGGTCAATTTATCGAAACTTAGAGGAGTAATTGCCGGGTTCTGTACTTTCTGTTCGAAGACGGCATCTATAAAGTGTCTGAGGTCCGGCCCCGGTGAAAAGCGAAGTTGTTCAGCAAAAGCTGATCAATATAGCAAACGCAAAAGAGTCTGTTGGAAAAAATGTGGTAAAAATATTACAATAAGCTGAATCCTTGTTTTGGCGATATTTAATTCGCAAACTTTTCAGAAGCGCCACATCAAAACTTGGGAAATCATGATAAAAATAACTATCTTTTGCGATCGGCTCAAAATAATCCCGGTTTGGATCTGGTTGATGCTAGCAAGAAAAAGGTAAACAGAAAATTGGTTATCAAATTGAGAGTTTTTCCCAAAGTCGGAATGCACGTAAATGCAACAGGTTTTGATGCATATTTCGTATAAATATCCTCGTCTCGTCGACGCTTCTGTCTTAGACGACATTGTTTGCCTTGCTCTCATATCATTCTAAGCAAGAATGCACTGGCATAAACATGTAACGGCAAATTTGCTTCGAAACATTCAAAAACCGCATTTCTTGCAGCTTGACAGTCTGCCGTTATCAAAAAGGTGAGCTTTCATGTCGTCTAGATTGTAGGCAAAAGATGCATCGAATGCACGAAAAATCGCATTAGAAAACTACTAGTGATAAAATGATATGGTTTGGAAAACAGGGTCGACGATCAGCGTGTTCTTCGGCTTCAAGAGCTCTAGAATGATATAAGGTAGTCAGAAGTGTTTGAAATAACGGGCCTAATTAGCGAATAATCAAAATCATCCAAAGATTAATTGATACTTTTTGATGATTAATTAATTCTCGCTTCAACCTTTTCTAGATGCATCCAAAAGTTCACCTTTGAAGATGGCCCCAACACTTCGCTTCCGTAGCACCAAAAAGTGTATGCTTCTACAGTTTACCGTTTACATAATATAAGAAAGTGTAACGAGTGTCTCGCCTTACTTAAAGCCTATGAGGAACTTACTTGCAATCTATCCTTTCAAATGTTCTATTCCATACATTGATACCACTCTGCAGCTGACAGAATCAGAGACCTAACAGCGATTCGAAACAAGTCGACAGTCAAGAGGAAGCGACCACCCAAAATGAAGCTGCGCGGCTGTTATGATACTCATATATATCAAACTCTCGCGCTTAAGAAGCCCAGTAAATCAAAACCAACAAAGGGTCGGAACCATAGTTGCGATAGGAGGAGTGATGGATCTTACCCCCTTCACTTTGAGGCCAAACTCCCGACGACCCCCTTCACCTGGGCTGAGATTGGTATTGTACTCTGAGAATATGATAAAAATCGTTATTGAAAGGTTTTGCAGGCTAAGTACCTCAAACAACAAGTACACTCATAAATTTACTAAAGAAATGGTATTTATGTTTATTTATATTATTTATTTATCCTCGTAGCATTTTGGAGAGCAGAAAGTGAGGACATAAAATCAGTTAATTTTTGAAGCACATAAAATCTTTCATATCTCGCGGCAGAGAAGACCTAGAAAAAAGTCGACGTTCCATGTCGATTCTCCATGATCTCAGCTTTCAAATGGTATACAGCATGTCAGCGCTTCTTTGCTTCCCGGCTCTAAAAATCATTTGCTCCGGTAACCGATAAAAGCCAATACATTGGTGGAGCTGGGTTGGAGCAAGCTAATAGTAAATATCTCCACCCCATTTTTGAAGACTGGTTAGTTTTTTCGCCTAGCAACCTATATACCATTCGAAAGCTCAGGAAAAGGGGATTCGACCTAGACCGTCGACTTCTTTCTAGCCCCCCTCTACCGAGAGATACACCGCATTTTATCTGAAAACATGGTCATTTTCAACAGCAGATTTCTGCCAAATGAAGACCTAATCACTGCTGAATATCTATCTGTGTTAAAGAGCAAGTCTTCATTAACAAACGTAGACCGTCGACTTTCTCGTAGCATTCATTTGGAGAGCAGAAAGTGAGGACACAAAATCAGTTAATTTTTGAAGCACATAAAATCTCTCATATCTCGCGGCAAAGAAGACCTAGAAAAAAGTCGACGGTCTATGTCGATTCTCCATGATCTCAGCTTTCAAATGGTATACAGCATGTCAGCGCTTCTTTGCTTCCCGGCTCTAAAAATCATTTGCTCCGGTAACCGATAAAAGCCAATACATTGGTGGAGCTGGGTTGGAGCAAGCTAATAGTAAATATCTCCACCCCATTTTTGAAGACTGGTTAGTTTTTTCGCCTAGCAACCTATATACCATTCGAAAGCTCAGGAAAAGGGGATTCGACCTAGACCGTCGACTTCTTTCTAGCCCCCCTCTACCGAGAGATACACCGCATTTTATCTGAAAACATGGTCATTTTCAACAGCAGATTTCTGCCAAATGAAGACCTAATCACTGCTGAATATCTATCTGTGTTAAAGAGCAAGTCTTCATTAACAAACGTAGACCGTCGACTTTCTCGTAGCATTCATTTGGAGAGCAGAAAGTGAGGACACAAAATCAGTTAATTTTTGAAGCACATAAAATCTCTCATATCTCGCGGCAAAGAAGACCTAGAAAAAAGTCGACGGTCTATGTCGATTCTCCATGATCTCAGCTTTCGAATGGTATACAGCATGTCAGCGCTTCTTTGCTTCCCGGCTCTAAAAATTATTTGCTTCGGTGACCTATAAAAGCCAACACACTGTATAGGTCGTCCCGAAAGTTTTTGCGCACGATTTTCAAAAATTCATAACTTCTGATTTTTCCAACCGATTTGAATGCTTTCACTTTTCTGTGAAAGGGTGAGTCATGCTCTTTATAAAGACATCTCAGCTGCTTAGTAATGGTCATCTGTTGCATAGATAGAAGCTCAAAACCAAAATCACTCAAAATTTGACTTTTTGTGTAGGGTCATAAAAAATCAGAAACTTGCAACAAAAATCGGAGCAGTCGGTATTGTAAGTTCTTTCACCAGCTCTTTCTAACAGTGCAAAGTTTGCTCCGATTGAGCGTCTCCATGAAAAGTTATGATTTCCGAGCAAGCAATATAAAAGGCAAATTTGATTTAATTTCGCATTTTTCAGGGAAATCATAACTTTTCATGGAGACGCTCAATCAGCGCAAACTTTGCATTGTTAGAAAGAGCTGGTGAAAAAACCTGCAGTACAGACTGCTCCGATTTTTGTTGCAAGTCTCCGATTTTTTATGACCCTACACAAAAAATTAAAATTTTTACCATTTTTCTTCTATCGCTCCTATCTATGCAACAGATGACCATTACTGAGCAGCTGAGATGTCATTATAAAGAGCATGACTTACCCTTTCACATGAAGGTGAAAGCAGTCAAATCGGTTGGAAAAATCAGAAGTTATGAATTTTGAAATTCATGCGCAAAAACTTTCTGGACGACCTAATAAGAGCGAGGTGGAGCAAGTTAATAGTAAAAAATGTGCTGTAGATTGACATCGTTATCAGCACTAGCGGGAACGTGAGCGAACGCGTCTATTTGAGCGTGCTTATCGTTGTTATATGTTTGTTTTTTTGGTAAAAAATGCGCTTTTGATTGACAGTTATGCCATCATTATTAGCACACACTCAAAAAACTATGGGAGATTGGGGAATCTCCACACCTTCACACAAAAACCCGCCCATTTATGGAATCTATACTCTATAAACATAGTGCTGAAGAAGGTCACTTTCGTGAAAACGCTCTAGACTCACCTTACCTAATTTGTAGCGAATGGTTGGTTTCAATGAATCAAAAACTCTAAGACATTCAGAAGAATAACATGTTATTAAAAAAACCCTCAATGTTTTGGAAAGGTTGGCAGTTTGAAGAGGAAACGGCAGGCAGAATGCATTACAAAATCGCAGATGACTCGCATGTGTTCCAGTTCAACAGCGAGGCAGAAGGAGAATCTTGCGCCGACGAAAATGTTGTCGACATTGATGCAGAGTTGACAATTGAGGGAAACTCTCGGATTCCCTGCATAAGGAATCCAAGCGGATTGTTTAGTTTCGATGAGGAATTGTCCAGGAATTCCATTGCTAATCTTCAGGTTGCTGAAGAAATCAAGGCTGCTAAATTCACAAACATGGAATGAACAAAAGGAATGTGTTAGTACAAAGCATAGTTACTGCACTTTGATCCCCGCTGGAGTGCGAACCCAACTCTGTGCTTTATGCTTGTGGAAGTTATTCGCCTTGTGACATCATGACCTATGATATTGGAAAAAAAACCAACGTGCGCATAGTACCTCCTTTTTTCGGCTATTCCGCAGATGCTGTTAAAGAAGAAGTTGAGCAGCTTTCTAATCAGCTAATAGGACGTATGCCAGAGGAGGTGAAGCCAGAGTTCGACAAGGCCCAACGAAGTATGCACTATTTCCTTCCCGTGTTGCGAAAGCATATGTGATCAGGCTCTTTTCCCATTACTTACCGCAAAAATCTGATGGACTTACTAGCAAAGTTAGTTTCCATTCCGACTAGCACGGCAGAGGTGGAGAAAGAAATTTTTTATCTACTCTGTTATCAGAACACAACGCAGAAGTCGTACAACGATAGAGCATCTAAGCAAATACTTAAGATTTGTCAACCTTTAACTAAACATATTGTTATCTAACTTCATTTGAAGGATTGGTATGAGAGGTCCAGACAGGCTGTTCGTACGACTTTTTGAAATATCATAAAAGATGGTATGAAGAAACTGGTCACCTACCTGCTGACTTCCTGGTGCTACCAGAGGGCCAGGAAAAAAATCACAAAAGCGCTTAGAAGAAGAAGAAAGTTTCAAATCCATTTTTTTCGACTCAGAACGCTTTTGCACGCAATTCTACTTCTACTCCGACGACCTTTTGGAGGAAGAAGAAGATTTTTCAGGCAGCGAACTAGTTGTCTCTGACGTTAGCGATAGTGATATTGTAGATGATGATGTGCAAGAAATGAAGTTGTTCCTAACTTGTACACCTTTTGGGATAAACCTTATTGCTTTCGTTTTTTGTTGATGCAGTGAAACAGGAGCACAGATCTTCATAATCATTTTTTTTTGAATTTTTTAATTTTTTTTTGAAAATTTTTGAATTTTTATCAATTTGTGCCTAAATAAGGTACAAATTAGAGCTCTTCATACCACGCTTTTTTACCTTTTCTCTCTTCCTCCCCCCCCCCTAGACTCACATACCCCCTTCACCCTGGAAGGTCGGGAACAGCCGAGACCCCCTTCACCTGGGGAGAACCCGGCTCCCCCTATCGCACCTATGGTCGGAACCATGCCAGATCGTTTTTAACGGCAATGCGACCTTCCTTTCTGTTTAAAATTGAGTTTCGCGAAGCAATCTAGAACGCATCAAGTGTTATGCTAGCTATTGTTAGGAGCTCGCTTCATAAAAATGTTACCGCCGTGAACATAGCGTTTTCATGACCCAGCCTGCTGTGATCTTCCAAAAGGATTGATGATCTCCTTTTGCGAGGCCGTCGAAGTGGTTGATCTGAATGCACACCGTTTCCTGTTTCGCCCAAGCATTCTTCACTACACGACTGATATATAAATCAGACCACCCTACCTTCATGCAATCACCCGATCTACTCTATGGACATACCGAAGAGTTAGGAGTTGTGCAAATCGCGTACTGATGCACTTTGAAGTTAGAGGAAAAGGTACCGAATCTAACATTCAAAGTCTGGATAGTGCAGACATGATTCCGTATCAATTGATATCCGGACAGCCGCTCGCAGCCGCACTGTGTGGTAATTACGGAGATGCAACGCTGCCCTAACTGCGCTGCGCTACGCGGCAGTCCCTCTCCCCTCTCTAATCCCTCTCTCTCGATTACAGTCTCTCGCCAGCACGCTCTGAAGTGCGAAAAGTTCTGGACTGCACAAATGTAACGGCCAAAATTTTTATTAAAGATGAAACAATTTTTACGAAGGATTTACTCAAACGAACAGATATTTAACAATAAATTCGAATATTCAAGTATTGACACATTTTCGAGAAAGGCAATATCTGGAAATGGTCGAAAAATTCATAATTCCAAAAATCAAGATTTGAAAATAAGTTCAACTCTTTTTACAATTCAACTCGAATTTTTCAACAACTATCAACTTCGAGAGTTTTTGGCTGATAACGAAAAAAACATGGTGAAGAATAGACAAATTGAGCATTTTTATGCAGCTCCTATAATCTGGGCCAGCCACACCCCCAAAAAAATTTTTTTTGTAAGGCTAACAGATTTTGAAAAATTTGAAAAATTTAATTTACAAGTATGACAAAGTCACTACATTTTTCTAACCCGTGTAAGTAATTTCCAAAAATTTCGCGACCCATTCTCGAGCTCCCCCCCCCCCGTTCCACCACTGATGCCTGGTTACTACAAAAGGCATTTGCGAGATTTTGTCGAATACTCTGAGATTAGGAGTTTGAAATTTCAAAAACTGACTGCAGTCATGTTCAGTTTGTGAATGGAAAAGCCGGAATTTCTAAGAGACATTCAAATTTTCGCAGGGAAGTTTAAGCTAAGAGTGCCGCAACTGAAAAGAAAGCTACTTATTTCTTAAGATCGTTGGAACACAAGATGATTAGCTGTCAGAAAAAGAAGGAAAAAATTTAACTTTTGTTTTAACTTTGACTGATTTGCTAGTAGGAGCTCAATTTGCTGACGCGTCTTGTCAGTCTACATATTTCACTGTTACTTCTAGCCTATTTCTGGCTGTGCCATGAGAAATGTTGATGCGCGACTTAAGTCTTTTCGCACCTCAGAGTGTGGTGAATGAATGACAAGCGATTTAGGATGCCGCGCAGCGCAACGCAAGTAAGCTCCTCGCTTCCACAACGAAAAGTATGCGGTCGGTATGCGAACGGTCATTTTATTCTCAATTAGCATGCTCGCTTATCCATCTGCACCAACTCCAAGCCCTGTAGCTCAAATTTGTGAAAACTAAGAAAATATCGATCGATAAGTAAAAGTAGCTTAACAAGCCTATAGCCTTGTAAAACACGCTCGAAGTGTGGATATGCAAAAGTTGGTCCTGATTGGTTCAGTGAAACTTTCTATGCGGGACATACATCTATGTAAGTATTGGTTATTCTAGTTGTTGAATTCGATCGTCTGCTCTGCAAGGCTTCGCTCCAAATGTGGACTTATGTTCAGATATGATATGACAGTCCCGAAGACTTGGCATGTGACTCGGCAGACCTGATGACGCGTACGGAGAAAAAACCAATACGTTTTATGCAGATCGTACGTACTTAAATACACAAACAGACGTACACATAAACAAACATTTATCCTTATACAGGGTGTCCCAAAAACATATTCAAACTTTGATCCTTGATAACTCCCTAGAAGCTTTCGTGACTATTCAAACTTTTCGCAAACAGCTTGTAAAAAGCTTTACTAGGATCTCCACGCATACTAATCATGCTGTTTACCTTTTTGCTTGTTTTTGAAACTTTACAAAAGCGTGATCGCATTTTTGAGGAAATTCGAGAAGATAGCTGTTAGGTATGCTCAACATAGCACGTAAAGAAATTTCACGGTGAGGCGCATGACATTGAAGACTGTCTAAACTTGGAATTTTATAAATTAGGTCGTCCTAAAAGTTCGTTCGTTTCGAAAACCTGATTTTTTTCAACCGATTTGCTTGCTTTTGTTTTTATTCGGATGTGGATTAGGTTCGTTATAGAAGTATTATCGGCTTATCAATGATCATACACTGCAAAGAGGGGGATAAAATCACTCAAATTTTCGATTTTTCGTGTAGGGTTATAAAAATATGAAACTCACTATAAGAATTGGAGTAGTCGGTATAATAGGCTCTGTTACCTGTCTTTCAAACTGAGCAGAAGTTTCTGCTGATTGAACATCTCTGAAAAAGTTACGATTTTTGAAAAATATGTCAAAAAATCAAATCACAGTTCTGTAAGCTCCGTCGAAAATCATACCTTCTGATAGAGGCCTCCAATCAGCACAAACTCTGCAAAGTTAGAAAAAGCAGACAGACTGTGATATCAATTTCTCCGGCGTTTATTGTAAGATTTGGAATTTTAAGCCCCTACACGAAACCCAAAATCTGAGTAATTTTCTTCTGCTGCTCCTACCTATGCAATCTAAAAGGAAGAGAAAGATATTGAAACAAAGAGCTTATTTAGCTTTCAAAAAAAAAACAACAAGCAATGGCTGAAAAAAATCAGAAGTTATGTTTCTGAGAATGATGCCAACGAACTTTCGGGAAGACCTTGTAGATGCAGAGTGATCGAAACCGTCAACTCCATCGTGTTAACGAAGAACACCGGCTAATTAAAATTCCGTCTTGGATAAAACCAAAGATCGAAATTATGAAGTGCAGCTATCTCAAACAAAATATAGTAACTTAGCGACAATCTTGGTTCCACAATTACATACGTGTTGGCCTGAGGTGAAGTTGAAGCATCGCTAAGATATCTACCAAAAGTGAACCTTCTTGCGTGGGGAAGGACATGATGCAGCGTAAAGAATTGCGCACGTACTAATGTCTTAAAACTTTTCAGGTGCAGTCGCTAGGATGTTGAATTGCGTCAACTTCATTATTGATCGTTTGTTTGCGCTTTATCTCCCGAGAAGATACGAAAAAAGTCGGATTCCATTTGCAGCTTACATAATTTTCATGCAGGTATAAAGAAAGTACAGTTGCTACATGCTGTGAATCAGTACCTCACAGTAGCTTACGTTTTTTGCCCTATGGTAGTTTCTAGTTTTTCACCGCTGCCATTTTGACGGCCTTCGCAGAACGGTTCCTGGATGACGTAGCTGAAGTCCTTATTATAAATGGATCACCGTTGCCATTTACTTTGGTTAGTTTCATACTCTGCTAATCGTGATTTGAATTCATGGACAAAGCGTTTGCAGATTTTTGCAGGACTTTTGATCGTTGCAAAACGTATTAACCGCTATCATCGCAAGTTTCCTTCATCTGTTCAGGTTGGTTATTAGTTATCATTTTCTTTGCGCGGAGAGAATTTTGTTATCTCTTAGGCTGGGCTCATACTGATCCGTGAGTTCCGGAACAGTTCCAGCACAGCGCTCGAATTGTGCGATATGCTGCAGCTGTTCCGAAGCTTCCATGCAAAATTTCCACCAGGCAGTGTTCTCAGACATTTTGCTAAGGAACTAAGTATGGTGCAGCACGTGAATCTAACCACAGCAATGTTTGCCGCCATTGCAGCTATGTAGCCGCAATAAACGTGCAACAGCATTAGTTTTGAATTGCCGTATGATCAAGCCTAAATCGCGTGGCTGTAAAGCTGCTCACAAAGGCTGCTAAGTAGTAGCTGAAAAAGACATTTGTCAAGTAGCCTTTGCACCTGAGGAAATTTGCTTTCACATTGTGAGAGCAAATTTTCGCGCAAGACTTATGGAAGCGATGAGTCTTTTTGAATTGTGAAAACATTGATTTAATATAATTAAGATAACTCTTTTCACAGACATGCGTACAACCTTTCCTTTAAGATACTCAGCTCGAAATTGAGGGTGAAAACAGTTTTTGAGGTTCCAAGTAGGGTCGCGCAAACTGTCTAACGCCGCTGACGAGTCTAGTGATATCGCCATTGCCATGGAAAAGACTCAAGCAAGCCCTCTGCTTTTTCTTCCATTTCCTATGAAAAAGTAAGCAGAGGGCTAACAGAAAGCCACTAGTTCTCCCATAGAATGACGCAAAACACTACACACCCTGAATAGTTATCTCTTTGATAGCTTACACGGAGCTCGAGCGGTGGTAATTCACCTCTTTTTTGTTTGCGCCGCTTATTCCTTGCTGAACTTCCATATGTAATGTATTGTGAGTAGCAGAAGTTTTGGAATAGGGAACTGTTGTCACAACCAATCCAAAAAAAGGATTAGAGGAAAACAGCGAGAAATGCAAGGTTGTTATTGTCTCAACGATGGTATAAATCAGCTACTCAGTGAAAGATATTCTTTTTGTTAAATTTAAGTTCTAGCCTAGCCCTTTCTTGCAGATTCAAAAAAAAAACTACAACGAGGAGTCAACGATGATGATTGCTAAAACCTACTTTTGTCTTCCATAAGGCTGGATTCATACTGATCCGCAAGCTGGTTCTGCTTGTGCAAACTACAACGAGTAACAGTATTGAAGATTCGTTGCGGTCAAAGCGAAGTTCAAATTGTTCTCGTGAATCGAATGAGTGATCGACTTATGTCCATCGAAATAGATGCCGAAAAGATTCTCTGAATCATAGCCGTTTAGGCACCACAAGTAGGCTCACGCAGAGATTGATTGTGGCATCAACCTGACGACTACTCCCGCTTGATACCACGCGACGAGATGCTACTAAATGGAGTTGATTTTTGGGCATGCTGGACAAGGATGTGGTACAAGCAAATGCCACGGAATTACGGGTACGGAATACGCAGCGAAGAAGGGTGCGCAATCTATAGCTCACCATGACACATGATTGACGCTTGCAAACACATACTTCATCAGGTAGAGTCACCCCATCGAGTATGTCAACAAAGATTGGCGATCACAAATAGACTTTTGAGCTATACAACAAAGCGAGCTCAAGTATGTGAACAGCAGTAGTGTCGTATTTGATGAAGACTGCATACCACAATATCGACCAGTCTCAAAATCTGAATATTCGAGATGAAAGGCAAATAAATAAAACAACGGCAGAGCACGTAGCGCGCATCAGATAATGAAAGCTCGAAAACAACGAGCACATTGAAGTAGCCGTGAAATCTGCCCTACCAGAGTTGAAAAAAAAAACAGAAAACCTTTGGAAGAATCTAAAGAACAACGATCATCATAGCAAACACTTTTACGTACGAAGCCAGGAAGAGCAAACTCGACAAGGAAGTCTGGTGATGGAATGATGACGTGCAGTTCAGGTTCATGAAGAAAAAGAAGGGGTACAGAAAGTGGCTAAAGTCAAAATTAGAAGAAACGGCAGAAATACTAGACGCGAAAGGATTAGCAAGAAAAAGTGTCAGGGGAGGTGAAAGAAGCACATGTGGAGGTGCTGTACAAAAAAGTGCATAGTCAGTACGATCCTCAGGTATAAGTAAAACGTCTTTGAATTTATGAAGGCTTTTTTGAATAAAATTGCTTTTGAGAGAAGCAGACGTTGAGATTGATAGAAGGAATGGTAGAAGAAGAGTCAAAGCGATTCGCAGAGGCCGCTGCCCTTACGCTGACAGCCTCTTCGCAGGTCAAACTTAATACGAACTTCACGGAGCATAATGTTTCACAATTTCATTTGGTAGTACATTTGACAAAAAATGTGCAGTGCATAGACTGGACTAAGTGCATTCACTAAATCCAAACGCAAAAGGATTCACCTTCAAAGCACGAAAAGACTTTCAAATCGTTTTCCGAGGAGTGATCACATCTTTTAGATGCGCTACTTTTCCGTCGAGAACTGCAGAGCTGGAAAGTTGCTTTGGTGCCTTATGATAACTGTAGCGATATATAGCATAATAGAGATGCTTTTATATTTCTACTACAAGGAGCGTTATCAAAGCAGCGATTGCGTAGTCAGTATGAATATGCTGCAGCTTGCTGTAAATGCAGAGGTAAGTTGATACTATCAGATCCATTTGAATACAAAAATTAGCAATAAGAACCTTTCAATTTTTGGTAAATGGATAACCAATTGAAGTTGTCCTAGTGCCTCAAAAGCCCTCTATTAAACAGTGTCAGTAATCATAGCACTTTCTTGCGAAATGGTCAGAGCTTTATGGTTGGCACAATTTGCGCAAGAACAATTTTTTCTGAAAAGATCTGTACCAAAAGCGCAGGATATTCTTACATCGAATGCATAAACAGATTGCACAAAAATGCAGTGTGTCAAAGAGATGCATGCGCTTTATGCAAGGCTTGACCAACGAGAGAATTCAATAAATTATTAGGTTGATGCAAAAGAAATGGCCGATTTTCCAAGCCTTTTTTCAGGGCAACTTTTTTCATCAGTACTTCTTCTTTACAATAAATGTAGTATACCATCGCGATGCTGTTTTCATGCTCTATCTAACGGTGCCTCAAACGGGTTCTCGTCATCATTTCTTGTAAAGTTAATGAGCTTCAAACAACCGCATCCAAATTCAGAATTTCATTGCATTCACTTTTCCGGCCAGAATTTAAGCGCGTATCAATGGGATTTCTTCGAAAATTTAGCTGTTGTATATAATAGAAATTGTCTACATTATGCATACTTAACTGCATTCTTTGAAGTTATCCAGACTGTTATATCGGCGCCTAAACATGGGTAGCTGTTGCGGTCATTTTATGACCCATAATTTTCTTCTGAAGAAGTCAATCGCCGCAGCTTTGTTCAATTGTGTAAGCGTAGGGCTGGGGCATCCTATTAGTAGTTTTTGCAAAACATCCAGCTGTTGAGTACGTAGACAATCAAAAATTCTATATTCGGGACTTTGAGGCACACTGAAAAAATGTTCAAAAAGTGAAAAAATTCAAATTTTAATTTTTTTCTTTTTCGCAAACTTTTTGTCCGAATTCTTTCTATTGTGTTTTGTAATACTGGCTTGCGGCTACAAGATAAGCTACGTATCATTTATACTAAGAAACTTTGAAGGATGTTATGAATTGTCAAAAACAAGGTTCTAGCAGAAAAACCTTTTTTGTCTTTAGTCCGTATTTCTTTTCGCGTCTACGGTTTGAGTATAAATGAGTACGCGCTTCATTGCGAAAGGTTTGCTGCTTCTGAGGGTTTTTACCGCATTCAGAAATATGGATCTTTTAGAAAGTTATAGCACGTCAAAGTGAGAATTCGCAAATCGGCCATTACTTTTGCATCAACCTAATAATCACTTTGTTTCTGCTGTAATGGTAAAATATTCACTTCAACAGCCTATTTAGATAGTGACGTATCCTGCCTTGATTATCTGTTTTCACCCTACGTTACGATCGGCATGTCGAGCAGTCTTGCCTTGCGGAAGATCGTCATTTCGGAAAAGCAAGCAGCATCAGAAAGTCACATCTTTGGAAGGAAAAACTCTCAGCGTGGAAGCAAGTCAAAGGCAAAATGTGTATTTCAATACCTATGCGGAAATGTGGGGCAAGGCGTCGTCGTCAAAATGAAATGGTGATTACGAAAGATTTGGTGATGCCTTTGTTATAAACTAAAACATTTCTCTTGTTATCGTGTTACAAACATAAATTTGATATATGACTTCATAGTAATTGCAATCATCAGAGCATTTGATAAAAGTTTAGTAGACTATAACCTCCGCTTCGCATGCTTTTAGCTTACAGCAAAAAAATCGTCGCAGCTGCTTGATATAACTGTAGACAGAAATGTAGGCAACTATGTTGAGGGAAAACGAAAAAATAACGAAAAAACGTGCTTACTGTTTGATTGTCAATACTCTTTGGTTTGTCAGGCCCCCGCCAGAGTACCTAAGCCACGCCAGCGCTACGCCGGCGCCGGCTAGCGCTGGCGTGGCTTCGCCACTCTGGCAGGGGCCTCAGAGTGGCGGGAGCGACCGCTGCGAGCGTGCTTTCTAATCATTCCCTAGCCCTGGTAAGCGATCGAATGCTGGCCTTTCAACCGCCACTCTCGATGAATCAAAGGGGAAATGTCCTATTGCGTTGTCTTTGGGTATTCAGGTACAATTTTGTAAAGCTGCTTCAACTTAAAAACACATTTGAGCGAATCTTCGATCACCCATTCCTGCCGTAGATTACCATACAATTGGAGAGGGTTTTGAGCGATCAAGTGTCATTTCGTTTGAGAAAAAGACCGAACAAGCCAAGAATACTGGGAAGGAATGAAAAAAATCTGCTTCAGTCATCAAAACTGGCTGATTCCGAATTCTATCAAACTATTGATTACAACATTTTCAATTCACCAAACAAGAAATCAAACCAGTACTCTACGACTGAAAATGACTCCGGACTGATCAGCTCTGCATAAGGTGCTAATTAGTGTTGGTGACAACTCATGATACCGAAGGTACGCTGCGGCAAGTCTTTGGGTAGGTAAGTTCCCTCATCCAAAATCTAGGCAGCGAATTTGCGAAGCAAATCTAGGCTGCGAAGACGTTTCTGGACGAGGAGTTGTGAGCGTTTATTAGAGCAAAAAGTTGAATGCGCATTTAGAATAAAATGAGTCTTTAAAATCTTACCAGTCCTCAAATTAAGCAACCAAGTGTGATAAACTCTTGTCCTAGAGTACTTATTGATGAAAGTGCCCTGATAATTATCATGACCCATTGAAGCGCTAGAAAAAATATTACACCACCACACCACTACATTATTGCACTATCATTTTGGTAATACTTGCACAATGTACTTTCAATTCTTTGCACCAACAAAGGCTTGGAACTTCTCGTGCAGAAACGTTTGACAGGTAGGAAAAGTCAGTTTGAAATTAGCTTTTTATGCCCTCCAATGTGCTATGCATCCCATCTCGTCACTTCGACGAACATGCTTCCCTTGCTATTTTTGTTATGACCAAAATGTTAGGAAAAGCTACGAATCTAGAGCAAACTTCGCAAACATTAACTTCTGTTCAAAGTGAATTTTAATGGGCTATTTGAAAAGTAGTCTTGATCGGCTTTATCGATCTATTAATATTTGCATCAACCCTCTGTCAGGCTAAAAATTGGCGGATGGGGTAAGTGAGCATGCGTTTCACATACTGAAAATTTCCTATTTCTTTTATTGACAGCTCTATCGATCTATCGATTCTGTCATAACTATTTTGACGTCATCGCTCCGTAGCTGTGGCAGATCTGCTGGTTCAGTATATTTTAAACTTGTCATTGATAGCCTCTGCTGATCACTGATTACTTCCACTGCTGGCCACCTCTTCTGTGCTCAATAGTCAACTTGACGGTGCCTACTTCCATGTAGATATTCCTTCAGTCTCTATGTAACCGTTTTTACCAGAAATCAGCATTTAGGTTATCCACGCCCAAAATGGCATAAATAGGGCCCGAATGCTCAGTTTCGTGTTGTGATTACCATTATTGTCAGCGGGTGACAATAATGGTAATCACTGCTACTATCCCAAGAGCAGTTATACGTGGGTACAAGCTTGGATCATCCAAAGAAGTTATTACAATATTTATCTTCTTTGTGTTGAATGAGTGCACAGTGAAATGATAGATCTGTGCCCGGGAAGTGTTCGAGTCATTCTTCTCAGATGCTCCACTCATTTCTCACCGGAAAAAACTGAACTGGAGGCTGTGACAAGCGTGGTGCCGCCGTCGATGACGATAGTTTGGCCAACGATGTAACGCGAAGTTTTGCGATCCGCCAAAAATGCTATCAATTCGGCAATCTCCTCAGGCTTTCCTGCTTCGCGAATCGGAAGAGCATCTGCAGAACTTTCGTACGCTTCGTACAGCTGCAAACTTGGAATTCGTTACATTGTCTCGGAAATTTCAACTCCTCACCTTTGCTGCCATTTCATCAGACATTCCTGCGGTCTGACAGAATTTAGTAACCACAAGGCCAGGGCTGAAAATGTCCAGTTTACGGAAAGTTCTTCTAATTGTCTCTCTCTCAACTTCTCACCTCACACTGTTTACTCGAACTCCTTCAGCAATCAGGTCGAGCGCGACTCCACGCGTGAGCTGATCCAGTGCGGCCTTTGCCATCGAATAATATACGAATTTGGACTAAAATTCTTAATAACTCATAAGAAATAAATTATGAAACTGAGGATGATACTAACGCCTCTTGGCTGCCCAGCAATACTGGATACATTGACAACTTCTCCTTTTGCTCTGACAAGGTGAGGACGAGCAAGTTGGATCAGATTAGTTACACTGAATAAATTTTATTCAGTTTCACTCATTACAGTGAGTGTTAGTACTAGTAAACTCGTAGTACACTCTATTGTTGCATACAATTAATTTTTGGCTCTTACCTGTAGACGTTCAAATCGAACGTTTTTTGCAAAGTATCGAGATCAGCTGCTATTCCTGCTGATCCTTTCTGATCAGTTAACAAACCACCAGCATTGTTGACCTGGAACGTAGGATGCGTAAACAAAAACAAAGATAATTTTTTAAAAGAGAGTGGTAAGACACTTAGAAGATGTGAAAATAGGTAAATAACTATAAATCTACAACGGTTTATAGAATTTTTGCACCAAAAAATACAGGGTGTCCCAAAAGTATGTATCGAACGTTTGATCGTTAATATCTCTCTTCCCAAGAAGTCTTTTGCCTTGCTTCAAGTACCATTTTGTAGAGCTAGCTTCAACTTAGATTTGCATTATAGAACGAATCACTCATTCCTCTTCATTACTGTAGGATTACGGTAGAAACTTCAAAGAGGGTTTTAAGCAATGAAAGGCCATATTTTGCCTTAGAAAGGAAATAAAACAGCCTGAAAGTTTTCACACTAGGCTAATTAGAGTTGCTGATTATAACTGTAAAGTTCCCAACTTATTATGATGCTTCATTGAGGAGTTATGCCAGGTAAGAGGTAGCGGCCATTTTTTCAATGTTCCTAAAAAGTGCGATTACACCGTTTAGAAAGCTTTGTAATCTTGTGAATAGTTGAGTATTGAACTCAGCATCCATAAAAACCCTATTACACAAGTTTTCACAATTTTTTGAAGAATTTTGGAACTGCAGCTTTTTCCACATTGACACCATATGTTTCAAGTTTCTACCGTAATCCTACAGTAATGAAGAGAGATAGGTGATTCGTTCTTTAATGCAAATCTAAGTTGAAGCCAGCTCTACAAAATGGTACTTGAAGCAAGGCAAAAGACTTCTTGGGAAGAGAGATATTAACGATCAAACGTTCGATACATACTTTTGGGACACCCTGTAGTTGCCGTACTTACTATGGGAGTTGAATGAAAGTATTTTCTCAACCCTAATCAAAGTAGATTGAAAATATGGAATCTTTACGTAAAAATATTCCGCTTTTCGAACTTCGTCCACCTAGCCTCTATTCTAAGGTTGCTTTAGAGAGCTGTAGATCGAATTATGTAGCTTTTATAAGACCGCCTGGATGGTAGCAAAGTTTTTCGAAAATCCAAAAACATACCAAAATATCCAATTTTCCGAACTTCTTTATGGTACTTGACACTATTTCTTCTCTGCCATGAGCATCGACCACATCAGCAGCTACGACATTTATATCATCTTCCTTAGCTCCAGCCTCAAGCATGGCCTTCTTGGTAGCCTGAAAATGCAAATCTTGAGTATATACCCAAAAATCAAAGTATAAGTAGACCTCAAGACCATCCCGTTTCCTACCAGTGATGGTAACTTTTGCACCTTCTCTAGCGAACAGTACGGCTGTTCCAGCTCCAATACCGGAAGAAGAACCTGGGGAGATTCGAACATTGAATTAATTAGTTACAGGCTATGTAAAAAAATTTGTACCAGTAATGATAGCGACTTTTCCAGCGAATCGTGGCATAGCGGCGCTAATCAAAGTATGATCTGCCGGGCCGTTTAAATAAACTTGGGTGATGACAAATTTTTGGAGGAGTGTCCGAGGTCAACGATCACAGCGAAAAGCTTATCGAAGCGTATTCGCGGAAGTGATTTGGTTGCCTTGACAGAATTGAAACATTTTACAAGGAACTGTCCGAGATAGCGGTGTCAGCAACTTGCTGCTCGAAAGCATTGAATGAAGTCCAATCCCAACGATTACAATATATTTTGTAGAAGGAGCTGCGATTTGGTGTAGTAAACCGTGTTCTATGGGGTTTGAGGCTTCAGCAAACAGCAAATTTTCAGATAATTTCGATAATACTTACGAAAAATCCAAGAAGTTCTGTTTAATTTTGATATATCGCATCAAGGACGCAAACGTTGTACTTCCTTTACCCAGTAAGCTCGCAACCCTTTTCCGCATCGCGACTCTTTCAAGCCGCAACCGGAATCCTGGAACTAATATAAGTGATCACTTCCTTTCGAAGCAAGAAGAAATAAGCCTATTTTAATCAACTAGAGAATGAGCTGGTATTTTAGATGCTTTAAGCGCAATTGATTCGTGAAAATCGATGAATTTTTACATTGCCTGCGCCTGGCTCGTCTATCCCTCGAGCCACACGCATTTTTTGTTTTCTCACAATCCAAGGTATTTTTTTAAGCCAGCGATAATCTTTCGAATCAAAGCCGAAGATAGGCAATGCGATATAGCTATCCAAAATCTCTTACTTTTGTGAATGAGAAGGTACAGAAGTCCAAAAGTGGTAGCACTCTAAACTAAGTAAATCACTATCGCGCTTTAATGACATGGAGAAGATTTCGATAAAAGAGAATATATGCATTCAGTAATTTGAGGCCATGAGCTACGAGCTACGGTCGGCATCAAGGACTTGAATGTAATGCAATTTTAAATAGTTCATTTGAAGAAGCAAGTTCTTTGAGGCTATGAAATCCCTGGCAAGAAATGGTTTTTTGTAAACAAAAAACATCATTCTGGTAAGCCGAAAGCTTTATAGTAATAAGTTGCTACATGCAACGAATTTATGCCACTTATCTTTGTTACCTTCACAATAATAGTATTGTTACTCTATTTCTATTAGTTCATAAATAGCAAGCCAATTCGTGATGATTAGATAATAATGCCTGAATTGCAGCTTGCGCGCACAAAATAGATTTGAATCAGCACAAATTTGAATGAGACTTCACAAAGCGAATTAACATCAAATCTAGCGCTTTTCGCTTTTTCGATCATATTTTCTTTCCTGGAATATCTTCGTCTGCTAATTTGCTGGTTGCAAGCAAAGTTCGTGCCAAATGTCAACAGCATGCTATCGTCTTTTCGCTATCATGTGAAAATTCACCACTCCGGCGTAGTGGCTTATTTGTTCAGTCACTCTTTGAACTTGACTTGCGTCATTTTGGGAGGGATCAAGAGCAGCAAGGGAAATATGGGCGAAGTTTCCAAATATTTCGAAATATGAAAATCCACACAATCTCGAAGTGACATGCTCTTCCGAGAAATCAGATAGGAAAGTCTTGTCGACAGGAGTTGGAACTGCCCCCAACAATGGATATCTTGCAAGAAGTTGGGTAGAGCTATTGTAAGGTCATCTCATCCAGATAGACATGCTTTTTGCATTCTAAAAAATTTAGTAAAATTTTGTCAAAAATGAAACTGGCAAATGAACCTCCTTGTATACTCTTGAGGGCAAAGAATTCAAATGTCCGTGTAAGTCGATTTTGATGAAACATGCTCAATCCCTGAACTACTCTGAATGCTTTAAAACGGTAAAAATAACATATGAATTGATTTTTATTCGACAATCGATGGGATATAAAACTGACATGAGAAAGGGTACCTTAAAGGCAGTGTCTCGCCAAAGTTGAGGTCGCGGGGATCTTTACATATTCTATTATAGAGACCTCTAGATAGGCCATTGCAACAACTGTCACTCAATTTGACCCCCTCTACGCTGAGAAAAATTCGCTCAAAGTGGTACGCGGAGAGCGACTTGGTACGCGCGGACGACTCCTTCGGTCTCCCCCCTTACGCGTTTGAACATGTCCCTCCACTTGGCATCCACCTCCCCTCTGTTGCTGCCACTGTGGCTGAGGCTGAAGTTGGAAGGTACAACTCGTCCAAGTTGCTTCCGTTGGGCCTCTAGAAAACGGGGTTTTTGGGAACTTCGCGCGATTTTAGGCCCATACAGTGCTAGACAGGGTCCGACAGGCTTGCAAAATGCAAAAATTTCGGCAACTAAATTTTGGTGAGACACTGCCTTTAAGCGTCATCCAATCGTACATGCTTCCATATTTCCTGCGCATTCTTATTACTACAACTCATTTCCAAACAAAACGCTTGTCTCTATATGTGTAGCATTCAAGCTTGTGTTGTGGAGATCCCTCTGCTCTACCAAGCATCTAATGGGAGAAAATTTTTCAAGAAACTGAACTGCAAATGGTAGGAACTGCTGTGTACAACGATTTCTAAACGACCGAATCCCTAGTTTCTTTCTAACTTTATTCAAAACTTTCACAGCTCCAAAACACATCAAAAACTCATTCTGAATAGTGTTTCGCTATTTCACACAAAAGTTATGAATATATAAGTGCTTCTAGATATTCACTGCCTAGCCTAAAAGTCCCTGGAAGAAAATAGTCCCTGGATAGATGAATTTTCCTGAGTTCTAACAAGCTGACATACCACAACCAACTGAACGAAAAAAATTATGGCTATTCACTTTAGCTTAGTTTCATCAAAATCTGCATTTGCAGCCAGCACTAGCGATGTTCCGCCATCAGCGATGATCGTCTGCCCAACAATATAGGATGACTGGTTGCGGTCTGCTAAAAAGGCAATCACATTGGCAATGTCCGATGGAGAACCAGCTTTTCCACATGGGATGCGGGAACGATTGCTGGCCATGTCTTGGTAAAACTAAAAACATATGAAGTAAGCTATAGGTTTAGAAGAATTGGTGTGTCTTACCTTTTCAGCCCCTTCATCGGAAATACCAACGTTTTGAATAAATCTGGTTACCACCACACCAGGACTGGAATAATGAGCTTTGATTGCAAATTGAAAGTTTCATCGAAATGACTTGCTTGGAAAAAGGAATGTGAATTAAAGGAAAAGGCGCTCAGAAATTTTTCAGAAGTTTGCTAAATCATTTCTTCAAATTTTAGTATGAGACAAAAACTAAAACAACTGAGCTTCTTAAAAACTAATCTAAACTCCACATCGCTCCTTTATTGATTTTTTGAACGTTTCTTAACTTTCTTCTCAAGTTCTAGTTTTGGTTTGTCCTTACCTCACACTGTTTACGCGAACCCCTTCAGCTATCAGTTCGATTGCCATAGCTCGCATCATTTGATCTAATGCTGCTTTTGACATTGCATAATATGCAGTCATAGCGTACTGTAAGCATACTGTAAGTTTTGAAGATACGCACTGATAAGTTACAGGAATAAATTATAGAAAGTAGAATCTTACAGAGCTAGGCTGTCCGGCAATACTGGAAACATTGATGATTTCACCCTTGGATTTGATAAGATGTGGTCTAGCCAGCTTGATCATGTCGACTACGCTGAAGATTTAGCATTTAATTTAAAATGAGAGTGTTCGAAAAATTACAGAATTGCTTTTACCTGTACACATTTGTTTTCATGGTTTTCTCCAAGATATCGGTACCGGCATTCAGTCCTATATGTCCATTTTCATTACGAAATGCTGCGCCGGCATTGTTAACCTACGAGGGGTCCTTAATTCTGAAGTTTCGGAATTCTCGAAAACCTAACCAACCAAAATGTCTAAATGTCCGAATTTCTGGACGGTGCTCGAAACAATTTGTTCCCTTCCGATAGCGTCCGTTACGTCTGCCACAACGACATTTATATCGTCCTCGTTTGCTCCAGCTTCAATCATAGCTTTCTTGGTAGCCTGAGACGATTTTTATGAGTATATTGATCGCTACAGTAATTTTCACCTCTAGTCCATCTTGCTTTCTTCCCGTAATTGTCACTTTTGCACCTTCTTTAGCCAACAGCACAGCCGTTCCAGCTCCTATCCCAGAGGATGAACCTAGAACAGTATTTTTGAATAATTAAGTTGGCGACTGTGATTGCGTTTTTAGCTCTACAGGGCCAAGCTTATTTCGGCCTTGAACTAGGTTTATATTTTCAAAATCGTCTTGGTATGCACTATAACTCACGTGATACCCTAAAGCAACTCTATAGATGTGGAATTAAACTTAATCATGAAATGTTCGTAAGAAGTCGTAAATGAGATTCAAAAAATGAAATCAAAATCATTATCATACCTGTGACAATGGCAACCTTGCCTTGGAAACGTGGCATGGTTCAGACGAAGTGAAATAGAGGATGAAGTAAACTTGCGCCTTGAGTAAACGAACCACTAGCTCCGACAAAGTGATGCTTGTAGGCCAAGGATCATGCCGATTCTAGTCCTTTTTTCTTTGAAGAAATGGACGTGGTGAGATTTGCTGCTGCATGAGTGTACTTTACATTTGAAAGGTAGTAAATTATAGGGAAATCTAGAAGATCTCGAAATAGAGTGTCACTTTAATTAAGTTAAACAATAGAAAGACCAAAAGATTGTAACCTTACTTTATATACCACTAGCTGGCTTACCCGGCTCCGCCGTATCCGGACCAAACTTGGCACACATACACTTCGGGCCCCGGCGGGTGTCACAGTCCACTTTTCGTTATCGATCGATGTCGATTTTACCGATTTTTATCGATTTTTTTGCAGAGTTCACCTACAGGGCTAGGAGTTGGCACAGGGGGGAAGTGAGCATGGGGATTCCGAATACAATATTAGTTTTCAGAATCATCGATTACTTTTATCGATTTTATCGATTTTTTTGCAAAGTTTGAGCTACGGGGCTGGGAGTTCGCACAGGGGGGTAATCGAGCATGGGGATTCCGAATACAATATTGGTTTTCGGGATTATCGATTACTTTCATCGATTTTATCGATTTTTTGAAAATTTGAGCTAGGGGGCTGGAATATGGCACAGGGGTGTAATCGAGCATGCTGATCACCCCCCTTGGGAATGATCAGCATGCTCGATTACCCCCCTGTGCCAACTCCCAGCCCCCTAGCTCAAACTTTGCAAAAAAATCGATGAAATCGATAAAAGTAATCGATAATCCCGAAAACCAATATTGTATTCGGAATCCCCATGCTCGATTACCCCCCTGTGCGAACTCCCAGCCCCGTAGCTCAAACTTTGCAAAAAAATCGATAAAATCGATAAAAGTAATCGATAATCCTGAAAACCAATATGTATTCGGAATCCCCATGCTCGATTACCCTCCTGTGCCAACTCCCAGCCCCGTAGGTGAACTCAGTAAAAAAATCGATAAAAATCGATAAAATCGATATCGATCGATACGAAAGGTAGCCTATGACACCCGCCGGGGCCCGAAGTGTATGTGTGCCAAGTTTGGTCCCGATCGGTTCAGAAATGGAATTTTCTATTCGGAACATACGTACAGACATACATACATACAGACAGACAGACAGACATACATACAAACAGACATTCAGCTTTATATATAAGATGAAATTCTGTAAGCCTAGTATATGAAAGCAGACTTACAGGATTTTATGGTACCGCACGGTGGAACCCCATGAAGGTTTGGGTTTACTCAAGAAATATGCAGTATTTAGAGAGTTTTTAAAAGCAAGAAGATAGGGTTTTTGGCAATTCAGTCGACAGCTCGTCACTGAAATTTAATATTGCAAGCTTACTGAACATATCCAATTTTCTTGGGAATTTTTTTGGATGATCGTCACCCTAGCATCTTACAGCACTGCCAGAACGACAGTTTCTTCTTCAGTGATTTTCGTGCGAGGACCGTGCATTGTCAACTTTACGCAACACACTTAATAAAGCTCTTCAAAAGCTTTCGAATGTAGTAGATCGAATCCTATGTTGTTACGTTATGGACACTGATAATTTGATTTTGATCCAAGCAATTGGCAGATTTATTGTTGGAGGATCACGAAGCAATCTAGTTTTAGAACAAGGCATAAATCTGAAATAGGCCATAATCTAGCTTCAATACAGATTATTTAATTTACAGTATAAAAGAAAATCATATAAAAGTGTGACACGCAATCTACACTTATCGTTTCTAGGAGACTCTAGTCTTTTAAGTGATTTTTGTTACAAGAAGGGATGATTATACCGCATAAAAATCTTGTATTCAATAGGTTGTCCCAAAAGTAACCGTAAATAAGTGAAGCGGTTTCCTTTTCCTAGTAGTCTTAGGAGGGTATCATTCGATAAAGTGAAGCAAGTTCTACAAAATGTTTGCCAAAGACCCGCCTAAGTCGTATCTTCGCAGCCAAAATCGAAAAATTTCGTCACTTAATCGGATTTTTGCGAAGGAAAAACCTATAGACCTCCAACTTGGTCATTTTACACCAGACACATAGTAGTACTCAAAAATGCTTTCACTGGGTTTTTCATGCATAAAAACAGAAAAAAGATGATTCAAATTTGGCAAACTTCGCTCGCAGCTCCTCCCATATGTGATTGTATACTGCAACCTTAGTATAACCTTAAATTTTGAGTAAATATATGCCTTGATGGTCGAGAAACACCAAGTTCAACATGAAAAACCCGAAAAAGTGACATTTTTGCATTTTCGGGCTGGTTTATGTGCTTGAGCCTGGAAAAAAATCCACAAAATGCATTTTTGGGTACTACTATGCGTCTATGAATGACCAAGTTGAGGTCCATAGAGATCTGGAGGGACATCCGATTTTAAGGTCAGAAAAATTATAATTTTGGCTCCAAATTTTACTTGGGTTACGACTTACAACTTAAGTGGAACTTTGGTGGACATCTTGTAGATGCTTGCTTCGCGCTATCGAATGGTACAAGTCTGTCAGGAAAACAAAAACAGCTTGATTTATTTAGAGATGTGGTTTACTTTTGGGACAACCTAATATATTCGTTGCGTTTATAACTTGCTGCCAATGGATTCACTTGGTAAGCTAGGATGGCTGTATGTATCTTCTAAGCTCTATATGGATTTCTGCAAAATCTTTTTTATAGCGTATCTTGAGTATATGAGTAAAGTATAGGAATGGAATGGCTCGAATTAAAAAATATAGTTATGAGACACGAATAAGGCAATCAACAGTAAGAAAAATTTTCCAGATCTTCAGATTTTCGACGTTTTTGAGAACTGGACATTTCAATACTTAGCACTGTTCAGAAAGGAGTTTGCATAATCAGTTTTAGCTTATAAACTTAAAAGCTTATTCACCTCAGCTTCGTGCTCACCATGTATTATTCTAATCTACAACATCCTTAAGCAATTTCATGTGTGCATCACATGTATGCTGGTCTAGTCACCTATTGATGAGAAAAATCTTCACAGTTTTATATTATTGCTGAACAATTTGCTTCGCAATTTTATTCAAAATAGAAAGTAACATATGGTTTGGCGCTCTCTTTTCGAACAGCTGAAACAAAGCAGGCACCTCGACGAAATTAAGAAACCAGAAGGGGACGTTCTCAAATGGTCTTGCCACGAATAAGAAAATTTGGGAAAATTTCTGAGTTCAGCATTTTTATGTTTATCTGTGCGTCTGTACAGTTTACGAAATCTTATATTCAAACTTAAAGCCGTTCTGTCTTCTTCACAGGCTTATCAGCATTCGAAGCTAAAAAATCGAGTTGCCTCTTCTGCTTCCTCTGATTCTGTGAATATGGTGCAATTTTGATTTTGCGTCGTTCTTCTCACTTTATTTCCGTTTCTTTTAAAGAACTGCTTTGGAGCTGCTACATCAGTTCGCATCTGTTACCTCTCAGATGGTCTAGACAGTCTTATGGGACAGAGGGAGAAATGATGCTTTCTCTCCTCGCACATGTTGCATGCTTTGTTGTTGCAATCTCTCAAAAAGTGAATTGATTTCGCACAGTTGAGGCACCTTTTATTTTTGATTAAACAATCCGTTAGTTTTTGTACGGAACCAAATTCAGTGCAATTTAAAGAGCTATGGTTTGTTGCATTGCAATAAAGACATCTTGGAAAATGAGCAGGAGATTCTTCTCATTTTCGTTGCGACCCTGCTCTCATCTGTTCCGCGATGTAGCGTCATTTTTGAATATGTGGATCACTTCGTCTTCCGACGTTACCGTCTCATTGATCAGCTTCCCTCGTTGTTTTTCCCTGAGCTTTCACTTTCGCTAAAGGTTCTGAGTAAATTTTCGCAGACTTTGTGGATGACGTGAAAGCTGTTAAAAAAAAACGTTTTTCTGTTGAGCAATCAGATACTCCAGTCTTCTTTGATAAGCGTTATGGGGGCTTTTCGCAGTCGCCTCTATCTAATTTGATCTGCAAATCATAAGCAACTTTGAGTTTATCCCCAAACTTCGCATGGAGTGCATCAATCGCTGCATCGTAATTATCATCCGCAACCAGATTTCTTTTTTCATATGCCTAAGGCTCCCCTCGCAGTGCTCGCAAGAGATAGTTAAACTCTGTAAGATTGAAAGCTTTTGTTTATGGACACTTGCATAAAAGAGTCCAAAAGTTTTCAGACTCACTGATTTTCCACTGAATGTGGGAATGGTATGGTTGGTAAGTCAATTTTCGTCTGTGGAAATTCGTGAGTTCTTGCAAATCCATTTACCTTTCAACAATCTCTATGATCAGCGTCTGTGCTGTTTCCGGCTCCACTTGCGTTTTTTCAATACACTCTTTAACTGAATCTCTTGTTTGTCAGTCACTTTCTCTCCCAGATCATTAACAACTTTTGTAAAGTTGCCTAGGGCCTCTGTTACTAGTTTAGATACTGCACCTTAGTTTGTGGGAGGTTTTTGATAGAAAAATTGCATGAGATTTCTTCTTCTTGCGAATATTTTGCAATCGCTTGGTTTGAAGTACTTGTATATATCAGGAGACCCTTTTGTGATTTCAATTGTACAGGTCCCGCCATCGCAATTTACTCGCTATACAATCGCACACAACTACAGAAATATTCAATTCATCCGATAATTGGAGAAAAAAATCAAAAAAGTGAAACAAAACATTGGTTGATGCATGCGCAGTATTTTTAGGCGCAAAAGCGGCTTTATCAGCAGCAGAGCGCATGAGGCGCAGGATTCACAACGGTGAGGATACGCGCGCACCGCGTTCGCGCCCGCTCAAATGCTACTGCTTCTGCGCCTTCGTCATGCAATGGCCTTGCACCAAAAAGGAAACTAAACGAAGGAAATTGTACCTGTTGTCCGGATTGTAGTCCCTAACACGTTGACGACGAGCTGTTTTTTTTGACGTCTGCCCCTGTGGACAAGCCATTTCCGGACATTTTCACAGCCGGCTGCATGTATGTATGTATGCACCTATGCGTGAGGTACAAAAGTGCAAGTAGGCGGAGAGCTCCGCCCACTTTTGGCAAGCCCCGCCTACTTTTCAAAAATGCTGGAAATTGCTCAAAATCAATGAATTCGTGCAAAATTTGGCATTTTTGACAAGTGGGCGAAGCTTGCCACTCAGGGGGTGGGGCATGCATAATTGCGAGCGGGTCAAAATTAAGATTATTTAAAGTTCCCCAGGTCTACGAGCTTTTCTATGCAATTTACAAAAAAAAGTTTTTTGTAGAGGGCAGCGGAGTGGGCGGAGTCAGAAGGGGGCGGGGCCAACATGAAAAACTTCTCAGCCTAAATTGATCATGTGAACACAAATGAGAACCAGTGTGCACACTAGAACTGGTATTTAGGGTGTCGCGCACCATTGCGCCACTGTCGTCAACGTGCTAATGCACCATGAAAAGGGGTCTTGCTATTACCTATTTCATTTGGCCACGCTGACTTTGTTCACAGATCGAAACTTAAAACTTATTGGTAAAAGTATATATCAAAAACACAATATGCGAGAGGCGCGATAACACATTTGAAACATTTTCAGAAAAAATCAGAAAATGCAATTGCTAGAGTAAAAAAGAGATATATTAAAATTTGTGAAATAATACGTAAAAAACAAAAGTTATCAACCACAACTAAGCGTTCTTGCCATATATATGCTATAGCAAATTACTTTATCAATGACAAGCGCTCTATGTTTTGGGAAGACTCTTTACTCTCCCTTTTTCTCATAAACAGCAGCCATGTTTTGAAAAGCGCAGTGCTTCCCCTTTATCAGGCTCTACCGCAACAACTGCGCTTACCATACTTTGAGCTCGCCAAAGATCGCGCAAACGCGATAAGTGGTAAGAGCTTTTAGAAGTGGTTGACTCTAGCTTCCACAGATTCAAAACATTGCATTAAGCAGCAACGCTACTACAAAGAAACATTCGAGTTACCAAACAAGTTTCTGAATTTTTTCCGCACAAACAATCCCAATATATCCCATGGGAACTGTTACTTTCGTAAGTTACATGAGATTTCATCACGTGGTCATAGTCTCCACGACCATAACTGACAATCATTAGTAAGGAAGTGCCGTCTGTGGTCTTGGACCAATTGCAATAATTGCTGCCGAATTCCGCCCCTCTCTATTACTGAAAATTTATACCTTGCTTTAGCTCTTACTAAAAAGAGAAAACAAGCAGCTGTATGTCAACTCATTACGCAAACAACTTTGCTACCTACCTGAAAAAGTATGATTGTAAGAAATCACGTTTAGCAAATCTTATTGTTACAAAGTCGCAACGCTTCTACCATAATAAATGAGATCAGTCTACAGTACCCGTGGAGCAGAGTGCAGTACAAACTCGTACCTTATTAAGAGTGATTGCATCGAATCCTTGGTTTCTACTGTTTTGCGAGGGGTGTCTTAATACCGGATTGAAATCAAAAGAATGTCGCATTTTGTGTTTATGCGATATCAAAGCAGTGTGAGCATCATAAAAGTGCCTAGGAGGGTATCATTTGATAGGGCAAGCTCTACAAGATGATAACGCAATCAAATGCACACCAGCTTCGATCTAAGTGTAACTCAAAGCCAAAATCTAAATGGTTCCAAATAAAATCGTATTTTTTCTGAAAAAAAAAAATCCTGCGAACCCCCAACTTGCTCATATTCACTGCAATACTACTGAAATATTCACTGCACATCAAGAATTCTATGCATAGTTGCTGTACTTTTTCGCACTGTTTAAAAAAACGAAAATCGGATAATTCCCAAAGCAGTGATTGACAGTGGCGGTTTCCACTCAATAAGTCTTTAGTACTAAACTTTGCAGGCATCTGCATCTCCACAAATTTTTAGTCTTCTACAAGAGTTAGTTCACAAGAACTATAAAATCTACCACAAAAAGCTTGAAAGAAAAAGCTAATCGGTTCTTCTCAAGCGCAAACCCTTCTAGAAGGCTGAAAATTTATGGCTATGCTTCGTAAAACTATACATTTGCTTGTGTGGGAATGGCTCAGCACTGCTTTGGAAGAAAAGTGAAAATTTTCGTTTTTTAATTCCTAGCCATGAAAAGTCAGCAACGCAGCATGTCAATGTCTGAGGTGCAGAGAATATCCTAGAGCTGCTTTGATGTTCGCAGGATTTTTTGGGAGAGGATACGATTTTTTCCTGATTTTTCGGGCATTTTGAACCCTTTAGATTTTGGCTTTGAATTGCACGTAGAGAACTTGTTCGAGAGCCATCTTGTAGAACTTGCTTTGCTCTATCAAATGATACCCCATGCGCCTTTTCTGGTGCCCACACTGCTTCGATATCCCATGACAGCGGAAAATGCGGCATTTTTTTCCTTCCTAACCTAATTCTTTCTGCGTCAATTCGTAAGTGTCTAATCTTATTGCCTCTGAATACACGAGTTCAATCTTTATCACTATCGCACTCTGCAAGATTGCAACGTGCTGCTAATCTGTCCGCTTACTGCTATACGATCCCGTTAATCCGATACATGTACAGCTTTGAAAGCCCTATTTCTTGATGTGCTTCCTTCAGCAGAAAATTCTTTGTACAGGGTGAGGCAAAAGTCTGGGAGCCGAGTTTGCAGTGCTGTAGATCAAGAAACTACTGATGATTTTGATTCCAAATTTGTGCTGCATATTGCTGCGGCCATTCTTTACAAATCGCACTTTAGCATACAAATCGATAATCGCACTGCCAGTGGCCATTTGTCTTCAAAATGAGTTTAAAAGCTATAAGAGCGCAGCAGGCATTGAGTTTCAAGCTATATTATTTTCATGAGTCTTGTATATAAGACTCTATCAGATTTCGATCGATGAAGCAATTTCAATCTTTTTGGACTATGAATTTTCGCTCCCGTTTGTGCAATCGCATCCAGATTTTTAATATGCGAATACACTTGTCTTCACTAAAAATTTCAAAATTTTTTTCTCTAAACACTGCAAAAAAATTTCTTTTCAGTACATTGTAGCCAAAAGCTTGCTATATCATACTAAACATTTGCCTGGTGAAAGAAACAGTTATCGTGAAGATGTGGGACGAATTTTACCACAACTGCTTGCGTTCCACGACAGGCGGACTCGCCAAGTCGAAGGGTTGCTTTGAAGCCAGAAGAGGCAATCTCAAAAAGTGAGAGCAGACTTGTTTTGTGAAGGTTCGATTTATGTGTGCACCGAATTTTTTGTTTCTAGGTACTTTCCTTCTAATTTTATCTGAAGAAGTACTAGGCTCCTAGACATTTGCCCCACCCTGTAGTTAGTAATGAAAGTCAAGCGTGGGGTGTGGCGCGCCACACCTGGGAGGTCGTATTGAGTAGTCAAAAAAGGGAAGGGGATCGTAATCGAGTAATACTGATAGTATCGATATTGATAGCATGATATTCGTAAACAGCTTGTCAGATAATCCCGTTATGCGAAATACAAGCACATGAGATATTAGCTGTTATCGTATACCTAAAGTAGCATAGCAAAGAGGCCCTACCAAGAATAATTAGCATTTTATCCACAGTTAGTGTCAAATAACCCCTGTGGACCACGTTTGAGGGAATTTTGAAGTCTATACTGGACCAACTCAGTAAAATCGTCATTTTCGAGCATGTTCAACTTTGCTTCAAGAGCAAATTAGCTAGCTGTTTTTGCACACAATACAAAACACTACTCCTTCTTTGTCCACTTGAAAAATTCCACTTTAGAAGTCTGCGCCAAACTGTGAAATTGGAGGCAAGTCAAATCGTTTATCTGGTTTTTCGCTTTAATGGCTGTGCTTTTACAAGCAATTATTTAGCACAGAGAAGACGAGTCAGACTCAAATTACGCCGGTGAAATCTACAAAATTTATGCTATCGAATCATATAAATAACTAGCTAGCTTACCCGGCTCCGCCGTATGTTCCGAATAGAAAATTCCATTTCTTAACCGATCCGGACCAAACTTGGCACACATACACTTCGGGCCCCGGCGGGTGTCACAGTCCACTTTTTGTTATCGATCGATGTCGATGTTATCGATTTTTTGCAAAATTTGAGCTAGGGGGCTGGAATTTGGCAGAGAGGTGTAATCGAGCATGCTAATCACTCCCACGGGGGTGATCAGCATGCTCGATTACCCCCTGTGCCAACTCCCAGCCCCGTAGCTCAAATTTTGCAAAAAATCGTTAAAATCGATATCGATCGATGACAAAAAGTAGCCTATGACACCCGCCGGGGCCCGAAGTGTATGTGTGCCAAGTTTGGTCCCGATCGGTTCAGAAATGGAATTTTCTATTTGGAACATACGTACATACAGACATACAGACAGACAAACAGACATTCAGCTTTATATATAAGATGTTCGCTAAAATTGTTTTTCATCAAAAAAGTGTTTTTTTACATAGTTAATGGGGTGTGAGAAAATCCCAACAACTTACCTTTAAGGATATTTTTAGCCAATGATACAGACAGAATTCGATAGCTTGAAGCTCGTAGTTTACACAGGAGCTTTGAGCCTGACCCCTCTTCTTTGCTTTGAGTAGTAGTTGGTGAACATAACCATTGAAAGCGAAAAAATGGACAAACGAGAGTTTCAATTGTTTCTGTTTTCACTGTTGGGCGGTCTTTTGAAGCGGCGATTTCTCGAGTTGGCAAAGAAAGAGTATTGCATGTTATTAAAAAGAGTTGCTTACTTTTGAAACCAAGGTAAACATGCTCAAAGTCTCAATGTCTCGAAGTCTTCGCTCACTTGGCTTAGTATTTGGCGAATCCAGAATTCGCTCAAACGTGGTCCTCAGGGGTTACAACATGCTATCTTCGGTATGTAGTAGTTCAGGGATCTTACTGAGAAAGCAAGAAAAGTGGGGGGGGGGGGGGAGAGTCACTGTAATCAAGTGCCACATTTCGTGCTTGACCCTGTTTGTAATAGTTTGGAATTTACTAAATTTTACAGGGCTTACGTAGATTCTAAATATTAATCATACCTAACTTAGGTCGGACTTTTGAAAAACTACTTGTATTTGGAATCAGCTTGAAACGCTGAATCCGAACATCTTATCGCTAGCTGCGTGCGTTATTCTGAATAGAGTTATGAGATTTTTCCTGTGCAAACTTTGGATGCTAATCGACTTAGGGAGATTACGGTATCAGTATTAGGAGGTAGTGCACATGCATAATGCTCTCTATCAGTACCAAAAAACTGAACTCATTTTTCTCGTTATTTCAAAATTCCAGCACCTTTTCTAAGCAGATTTAGGCTAATTTTCCATGTTCAGCAGTGCGTTAACGGCACGTAGTAAAAAGCTCGTAACTCTTTTCAGAAGAATGCTTCGCAGCTAAAACAATAAATTTGGACTCAGTGTCTAAGCTGATTCCGATTGTATGTGCCGTTCATCAAAAGACCGGTCTAAGTTAGATACCTTCTCATGGTAACATAGAAAACTTTGCTTCACAAAAAGAGTGATAACAAAAAGCGGGATAATAAACATTGCGTCGCAGATAAATATTAGGTTGATGTAGAAATGATAGCCATTTTCAGCTTTTTTAAGGACAATTTTTTCCACCAAAAATAATTTCTTTGTAACAGTTACAGCATGACCTTGAAAAATTCTTTTCATGCTCCATCTAATGATGGCTGAAGCGGGCTTTAGCCTCACTAGAAACTCACAAAACTTCAAGCCGCATCCAAAATCAATCTCATTGCAACAACTTTTTTGGACAAAGTTCAAGCGCAAATGACCATCGCTTCTTCGAAAATCTAGCTATTGTAGGTAAAAAACATTGCATATATCATGCACACTTGACTATTATATTGTTGTTGAAATCGTCTAGACTGGGATATTGGTACCTCAACATGGGGTCATTGCGGTCATGGGGTCATTGCGGTTTCGTTGCGGTCACTCTACGATCCCTAAATTTCTTTTGAAGAAGGTAATCGCCAAAGTTTCTCATTTTTAAGCGTAAGGGGCGTTATGTTGACAATTTTTGCGAAAACCGTTGGCTAGTAAGTACGAAGAAAATCACAACAATAATTCGAGACTTTGAGGTCTACCTGAAAAAGTGTTGAAAAAACTGACAATATCACGATTTGATTTTTATTCCTTTCGCAAATTTTCGTTGTTCAATCACTTTTCGTCTAATGTTGTCATAGTGGCTTGCGGCTAAAATATTTACTTATAATTTATACTGACAAATTGTGAAGGGAGTTATGATTTGTCAACGAGGTTTTAGAAAGAAAACTTTTTGCATTCATTTCATATTTTTCTGCCTGTTGACGACTAAATATAGCTGAGTCTGCTCTACAATGCAACAGGTTCCACGCTTCTGATGATCTTTATCCGCATTCAAAAATGTAGAATTTTTAAAAATTTATCGCATGTCGGTGAGATTCTCAAAACAGTCACTGTTTTGCAACAACCTAGTATTTGCTGCTCACACTTGTATGAAAAGAAGAAAATTCTCAACCTTCATGTATAGGGCTTATAAAATTGAGTGTCGTTTGCACCAGCATCTCCATCTTCGCGCTGGGCTCTGCGTCTCTTCTGCGGTACATGTTCTCTAATCACTTCCAATCGAATGATGCTCCGCCTTTCCCACGCCCGCCCTGGGAAAGTGCTCAGAGAGCAGCTCTGCGGAAGAGACGCAGAGTCCAGCGCGAAGTTGGAGATGCCGGTGCAAACGACACTCAATTTGATAAGCCCTATACCTTTTTGGATACTCGCCAAGTACTGACTACAATGACTTTACAAGTTACACTCAAAATGTTTAGAGGATTTGTATAGATGAATCCCTGCTTTCATGTGTAAATGTGTCGCCTCTTCAAAAATTGTTTTGTTCCATGAATTGAAATATAACGGGTGTGCAAGGGGGACTTTGGGCGGGTCTAGGACGTGGTTAGAACCCAAACCCCTTCTCGAAAAGCTTCATGTAAAATTTGCTCTTACACCTTCCAACTGAACGACAAATTTTCCAAAACTTTTTGGGAGGTTTGTGGTAGAATGAGTACATGCTTAGTTTCAACAAAAATGAGAGGGTGTATGTTGAGAGGTGGCTATTTTGTCAGACAGATTTCAAGCAGCACATATACAGAGCTTCCAAAAGCCTATCAAACTCAAAGGAGATATGCCCGATGGCCAATACTTTAGGCCAAAAACCTTTAAAAGCAAAAGACAGTAATTCAGTAAATATTTGGCCAATTTCCCGCAAAAGCCGTCAAACTCTGCAAGTAGTAGCTTCGAACGGTTGGCAACCCAAAGCACTTCGTTTGGTGTTTTTTCTCGAACACATTGGGACTTTGAATTAGAGCAATAGGAGAAATTGCCCTTCTTAACCATTTGTAATTTTAACAGAACTCTTTTGCAATTTCTGATATTACTCCATTATATCTGGCATCAAAAAATCAAAATTGACAAGCAACTACCACCATATTGCACAACACCACGTGCAGTATAGTCGCTTCAATTCATGAATTATCTTGCTACATGCGACGTGAAAGCGTCGCGCTGCTCCAAAAATTTTCAATTATTCCTAGTAGGCTATAGAGCGGCTGGTTAGCGAGTCGGGCGCATATTGCTAGAGCACTATCTCGACGGGCAACGAAGGCTTAGAGCTACTTCAAACGGTTTCAGTTGCGACGCGATTTGGGAAAACTTCGTTTGTTTGTAAGAGATTGTACGCTTTCTGAATGTACAGAAGATGGAGTTTCTATCTGACTTACAAAAAGTGTACACATTATGCATATGTAGTCTACGAGTGTTGGATTTAAAGGCAGTGTCTCACCAAAATTTAGTTGCCGAGATTTTCGCATTTTGCAAGCCTGTCGGACCCTGTTCAGCACTGTATGGGCTTAAAATCGCAAGAAGTTCCCAAAAACCCCGTTTTCTGGAGGCCCCGCCGAAGCAACATGGACGAGTTGTGCCTTCCAACTTCAGCCTCAGCCACAGTGGCAGCAACAGAGGGGAGGTGGATGCCAAGTGGAGGGACATGTTCAAACGCGTAAGGGGGAAGACCGAAGGAGTCGTCCGCGCGTACCAACCCGCTCTCCGCGTACCACTTTGAGCGAATTTTTCTCAGCGTGGAGGGGGTCAAATTGAGTGGGACTTGTTGCAATGGCCTATTTAGAGGTCCCTATAATAGAATATGTGAAGATCCGCGCGACCTCAAGTTTGGTGAGACACTGCCTTTAACATCTGACAAACTGCCAGATCGAAGTCGCATGAAGTACGCGCAGGGCTGAGATCAAATGAGCGAACTTGAATGATCGCTCAATAATATACCATAATGTATCGAGATTCTGTATTGGCCAGAACTCCAATCCCTATTTTGCCAGAATAGAGCTGGAGACGGAGCTTTGTTTCAAAAGCGGATTCCGAAATGTCTCTATGCAAATAATTTTACTCCATTTTATCGAGCAACTAAACTCAAACTCATTCGCCTCATTTTACATCTATCCGAAGGAACCTCGACTAAGTTTCACTGAAAAATCATTAGTAGATTTTCTGATTAGTTTCTTTAGCAGCGTCCAAGATTGGTACAGATGTTTATTCCACAGTATACAGACTGACGTTTCGGCAAACTCGCCTTCTTCAGAGTCTGAAAAGTCGAAAACACATAAGTGAACTATCCGATCAAACACCTTATCGACTACAGAAAAGAGTCCAACCCTCTAGACAAGCAACAGTATCAACCAAAACGCAAGATTAAGCTAGTGCTCACCTTAACAGATGGTAGATTTGGTGGGTGCAGACCACTTATGTCAAAAACTGTACTGCATTACTTTTATACTAATACAGTGACCCGGTCCTGACCTGACCTCATTATTCAAAAGCCACAAAGGCTCTGATAAGGTGACAGCTCGTTAGTAATGGCTAGGCACTCATCCTTCCGGTTGATTTTTGGATTTTGGGCGGCTATCCAAAACGCTTCGAGTGTCTTGCGCGCTAGGATTTCGGGTTCACGCGCCAGGATTCGAACCTGCACTCCCACCTCCGCGTCGTCATGGCTGAGCCTGCGATGCATGCCTAACGGAGTAGCTACATTGCCCTTGCTGAGACCATCTAAGTGTTCTTTGATGCGCGTACATAGGGGGCGGCCTGTAGATTGCCAAAACGTGGATCATCAGTTGCGACCTTTCCATCCAAACCGTAATAATAGCTTGTTTACAACGAATCATCCACTGCTATCTCAGTGGTCACTTTACAAGGTCATGCTATTTTTCCACTCAAAATGGTCCCTCTCTCAACGAATATTGTAATTATGTGCGAAACATTGAAATGTTCGATATATTTTTAATTTTTCACATTCCCAGTTTTCACAAAAGCGTTCTTGTAGCATTTGCTCTCATATAATCAATACAGTGTTCAGAGACTCCAACCGGCTATATACACTACTAGATATGTCAGAAGCACTTGAATGCTTCCGTAATGCACATGAAGACGAACCTCTTATAGCAGACAGGATCTGGCTTGGAACTTTACTGATACTTTTCACAGCAATATCGTTCATACTTAATTCACTACTGTTGATTATTACTATGAAGATGAGCATTCTTGACAAGCCGTTCCGATATCATGTTATTAGCATGATAACAACCAGCATTGTCTACTTGTTCGCCAATATACTAGGGTTGATACCTGCCACTATTGGCGCCGTGCATATGCCGGATCCCTGGAATGCCATAATATCGTCTACGAACAACCTAGGTTATTTGGCGTTGATGATCACAAACACAAACGTGGCAGCGGATCGGTTTATGTTCTTTTTTATGAAAGAGGTGAGCAATTTGTTGTGGAGGCCATGAAACGGATGTGTTCCTTTCATTTCAGGGGAAAAATGCATTTTGAAAAACAAAGGAAGTCTCATTTGAAATTCATGAAGGCAGAAAATCAACATCCCTTAAGTGCATACAAACTTACGTGGGAACTAGCTGGCAAACCTGGCTCATCCCGGCCTTGCCAATAATATTTTCGTAATCCATGCTCACACATACCCCTTGTGCCCACCGCCTCGTAGATGAAACTCTGCAAAAAATCTATAAAACGATATCAATCAATGTCGAAAAGTAGCCTAGATACAAGCCCTGCCCCGAAGCTATTGTACCAGGTTTGTTCCCCATTGGTTCATATAAATACTTATAATCGGAACATACGTACAGACAGATATACAGACTTACGGACGGACAGACACACAGGCAAACAAACATTCAGCTTTATTTATACAAGCTCTAATTCTTGGTTCACGACTGTTTATTCCCGTATTCATCATAAGAATATATCAGGTAGAATCGAAAGTTCTGTTGCACGATTTGTAAAAATCGTTTTTGCCTGTCATAATGTGTTTGCTTGGCATCAATATCATTGGAAAGGGTAAATTATGCACTTTCTAACGAGATCTTGATTTCTCTCGCTCTCCAAAAAAAGCAGTATTCTACTAAATTGGGTAATGTGGATGTCCGCATACGCTGTAAGAGGACCCTTGAATATGCTAGTGCGCTAAGTTCGACTTGGTTCGGCTCCTTCTATACCGAGAAAATGCACTTAAAGTGCCCCGCAAAGCGCGATTTGGCCCTCAAATGGACGACCATATTTTGGAAAAACACTGCCCTCAAGCTCCGACCGCGGAGATAAAAGCGGGAAAGGAGATCTTTTGAGGTTCGTTATTTGTGGCAACCTCGTTAATAATCTAAAAACTGCGCGTCAAATTAACCAGTGTCATAAGTTGTCTGACCTCGTCTTTCTAGCTGAGCAATGTGCTGGCCGGGCTCTTCTAGGATAAGTTATGATTTTCAAGAAAACAGCTGAAGAAGGGAGAATCGATTTTTTGGTATTTTTCACGAAAATCACAACTTCTTATGTAATTAGTTCGATCACACAAACTTTGCTCAGTCCGAAAGGAGAGGTCAGAGAACTTATGGCATTGATTGCTTCAAATTTCATTGCGCAGTTTTTAGATTTTAGATTGGCTTGCCTCATCACCAAACCTCAAAAGAACTTACTTTCTATTTTCATCTCTGCAGTCAGAATTAGTAGAGAGTAAGCAGGTTGTCAATAAGTGCACCACTTGCTCTTATCAATAAATTCAAAGCCAAGAACATCGTGATAGGAAGGTTACAGCTTCTTGAAATGGTGCGACAAGAACTTTTGGTTCAACCTCATATAACAAGAAGATTTTCACCAAAGTACGTGAACAGTATGCTCTGTATCAAGTGTTTCTTTGAGCATGAGAGCTCTAGATTTTACTTACGTACACACCTAGATGGCCCGTCTTCACGTAACGTGCGGGCCCTAGCATAGAAGTTTCCTTCGATCCCTGTCCCTCGCTTCAGAAATCCACGATCTTCTTGAATGTCGTCGGTGGCTGCGTCATCGAGTTCCAGGGGCAAAAATCGTATCCAGATGATTTCTCAGCTGGTCCATTCGTTCCACGAACAAGTCTGTCCATCTCGTTAGAGGTCATCCTCGGGGACGTTTTGCTTTGCGGGGAATCCACTCTGATGTTCCTAATGTCCATCTGTTGTCTGTTCTTCTCATGATGTGATGGCTCTATATGCTCCGCTTTCGCAACGTACTTCGCTGGGTCACGAAGACGGGACATTCTTCTCATATCCGTACTGCGAAGTCCGACAAGATGATGTTTTTGTCGCGTCATCTTCATAAGACAGCTCAAGCGTTCCGTGGGTAGTCTTTAGAGCTTTCGACGTGGCTACCATGTCGGCTCAAGTCTTAGCTACTTAACAGAGCGCCGGGAGAACGCTTAAGTGGAACAGGTGGGCCCGAGCTCCGGGTGCGGAAGTTGCTTCCTTCAGAGGCCCGAGGGCGGCCCGGGCTGCTCTTCTTCTTGAGTTCTTTCCTCAAGTCGTCCTCCATTTGTCGAACGTCCGAGATAACACGTAGGAAGACGTCTCCATGATCGGGGTGCCTTCCAATTCCATTTCTGCATTTCGCAAAGGGCGTTCTTCATGAATTTTTCATAAATTAATTCTTCCGGTCTATTCGCAATCTCGTCGTTTCTCTACTTCATCTAGCTTCTTCAGCATCGTCTCAGCTTCAGTGATACTGCTCGAAAGAGAACGATGACGCCCCAAAAGAAGGTTCGACAGGGATCTCCCATCAACTCGTATGCCTCTCGTTCCAGTCCAGTAACTTCATCACTCACTGAGGCCGCAGTGAACAGCTTCGGCGAGCTGATGTTGTCCTGTCCTAGTCCCTTCCCAAATGCGATTGTCACGAAGCGATGGAATAACTGCACCGTCGTTGTACAGTCTTTGTAGCAGTCGGCTAGTGTCCTCACGTAAGCTGGGTCCACTCCTTGATCGACTAGCACAGACAGGATAGCGTTGGTTTCGACGCTGTCAAAGGCTTTCTTGTAGTCGACGAAGGTTAGGACGAGAGGCAGTCGGTATTCCCGGCAGACTTCTATGACTCTCGAACCCCGGATGTGGACCATGCAGCTGAATCCCTTGCGAAATCCAGCATGTTTTTAAGGCTGGTCTTAATGCAGTGTCCTAGGTATGCAAGGAGGATAGTCTTCATAAAAAGCTTGTACAACACACTCAGCAGGCTAATGGACGGTGGTTCCGAAGATTCTTCCTTTCGCTCTTCTTGAAGAGACTCTTGAGGTGTCCACTGGTCGGGAATCCTTTCCTTTTGAAGGTAAGATGTTGAATGCGGTGCGTGAATCTCGTGCAGATGTTGTCCTCCGCCTCGCAGGATTTCGACAGAAAAATGGTCTGGTCTTGGAGCCGTGGACGTCTTCAGGTTTGAATCGCGGTGCGCATTCCAGCAGGTAGGATTCGTGGTGGTACTTCTCCAGTGGGAACCACGGGCTTCGGTACGGGTTTTGATGAGCGGAAGAAGTTGATGTAGAAGTTTTTCGCGATAGAATTCATCTTGTATCCGGAAGAAGTCAGGGAAAGAGAAACCCAACGAGACGGTTGCCGTTTTCGTTTTGGAGCCCATATACAAACTCCCAGATTTTATATTCCTTGTCTAGTGGCATTACGGTTTTTGCCTTGAAGTCGCCCAAAACAAACTTGTTGAAGGACTTCTCGTAGAGGACGATCTCGTCCACGTCTTTGTAGAAAGCATCTAGTTCTGAGTCGTCAGCTGCTGATGTAGGAGAGTAGCAGTTGATGATGCTGATGGTCTTCTGACGTGGAGGTCGTAGTCGTAGGATGGCTAGTCGGGGTGATAGGATCTCGTGCGAATCCACAAGATGGACATAGATGGGTGGACGACAAAGCCAACGCCTTCAACGTTTTGTGATAGAACTTTCTCACCATGTATTATGAGGGCCCCATCAGTCATCTGTCGCACGTCCATCGTCGTGGACTTCGTTTATTGCATAGCGATGACGTAGTGTTTGATGTGCTCAGCGTCGAGAAGAGCGTGGAGGTCGGCGTTTGAGAAACTGTGCTGGTGTTGGAGGAGCGTTGTGAGGCAGTTTTCATGGCGTCCCGTTCGGGCAAGCGTGTCGTTTTTGTCCGATCTAAAAGGCGTGAGGACCTTGACATTGTTCTTGCTAATACCCGGTGCCGTAGGAGGGATCCGATGTGGAGGGTTTTTTCTATTCCTCTTGCTGGCGAAGAAATAAAAAATTTTTTTTCTCAAGAGCATACTTACTAGGCCAACTCATGTTTTCTACGGGGCGATCGCTGACCCGGACGTGGAGCAGGGAGAGGCCACCTAGCGACCGGAAAGCAAGATGGTGGAGGATTTGGCTTGATCGGCTCTCAGCTAGGCATCTTGCCGGAATCGGAAACGTCGAATTCCTTCACAGCTTGAGAGGCCCCACTATGCACACTCGGCTGTGCATCGCAATTCGACACCCAGTGTCACCCCCAGCCATGTTGAGGCGGCCAACCATTGTGGGAGCAGTTCTCTAGATACAGTAAATTATCTCATACATGTGAGAGATATCTCAGCTGTTCAAGAATGACAACAACAGATAACATAAGGAAACTTTTTTAAACTTCAACGAAAAATGAGGACAAGTAATGAATTGTGAGAACTAAATCCTTGTCTTCATTAGGTGAGGTCCCCTATCTTCGTGAGAATTGAGTGTTTCAGATTCAAGAGAGTCTTGGGTCGAATAATACAGCTTATGCAATCTTCGCATCAATTCCATGGATTGCATCAATCCTGATTTCAGTAAGCATGGCTTTTGAGGGTTGTTACATACGTACGGATCCTTACAAACTGACATTTTCATACGGGTGCAGGTAGGTAAAGAAAGTACGTAAATGCAAATTTTTTCAGAAAATGTGGTGCTTAACTCAAGCGTATTGGTGTCATAGTGACGACATGCTTCGTCTTTTTAGCAACTGTAAAGTTTTTGGACCCCTGCTCAACTACTTTGGATACATATTTCCTGGAATCAACTTTGTGTTATACGGCTTGGTTTATGCCGAAATTGTTCGAGTTCAAATGAGATTCAAAGAAGACATGAAAGACGGCGAAGTGAAGTCTCAAAATAAAACAATCAGATTGGTAGGCATAAAAATAGCTTATGCGCTAACAATACAGACTTTATCTTCATGTTGTCCTCTTTTAGGTGATTCAATTTTCCCTTATATGTGCTATACAATTCGCCAGTGGTACATGTTTTTGGGCTCTACCACTATTACTGCCAACTAGTGACTTGGCCTCTTACTTGCCAATGGTTATATCTACGTTAAACTCTATGACGAATCCAGTGGTTATGCTTTTGTTTCAAGCAAGAGTTCGGAATGCTTATATGACTATCATAAAAAGGCGAAGTATCAGGTTCTCGCCTACTCCTATAACCATCATTCAACCATCTAGATCTCAATTTGATATGAAGAAGTAGTCGTAAACGTTTCTGAGACACTTTGTTATAATGTATTCTCAAATTGCTCAAAAGCGTTTCCATGTAAACATAATTGAATTTTGTGTGCAACGGCAAAACTATGTTTTTGCGCAGGTTTTCTCTTGTATTTAACCTTAAGTTACTAGAGTGCAAAGCAAGTCAAAGGTTAAGTGAGATACAAACCACACAAAGTAATAAACATTTGATCAAAAAATTTGCATGTGATTCTTTCCTCAGCGACTTTTTGAGTTACCTGTGTTTATCGGGGAAACATAGCTTTTCAAGTTTCTGGAAAACGAAATGATAGTAGTGCTTTCGAAAAAAAGCTACAATATAATTTGAAATTTGTCGGTAATGTGCTGATAGTAAAAGCTAATTATTATTTCCACAGTGTGCATTTCAGGCTTTTGCTTGTTTTTGAATCATCCGAAAATCTAGTTGAGTCTTTATCTACATGTCTGCTGTTGATAGTGTTTGTTTGATGAAAGTTACGTTGGACTATATATGGTAAAAAGGAATGTTGAGGAATGATGTGCTAAATGATATAATATGATATTCTACTTTTTATGTAAATAAGCCAGCCACATGTAGCCGTGACAGTCGTACACTTCTCAGTCTTCTGGCTTGCTCTCTCTCGGATAAAGGCTTCTCTGCATCCGCTCTGGTACATAACAGTGGCGATCAAGGACGAAGCTATGCCGAGATCAGCCGAACGCTCAACACGGACGGCCAAACGCTCCAGATCAAGGATGGCAGAAAACTCGCTGGATGGCAGCCTCATCACTGCTCTTCTTGAGCATATGAGGATCCAACAAGAACAGATGCGGGCACAACACGAAGAACAGATGAAGATACAGCAAGAAGCCATGCGTGTGCAACATGAAGAAACCATGCTGCTGCTCAGGACACTCCAGAAGAACCAAGAACCAGACAGAAGAGAAGCCTGCGACCAACTTGCCCGCGACGTGCAGAACTTCGTGCCTGACGAAGACTCAGGTACGACCTTTAACTACTGGTTTAGCAGGTACGGCGCCATGATTAGGCAGGCCGAAGTGCCCGATGACAGAAAGAGGGACCTCATTCTGACGAAGATGAGCGACGAAGCTTACCGCAGGTATGCAGACGACATCCTCCCATCGAAGCCGCATGAACTGGACTTCGAGGCGACGGTCGCCAAGTTGACGACCTCGTTCGCGTCCAGGAAGACACTCGTCCGAAGAAGATACGAGTGCCTTAAAATAGAATGTCCCCCGCTTACGGCAGGACATATTCCTTTTCGCGACCACGCGAATCGGATCAAGCGCATGGATGAGGAGGCGCAGATGAAGGAGTTGGACTACATTGGTTTGAAGACACTACAGTATGTCGCAGGACTCCAGGATCTTTTTCTGAGAGACATTCGCTTGAAGATGCCCCAGCGGCTAGACTCGCACAAGGATGGACTATTGACAATCGAAGAACTCGTCAATGAGTGCGAGAATCTCACAGCGTTGAACAAGGACAACGCAGATATGAAAGCACAATACATCGTACAAGCAGTAAGAAAAGCGAGCTCAAAATACTCAAAATGTGGAAGTTTTAACTCAAAAAGCATACGCCCACACTCGCCTTCAAGAGCTGAACAAGCAACTAAAGCTGGACAAAGAAAAGAAACTTACTGCAGTAAAAACCACTGCAACAAGCGCAGTAGCTTCGCAGCACAGCACCTAACGGAAGAAGTAAAACTTCTATACTATGCGGAGACGGAAGATAAGCTTCTTTGGAGAAGACATGCCAGTCAGATGCGCAGTGAAGATCTGAAGTGCAGTGGAGGCCAAAGAAAAAACGAACACACATCCAGAAGAAAAGCAAGAAGCCATTACTTTGTTACAGATATGCCGAGTCAAGAGCCTATATCATCTACGGTGTCACCAACACCGAAGAAGCTATCAACTTCTAAGAAATATCCAGTTCGACACCGAAAGCAACCCGAAACTACAAGTCGATCCTAAGAAGAAGACATATAGATAATTTTTGTTTTAGGAGGGACGTGTTGAGGAATGATGTGCTAAATGATATGATATGATATCCTATTTGCTTATGTATTAGGTTGAACCGAAAGTTCGTTCGCACCATTTTCAAAAAATCATAACTTCTTTCCGTCACGACGATTTTGCGCAATTTAAGTTTTATTAGAAAGCGTAAAGCACGTAGTTTCTAATAGTCGCCAGGAGACTTTCCAGCATGTTCAGATTGCAGAGATAAAAATGAAAGAACGAAAACATCCGAAATTCGGAATTTTTGAGAAACAATTCCAAAAATCTAGAAACTGCGCGATAAAATCCAGAAAAGCCATTATCCTATTTTTTCTTGAATTTGATTACTGACTGAGTTAAGTTTGTGCTGATTGAGCTCTTCTTTCAAAAGTTATGATTTTTTGAAAAAAATGCCGAAAAATCAATTTCTTAGGAATTCTTAGGAAAGTGATTTTTCGGAATTTTTTTCAAAAAATCATGACTTTTGAAAGAAGAGCTCGATCAGCACAAACTTAACTCAGTCAGTAATCAAATTCAAGAAAAAATAGGATAATGGCTTTTCTGGATTTTATCGCGCAGTTTCTAGATTTTTGGAATTGTTTCTCAAAAATTCCGAATTTCGGATGTTTTCGTTCTTTCATTTTTATCTCTGCAATCTGAACATGCTGGAAAGTCTCCTGGCGACTATTAGAAACTACGTGCTTTACGCTTTCTAATAAAACTTGAATTGCGCAAAATCGTCGTGACGGAAAGAAGTTATGATTTTTTGAAAATGGTGCGAACGAACTTTCGGTTCAACCTAATAAATAAGCCAGCCATATATAGCCGTGACAGTCGTACACTTCTCAGTCTTCTGGCTTGCTCTCTTTCGGATAAAGGCTTCTCTGCATCCGCTCTGGTACATAACAGTAAAAAAATGCATTTGCAGAGTCTGTAGCTTTGGAAGGGTACATGGATAGATCTACTACAAGCATTTTACAAAGGGAAACAAAGCAAATTTCTCTTCTTTAATACTTTACGATAGTGTCGCTCGATGTTGAGCGACAGGCAATCTGTTCTTGTAGACGATGTCGCGACACTCTAAATATTAGTTCTAATGTGCACAATGGTTCCAATTTGTGTTCACATAATCACTCTAGGCCCAGTAGTATTTCATGTTGGTCCGCCCCCTTTGGCAAAATCCGCTCACTCTGTTGACCTTTATAAAAACTTTTTTCGTTCTAAAATCGTTAAAAAAAGCTCGTAGATGACTGGTAAATCTCAGTATAACGTTAATTCTAACCCCGTCCCTAGTTATGCGGGCTCCACCCCTCACTGGCATGCCCCTCCCACTTTTCAAAAGTGCCGGTCGCACGAATTCGCGAATTTTGTGCAAATTCCGGCATTTTTGAAAAGTGGGCGGGCTTGCCAAAAGTGGGAGCGGCTGCCCCGCCCACTTGCATTTTTATAGTGGGAGCGGCTGCCCCGCCCACTTGCATTTTTATATCTCACGCATAGACGCATGCATAAATACATGCAGCCAGCTGTGAAAATGCCCGGAAACGCTTGGTCCATAGTGACAATCGTCAAAAAAAAAAACAGCTCGTCAAGGTGTTAATGGAATGCAATCAATTAGGAAGTTTGGATGCGTTAGATCCAGGTCTAAAAGTTATAAAATTTTCTGTTTCAAGCTCTTGATATTAGGTTGTCCCAAAAGTAAACTCCTTTTTCAAACAATTTTAGCTGTTTTTGTTTTTTTACGAAACTTAGAGTATCATTCGATAGAGCAGATTAAGCTCTACAAAATTTTCACCAAGGATCCGCCTAAGTGCATTCCATGGAAAGTTTGAAGCCAAAATCGGAAAAAATTTTGTCACCCGAAAATTGGATTTCTGCGAAGAAAAACGGTACGGATCTCCAACTTGGTCATTATGCAGTAGGCACATAATAGTACTCAAATATGTCTTTACCGAATTTTCTCCTAGCATAGAAAGCGAGAAACAAAAACTGTCTAAAAATGGCAAACTCCGCCCCCAGCCCTCCCACATATGTCTATATATATTACAAACCTTACTAAGTATGATTTTGAAACCTTACCCTTGTATGTGCATATATTCGAGAAATACCAAGTTTTACATGAAAAACCCGAAAAAAGTGGCATTTTGGCATTTTCGGACCATCTTTTTTTTCTCAATTTTGAGTACCGGAGAAAATCCGCCAAATACATTTTTTGGGTACTGCTATTTTCTAACATATAAAGACCAAGTTGGAAGTCCGTGGGAATTCTCTTGAAGGAGATCCAATTTCTAGAGTTGCTGAAAAATCTTGGTTTTTGGCCCCAAATATCACCTGGATTACGACTTTGGTGGATTTATGACGGTGTTCTTGTAAAGCCTGCTTCGCTCCATCGAATGGTACCTTGAGTCTGTTAGGAGAACAAGAATAGCTTAATTTATTAGGTGGGTGCAAAAGTTCTGTCGTTTCATTTTCAAAAATCTGTAACTTCGCCAGATTTCAACGGATTTGCTTACTTGTAATTTTATTAGAAAGAATAGGTCTTCCGCTTTCAAGCGCTGTTTTGTTGTGCTTCTGTTTCACACTGAGTGCCGAGATAAAAATGGAAAACTAAGACCATGTAAACTTTGACCATTTTAAGTTAGGTCACCAAAAATCTGGAATGCTGCAGAAAAATCTGAAATCGTCAGTACATATGTTTTTTGGCCTACTCTCTGCAATTGTGAAGAGTTTGTGCTGTTTGGACGTCTCTGTGAGAAGTTATGATTTTCGCGAAAATTCACAAATTAATTGATTTTGGCGTTTTCCATGGTAGACTCGATATTCATAACTTCTCACAGAGACGTCCAAACAGCACAAACTCTTCACAATTGCAGAGAGTAGGCCAAAAAACATATGTACTGATGATTTCAGATTTTTCTGCAGCATTCCAGGTTTTTGGTGACCTAACTTAAAATGGTCAAAGTTTACGTGGTTTTAGTTTTCCATTTTTATCTCGGCACCCAGTGTGAAACAGAAGCTCCACAAAACAGCGCTTGAAAGCGGAAGACCTATTCTTTCTAATAAAATTACAAGTAAGCAAATTCGTTGAAATCTGGCGAAATTACAAATTTTTGAAAATGAAACAACAGAACTTTTGCACCCACCTAATATTTGAAAATAGAGTTTACTTTTGGAACAACCTAATAGAGATTAAAGGTGAAACTTAAGTCAATCACAATACTGCATCTAGCGCCAAGATGACAGAAATGGCCCTGCATTAAACTTGACAGATTAATTGCACGGCAACCGGAGTAACTTTAACGAAGAGTTCTAAGATTTGAATGAAGATTTTTTTCACGGATAACTCCAGAATGAGTAAGTTGATAGGCAGTAATGAATGAATGTTTCTGCTCTCTCTTCGTCCCAGTTCCAACAAGCGGCGCTAGAAAGGATGCTTCGTCCGGAATTTTTGAATTCACCTATTCTCACTTACAACAGCTTGAGTTCTTGCTGGCAAAGATATTTTGCACTTCCCTGAGCAATAAAGCTTTAAGTGCTTTGCGTATTTTTGAGAAGTCGCCGCCATGTTTGATAGATTCGCCTTGGCTCCGTTTCTGCAGACGTGTTTATTTCTTGAGGTTGTAGGCGATTTTTCGCCATCGACAGAATTGTCTTACTGCTATATGGAGCTAAAGGAGCTGATTTTGCCATCAAAATAGTGACGGTGGAGAGAGATCTTATTTCTTTCGCAAATTTCACATCAAAATCACATTAACTCTGGAACTCGTTTGGCAAGCTGTAACGAGTAGTTGGTTGATGCAATTACACTTTATTCGGAACTGTGCTGAAAAAAGAAAGCCTTGTTTTCAGAAATTTAAGCGATTATTTGCTTTTATTTTTTTGTCTTAAGGTTGTAAGCACCTTTAAACATCCTTGAGTATTGTGGAGTAAAAATAGCGTTTTCATGAGTCCTGCCCGATTTGCAAAAGATCTTCCATTCTTAAATTCTTGTTTTGTGATTTTTTAAAGAAAAATTATCAACTTTCTAGCGGAATTTGGAGCAAAATCACTATGCACAAATCTGGGTAATACCTGTTAGAACTTCAAGTGTATTTTTTTACAATTCAACTGAAAACCCAATAACGAAAAGTGATTTTATTTTTGATTTTTTGTGACCTATTGTTGTTGAATGTGGACAATTACAATCGATTTCTCTTCAAGGTTATCTTTGCAATTCCTTCGTCGACTTTTGATTCTGTTTGCAAAGTCATGAGTTTGTTCGATAAGCAAGCCTGGAAGTTGCAGATTTTACTTACTTTACTTATACACTCAAAGCTGTAACACAAAAGAAAAAAGAGCAAAATGTAATGCCAGCTAGTCTTAAACCAACGGAAGTTAAACGCGCACGTAAGAATGAACTAAAAAACTCATCGTCAGTCCCGCAAAACCTGCCAAACGATCAGCATAAATGGAATACTCGAGCAAAAACGACTAAACAGCAGAATCTTGTTTCCTCTAGATTGATAAACCCTTTTTTGGTTGTCAACGAGCCTGCAGGCGGAAGCTAGCTGACTTGACCGCGTAAAAACTATCTGATGAACCCAAGACTCTGGATGAATTTAGAGTTTAGTCCAAAAGATGATTAAAAAGTTTATTTTTCGCGAAAACGGCCATGAAAAGGATCGTGTAGAACGTCATTCTTGCAAGTTTCTACTCAAGAAACTGAGGAATTTACAGAAATGTAGCTCACGGTGGTCATCGTCTATTGTGGCAACTACCGCCATAAAAAATTTGGTAACTGCTTTACACTCGCATTTGCCCTTCTGCGCAGGGCTTTTACTTTTGTGAAGCTATCGATGAGTTTTCCAAAAAATGCGTACTGTTTGATTTTAAGAGCTCTCTTTTCATGGAGTTTTTATTGTTTGATTCTAACCCAAGAGTCATGGCGATTATTGTCCTCCTATCTTTTTTCAAAGGAAGGTGGACGGTTTGAGATCTTTTGAAGCGAAGAGTGCGCTACCTTCGAAAATTGGTAAAAAACGGAGATCGAGAAAACGATGTTTTAACTAACTTTGACAGATATTCCAAAATCAAAAGCATCAAAAAACCTCATAACCAGAAAACGAATTCTACAAGAGAATCACTTAACTTAACCTGTGATCCTTCACGCCTTTCAGTTCTACAAAGTAAGGCGTAAATTTGTAAATTAAATCAGTACAAATTTTCAGCCTTTGGCAGTAAGCATACAGTTGTGACGGTGCGATCCCACCAAAACTGCGTGATTTCCGTGGCGGGACTTAGTTATAACTTCTTCTAAAACAACTTTATTTGGAATCCAAGAAGATTTGGCTCCAGCTTGTTGAGACGGATCTCTCAGTATACATTACGCCCGTAGCTATGGTGAGCAACAATACATGTTAATAATGTCATGACAGATGCCAATACAATACAATGCACCATGGAAAACGAGCACGATGTATACAGAAAAATTTGCCTCATCAAGCTGAAGCCAAATCTTCTTGCAGATTCCAAATGAAGTTGTTTTAAAAGAAATTATAACTAAATCCTGCAAATCCCGCAAATCCCGCAATTTTGGCCGAATTCCACCGCTACAACTGTAGGCTTCAAAACACATTTTTCATCGTGTATAAAAGTGCGACACTAAATCCTACTATAATTACGTATTGCTATTCTAGGAGCGCGGTCTTCTAACTGAACTTTCTCATCAACCATCTCAAAGACAGAGACAACGGATGTGAAAACATTGAGATTTTATAGATGCATCGCCCTTACGACTGGTTGTTAATGATTCGCTCAGAAAACTGGGGCACCGTATGCATATTGTCTGTCAAAATTCCATTAGGATACCGAAGGGTAATCTATAATTGTGAAAAAGTATTTGTGCCACTGAATGATGCCGTTGATCGAGACATTCATATCACTGAGCAGTATGGTACTGTACTATGTTTGCTGGTCTAGTTGGCAAAAATTGAATTTTTGGTTTACGACAGTATTTTCGTCGTGATTTCCACCTTCAAAGGATAGTGACTATCACAATATGTTGGAAAAGAAAAGCAGCTACTGAAAGAAATGAAAGTGGAGGATTTTACGTAAAGGCTACAGCATGACGAAGGCGCAGAAGCAGCATATGTTGAGCGAGCGCGAATGCGACGCGCGCGTATCTTTACCGTTGTAAACCCTGCACTTCATGCGCTCTAAGGCCAATAAAGCTGCGTTCGCGCCAAAGGATATTGTGCCTCTGTCATGCAGCTGCCTTCAATTTTTCTTATAAGTGAAAAGGAGAGTTTTTATACTCAGATTCAGACCGTCCTTGCTCGATAAGTGCAGTTCAAAAGATTTTTTATTCATATTCAGAACTGTGTTGTCTCCTTCACAGGTATATCGGCATTTGAAGCTAGAACAATAGAGTTGCCACCATCGGCGACGATTGTTTGGCCGACGATGTAAGAAGACTGGCTTCTATCAGCCAGAAAAGCGATAATAGTTGCGATTTCTGACGGCTGGGCTGTTCTGCCTCTAGGAACTTTGAATGGATTTCTGGCATAAGTAGCGTAAAACTGAAAAAAAGGATGAATCAGGTTAACATAGATTACCATAAACTTTTACCTTTGCTGCAGCTTCATCAGATACCCCGCTGTTTTTTGCAATATTTGTCTTAACTCCATAGGGACTGAAAGGATCAAAATTAATAAAAATTTCTTAATCCATTGGTAAGTAAAGTCGTTTTTTACCTTACATTATTCACCCGCACTCCTTCAGCTATAAGTTCGATTGCTACAGCTCGCATCATCTGATCCAAAGCTGCTTTCGACATCGCGTAATACGGTATTTTTGCGTACTAAACTCGACAGTTTATAGTAATTTTAAGGTGCTGCTTACCGCTGTTGGCAACCCGGCAATGCCGGAAACATTTACAATCTCGCCCTTTGACGATACCAAATATGGACGAGCCAATTGGATCAACTCAACCACACTAAAGCTCAAATCATGAATTATATCATTTTTACAAAATTAATCTACCTGTATACATTTACATCCATGGTCTTCTTAAGGAGATCGGTGCTAGCCTTCAGCCCAGCTGAACCATCGGGGCTAAGGAATGTACCACCGGCGTTGTTTACCTGAAACCTACCCTGGTCGATACAGTCAGCGGTTTTTTTTTTGCGCGACATAAATACAAGTAAAGCTAATTTGTTTAAAAGGATATTCATTTCAAATTCAAAACAACGAATATCTTACCAAGATATCTAAACGACCAAATTTGCGGATTGTGCTTGAAATGATCAGCTCTCTTCCATCAGAATCGGTAACATCCGCCTGCACAATATTCACCTTCTCATTGTGAACGCCAGCTTTAAGAATGGCTTTCTTGGTGGCCTGTAAAATAATTATTGATAGACATTTAAGTAAAAAAAATGCAGCAAAACAGGATTATATCAGAGTCCTACTGGTATTTCCTACAATTTCGAAAATTTCGCGATTACGTATACGTATTCATTCTAGGTGGACAAATCAACAAAAGTTAACCGATAAGTTTTCTCCAATTTATTGTGCTAGAACTCAAAATCAACGGCACATAATCAAAGGTTTGTATTCTTTGTTAGATTTGCATGCCAGTGGCATACCGAAGGGAGAGGCGGGGGCGAGAATGAATTTGAAAGTTGCTTACATTAGTTGTAAAAGTGTGCAAGTACTTTTTTATACTCGCGAATGATTGATGTGATTACTGGAAATTCAATTCTTGTGAAAAATAATTTTTGAAGGGCTGTCGCCACGCCCTCTCTAAATTTTTAAGGTTTGGGCCCAGAAAAATTTTGGGAAGCATCTCAATAAACTTCTCGGAGTGCGTAGCGAACGCTATGCGCTACCAATTAGAAAAATTTTTTGCATCCCTTTCCGAACAGAAATTCTGAAACCGCCACTGATGCATATTTACTTATTTCAACCTTTCTTATACAGAAAAAATAACCAAAAGCGTTATTTTCGGGGCACAGGTTTTAAAGAGTTTTTCCGCAGATTTATGCTTATCTGTTTTTACGTTTATACTCAAATATCCATTAAAGTACCTCGAGACCATGCTGCTTTCTTCCTGTGATTGTGACCTCAGCTCCTTCTATAGCAAATAATATAGCTGTTACGGCTCCAATTCCAGATGAAGAACCTGAAGAATGGAGATCACAAGATCATATAGGATCATAGATCAGTTTTACCTGTAATTATGGCTACTTTTCCTTGAAAACGTGCCATGCTTACGAACTCTCCAAAGTTTTCAAGGTGGCGTCTTGAGCAGCGAAGCAAACGAAAATTCGATTCGCGAACTCTCAAATGCAAAATGCTTCAGACTAAGGAAGAACTGCCCAAAATAAAAGTTACTTTGGGTGGTGCAAAATGATCAGCAAATGTGCCCGTTGCAAAATCTACGACAGCGCGCGACTATGAAAGCATGGACAAACAGCGCAGACAGAACTGCCTTGAAAGTTTCATTAAAGATAGCGTCTCAAAAGAATTTTTCAGATCATGATGCATTGTTTTTACCAGCCTACATAGGCACGCTTATAGATTGAATATCCTGATAAAATCGCGGCGAGATGCAAAAGACCACGACAACGTTTTGGAAATGGTAGAGAAGCTGGAGAGTAGTACTGACAGAAAATCAGTTGCATAAGTCCTGATGTAAATTACAGAAGTTCATTTTCTGTTTTTCTTTCATAAGAGCTTGTTCATGGGAGATTACTGTAAAATGCGCTGACAGGTTTCTGACTTAGCAGTTCATCAGGCGATAGCTTATGAACTGACGTGCGCATTACTCCACTGGTTATCTCAGAGTGTATGTAGCTCCGCGAGTCAATAATCAATTGTCTCCTTATGAGTATTATATGTGTAATTATATCTATGGAAGATGACATGTGGGATTGCACAGTGTGCAGTTGTCACGACTTTCTGTATTATTCTCTCTGTAGCCAACACTACATTGGGGAAGAAATCACACTCCAATTACTTGAATCAGAAATTTCTCCACTACTTAACATGTACATTAAAAGGGATCTCGCCGAATACTCAGCCAGCTAGCGGTTTTTTTAGTATTTTCTTATCTGGGATTTTTTCAATATTCTCGGCTTCCTGCTGAAGAACCACACCAAAATATAGGCCCGTAGTAAATCCCATTCATCTCAGGTGACTGAGATTAGTCATTCAGAAGAACTTCTTCGGGTGATTCTAATCCCGCCCACCCCGTGCTTTACGATAGTCAATTGAACAGCCAGAAGAATGTTCGGTCAAGTGTCACAGTCAGTTCACCGGAATGCCACTTATCCGAGGTTGAATTTTCGAGTGACCCGAGAGGGATAGTGCGCAAAAGAGGAGAATCAGACAAATTTCACGTAAGTTGCTCGTGAGTAACTTACGGGGCAGTTTAGCTGACGTATTTTTACGGTACAAAAATGCACAAAACTGCACAATACTAGGGCCCCAAGAGGATAGGATCAATGAACAGCTGATTGCGGCGAGGAAAGCAAGGAAAATAGTTTTTTCTTTATTTGAACAGTTGGCTTAGTTATTTTTCTGAAAATCTGCATTGAACGATAATTTATTTATTTACTTAATTCTATGGTCCAAAAATTTTAGTTTTTAATGTAGTTTAAAATCTTGAAAATCAAAAATCTTCAAAATCTGTCAGTTTTGTTTTATCTGTCCATTTGTTAGGCGAAATCCTTGATAGCGGTCACCATAGATTCTTCTCGATAGTGTCCGTTATCGAAGCTTGCCCGGCGATGGCGCGAAAAATCGCCACCCGGCATCGAACCACATAACCTTTCGCACTGAACCCCATTCACTTAGCCATTCGACCAGACCTGCCGGTAGGCTTTGTTTTTGAGAACTCTCAAGACTTTTATGTGTAGAAAATGATCCGCACCCCGATCACTAGCTCACCGGATGCCGGACTGAATCGTTCTACGTTCAGGCCCGCCCTCAGCCGAGGTGGGCTGAACAGGTTACTATGGGCCGATATATAAGACATACTAGCGACCCTACGGGTCACTAGCAAGCGGTTTGGGACAGATACATTCAACTATTGTGCATATTCTTGCGATTTTGGATGTCAACGAATGGATCTGACAATTTGACGTTTTTTTATCAGGTTGTCCCATAAGTTCCGTCCGTTTTCACTTTAAATCGCAATAATTCATGAACTTTTTGATTCTAGATAGAATTCGTGGTGCCGTTTGATAGAGCAGAGCAAGCTCTACAAGATGACTTTCTTACTTCCGCATCATTTCAAAACCATATCGAGTTTGAAGCCAAGAACCAAAAAAATCCAACTGACCAAAAAAATAAAGAAAAAATCATAACTCCTTCCAAAAAATCCTAGAAAATCTCCAATTTGCTCACAGATACGCTATCCATATCAAACATTTATATATACTGTTGCTGTATTTTTTTCGTTGGAGAGAAGACAAGAAAACAAAAATTTTCATGTTTTTGTCAAAGTGATGCTGCGCTGTCCCCAAATAGCTGGTTGTAAACTATGGACCAGTACGAGTACAGACATGAGTTTCATGAATTTTCAGCGCTCTACAGGCCTTAGTTCTCGAGAAACATTGGATTTGGCTTCGCTTAGTTGAGTGTCCCATACTGAAATGGATATTTTTCGAGAACTAAGGCCTGTAAAGCGCTGAAAATTCATGTCTGTACTCGTATTGGTACGTAGTTTAAAACTATCTATGTGGGGACAGCACAGCATCACTTTGACAAAAACATAAAATTTTTTCTTGATTTCTATGCAAGGAAAAAATACAGCAACGTATATATAAATGTCTGATGTGGATAGCGTATCTGTGAGCAAGTTAGGGATTTTCTGGGATATTTTGGAAGGAGTTATGATTTTTTTATTTTTTGGTCAGTTGGATCTTTTTGGTTTTTGGCTTCAAACTCGACATGGTTTTGAAATGATGCGAAAGTAAGAAAACCATCTTGTAGAGCTTGCTTTGCTCTATCAAACGGCGCCTCGAAATCTATTTAGAATAAAAAAGTTCATGAATTATTGGGATTGAAAGTGTAAACGGACGGAACTTATGGGATAACCTGATATGTTACATGATAAAGCAGCAATTTGAAAACTGTTGCCACAATACCCTTTTAAAGGCAGTGTCTCACCAAAATTTAGTTGCCGGGTTTTTTGCATTTTGCAAGCCTGTCGGACATTGTCTAGGACTGTATGGGCCTAAAATCGCACGAAGTTCCCAAAAACCCCATTTTCTGGAGGCTCCGCGGAAGCAACGCGGACGAGTTGTACCTTCCAACTTCAGCCTCAGCTACAGTGGCAGCAACACAGAGGAGGTGGATGCCAGGTGGAGGGACATGTTCAAACGCGTAAGGAGGGAGATTGAAGGAGTCGTCCGCGCGTACCAAGTCGCTCTCCGCGTACCACTTTGAGCGAATTTTCCTCAGCGTGGAGGGGGTCAAATTGAGTGCGACTTGTTGCAATGGCCTATTCAGAGGCCCCTATAATAGAACTAGCTGGCTTACCCGGCTCCGCCCGGCCCTGTCAAAACACTATGTCAAACAACACTATCCCTATTCCTGTACGAACCTTTCCCTGTGCCCACGCCTACATGCCAAAACACTATTCCCGCTGTTTTAGCAATCAGCATGCTCGATTACCCCCTGTGCCACCTCCCAGCCCCGTTGCTCAAACTTTGCAAAAAAAATGGATAAAATCAATAAAAGTAATCCATAATCCTGAAAATGATATTGTATTCGCAATCCCCATGCTCGATTACCCCCCTGTGCAAACTCCCAGCCCCGCAAGTCAAACTCTGCAAAAAAATCGATAAAATCGATAAAAGTAATCGATAATTCTGAAAATGATATTGTATTCGCAATCCCCATGCTCGATTACCCCCCTGTGCAAACTCCCAGCCCCGCAAGTCAAACTTTGCAAAAAAATCGATAAAATCGATAAAAGTAATCGATAATTCTGAAAATAATATTGTATTCGGAATCCCCATGCTCGATTACCCCCCTGTGCAAACTCCCAGCCCCGCAAGTCAAACTTTGCAAAAAAAATCGATAAAATCGATAAAAGTAATCGATAATTCGGAAAACTAAAATTGTATTCGGAATCCCCATGCTCGATTACCCCACTGTGCCAACTCCCAGCCCCGTAGGTGAACTCTGCAAAAAAATCGATAAAAATCGATAATATCGATATCGATCGATGACGAAAAGTAGCCTACGACACCCGCCGGGGCCCGAAGTGTATGTGTGCCAAGTTTGGTCCGGATCGGTTCAGAAATGGAATTTTCTATTCGGAACATACTTACACACAGACAGACAGACAGACAGACAGACAGACATACAAACAGACATTCAGCTTTATATAGAAGGATATGTGAAAGTCCGTGCGACCTCAACTTTGATGAGACACTGCCTTTAAGGAAACAAACATTAGTAATGAGTGAATAGCTATAATTTGACATTTGTTGTTCTCACTGCGAAAGCATCTTAGCAAGAGCATTTTCCATTTTTTCATATTTGAAATACGAATCATCTATTAGGTTGATGCATAAGTCCTGCATCAAAATAGGTACTGACCGCGGTGATCCGGGATAATCCTATATTCCAAATAGGATTCGATAAATCATTAGATAGAGCAAACCTAGCTCTACAAGATAGTGCTTGAAGTTTTGCACCAGCTTTGATCCAAGCGAAGATTGCCAAAAACGAAAAAGAACCAAGCGCTCTAAAAAAGAAAAAATTGGATGTTCGTTCAAAAAGTGCTTCAAAATTCCTAACTTGCTCATGCACTGTCGTATAAGACATTTCTCTATGCAGTTGTTAGATTTTTCGCTCAGCTAGAAATTGAGAAAACGAAGTGATTCATGTTTTTGCCAGATTAGTGCTGAGATTCTCGCACCAACAGTTGTATAATACATACCGTTAGCAGTAAAACTTTACATTTTCGCCTTCTAAAACAGCTAGTTCAAGAGAAAAGACAAATCTAGCCTCCCTTATCCAAATTTTTCTTGCCTAGTTGCTAAAAATTTGATATGTAAACCAACCGGAGGTCCTACAGTATACAACTGTAGTGCTAAAACATCTCAGCACTGTTTTGGATAAAACATGAAAAACTTCGTTTTCTCATTTTAGCTGAGAGAAAAATACAGCAAGTGCATAGAGAGCTTGGATCTATTTTGTTTTTGGCTTCATTCTTCGCTTGGATCAAAGCTGCTGAAAAACTTTAAGCACTATTTTAGAGCTAGGTTTTAGAGTAGAGTTAGGTTCGCTCGCTCTAATGATATCAAATCTTGTTTGGGATATAAGATTAATCCGGATTATAGCGATCTGTACCTATTTTGGTGCAGGAATTATGCGTCAACCTAATATTATCTAGCACATCTGATCTGAGCCAAAACTCAGGCTCGTCTTATGATGGTGTGCCTCTCAACCTGGAAAAGCGCTAAGCACCATGTTTAGAAGACGCTTGCACATCGCTTCTTCTGTAGCTGCAGAGTTAAAATGCAAATACATTCAAAAACTAATTCTACTTATTTCATATGTTCTTTGTTTTTCAACCAGGCATTTCTTTCTTCACAAACCTGCGTGACACAGAAAACTTCAAGATAATTTCAGATATTTTTCTGAAAAGTGCCAGCTAAGATGTTCTCTACAATAGTGTCCTGCCTCATTATTGAGCCGTCATTTAGCTAGATCAACGTATGCTCACTACTGGGTTTAGAATTGAGATTTATTAGATGTAAATGCTCCTGGGGGCGAGACTTTCCAACAACTATTGAAAGTTTCCGCGAAGTTTAGTCTTTGCAGTGCTATCTGTTTCGAAAATCAAAGAGCCAAATGTCCAACAAGATCAAGGTGTGCAATTTGCAGTTTTGGACCGATAAATAGGATCGCATCGGAATTTTTGAAAAAATTCATGAAAAGCTGCGAAAGATATTTTTTCGTGGGGATTGTTAGGTTTTTAGCGAGAAAAAGGTTTGCACAATGAATTCCGGAAGCAAGGATAGTGTTTATCGTTGTTTGTTGTGTTTGTTGTGTTTGTTGTTTGTTGCTGGTTTTTTGTTTGTTGTGTTTGTTATTTGTTTTTGTTTTTTCTCAAAGTTTCAATGACTGAGACTTCAAAGACCTTCCTGCCAGAAGTAGCGCGAAAATGCCTTAGAATTACATACAATGCAAAGAATTTCCCTTTACAATGCTTCCCGCCAAAGTAATGCAGAACCCTCCCCCCTCCCCTTACCCCACTAATTCCTTGAGATGCAGAGGATTTCCTTCTTTGGGGCTCTCTAGAGATAAGACGGAAATCTCCAAAAACCGCTCACAGGGAGTTCTCTTTGGTCTTTTTACATGCAGTTGATACGACTACAAATATCGAACGCTGATTTTGCCAGCGCCTCTGGACGTCGAGCTATGAGCGTTTGAGTTGAAAAATTGGATGCATAATCACAACAAAATTTGTCAGCGTTGCTCAAATGTTTTAATGTTAATTATCAGAGCACTCCACTTGAACAGTATCTTCTTTCCAAAACATTCATACTTCAACTGCTCTATGTAAGTGCTCAAAAATTGAAAATTTGATTTTATTAGGTTTTAAAGAAAGTTCCCGGGCACTTTTGAAAATTTCATTTTCAAACGCATTTTTTCAGCGCCCGGTCGGTCTTTGACACCAAGTCTTCAATACTGTTCAATAAAGGGAAGCCTAAAGTTTTCATTACGGCTTCTAATTTTATCAAAGCCAAAACATGTTTGATCTGCACATCAAAAAGGAAAGTGTTTCCAACCATAAAAATTTCACAACTTTTCTTCCTACAGCCATTTTTTGCGCACTTCGAAGAAATTCGTCTAAATCATGGGTGATCTGATTGGGAAGACTGTTAACTTATGACCCGCAGCTGCACTCGAGTTTATTTGCGCTTAGAAATTACAAGCTGTCAAACTTGCCTCTGACCACAACTCTTTTCGCAGCTGGCGTCGCTTATGCGGGAATCGTCACGCCTGGACGATGGGTCCAAAAGATGTGTAAGGCATTGCCCCAGCAACGTTCGCAGTAATCAAAGATTTAGTCCACCCTATGCAGAACTTTTAGACTTCAAAGTCACTTACTAGAAAAATGGTGCATTTTTAGGGGCGTAAAATGGTCGATTTTTCAAACTTTCTGGAAAAAAATTTTTTGCAGGTGGTCTTGCAAAAACATGAATGGTCCCCATAACAGCCCCAGCAGACTTCTATATGACTACAGCATTTGAGCTCTCCAGCTTTCATTGTGACTGAGATAATCCTGCACAAACAGGCCACTTTTCGCGACGACCTTTTTCCCTTCTGCGCATGCTGATGGACCGCAGCGAGGTGCTGAAACGCCAGCAAGACAAATATATGTTGCGGACAAAATTGTCTTTGTAATGAAGTTTGTAGCTTTAGAAAAGAATCAATCTGCTTGAAGTTACAGTGATTTGAAAAAAATTTTTGCAAGTGCCCGGGAACTTTCTTTACAACCTAATACTTAGACTATGCGTTCATTTTTTGCACCAAGAAAATATTCAAACTCAACATGCAGAGGGCGCAGATAATAAAATCAAATTTGGAAACACCGTTTGATGCACTTCAAAGTGGAATTAAGGCTCATTTGGAAAAGGCCACTTGGACTAATCGAGCCTCCGTTGTCAGTTTTCTTCTCAGATGTTCCGCCGTTTCTGCCCATCTTGGAAATCTTTACAGTAAATCCGATGCCTTTGACATTTCTAGGTTTTACTTCAGGAACCTCAGTATCCTACCAGAAGTACCGGTGCACTTTTACATCCTTGAAAATCCTTGCAGAAAACTCGTTAATGAGTGACGCGGAACCCTTAGACACCCAACATTACTCTTAAAAATCTACACGGATTTCATTTAAATCACTCTGCACAGTGGATCTTCTAGGCCAAATGATGCGAATCCCCCCCCCCCCTCCCCTCCCCCCCCCCCCCCGCCTCCTCCCTCAAATTCCATGCAGAGGATTTCTTGAAGCTTCTCTCCAGAAGTGAAGCTGAACGCCTCAGACGCCCCTCAGTTCTCTTTCCAACCGCCATTTGTCTCAAGCCATTATAGTACCCTGCCTTCACGCGTATAAGACGCACCTTTTTCGGTTTTTCAGGAGAGTGCCGCTCAGCTGCCTCGTTGTGTTTCGGAAAACGAAACTTATGCTGCACGATACTCTCAGGCAATATGCAGCACTGTAAATATTAGGTTGGCGGATAATTTCTGTTACACTTTTATTTTTATTTTTTAAAAATCTAAAAAACTTTCGAAAATTCTTATGTTTGAGAAGTGTTGGCGGGGTGCAAAGGTCTACCCGCCGATACTGTCAGATCCGCGGTCCCTGCGCAAAACACCCACTTTATTGGTGGGAGTACATTTTATGGACATTTTTGTTAGCGGGCTGGCATTGTTCCAGGTGATTGGGAAGAGACCGGGCGATGTGGTATCCGGGCAGGGTATGGCCCTTAGTTTTTAGCAAACATAGGGGGATGGCAGGGGGATGGCACAATCATGTCCGCACACGATCACATGAGCTACATGTTGCGCCATGCCAGCGCACATTGGTATTTTGACACGAAGAACAATCTTTGAAAATTTACAAAAATTATTTGCGACCTTTCCGTATCATATCCTACACGATGCATACAAAAAGAAAATTTTTCGAAGAATTTTTGATTTTGTTGAGTTATTTTTCTCTCCTTGTTTTTGGCATGCTAGCGGCACCAAAGTGCTACCATAAAAGAGAAGATGCGAAAATATGTTCTAAAAAATTATGGGAGAGAAAAAACATAATTAGACGCAGAGAAAAAAATCAAAGAAAAACGACAATTTTGAGTGTGCTCATAAACTTATCGTAAAGTTGCTGACTAAGTGTGGATTTGCGGCATCAGTCATACTGTTGTGTACGCCCTGCCGTGTCCTACACATGGAGCAACTTTGAAGATTCTAAAGAACCTCTGGAACTTTTCAGAATTTTACGAAAAAGTGTAACAGAAATTATCCGCCAACCTAATAGTTTGTTGGTATCGAATCCTTCGGCGTGTCTGTGCTGTTGGATTTTAGAAAAATCCCCCTCGTCTTATACCCGTGAAATCAGGGTAAATCCAAATTTCGTTACTTCAATACCCTTCGGAGGAAGAAAGCAAAGGCTCTCAGATATCTCCAGTTTTCCTATAAAAAGGCAAAAATTACTTCTAAAGTCCACACAGTAAATCACCAATCAATACATAAGGGCCCCCTCCCCTAGCAAATGCGTATCAAACCCCTCTTGTGAACTCCACGTAGTGCAAGAAGTTTCATTTTCACTTCAAGGATTCCCGGCAGAAGTGACGCGGACCTTTGCCCCCTGCAATTTCATGTATTGTAAAGATTCTCTCTTTCTGAAGCTTCCCTCAAAAAGTGACGCCGAAAAATTTCTCAATTTTCCCTTTCAAAGGTGTTTCCATATCTTTCACATCCTAAAAACCAATGCGGTAAATTCAGGCCATTTACACTTCGAAACTTTCCTCCATAAGCGACGCGGAAACTCAAATACCTCAGACTCCTGCCAAAAGTACTGCCATCTCTTACCAATCGTTGAAAATTTTTTGCATCTCCAGAAGTGACGCGAACTCGTCAAGACACGCACTTCTCTTATGACAAGTAGAGGGATTTCACGAGTCCATGTTCGTTTATGTAGTAAAGAATTTCCTCAGCACGTAAAGGTTTCGGACTGGAGCCTTCTAGCCACCCTTCGATCTTTTATTAGGAGTATCTTTATTTTCGCAAATCGAGATTTTTAACGGGACTGCACATTCTCGAAAATTCCAGCAAATTTAAATATCATCAACACTTCAAGGCTCCATGCCAGAAGTGATGCATAACCTCTTACAAGGAAACGATCCTAACTTAAAGGTAGTGCTCGGAAACGTTGCGACTGCGGGCTTTCCACGACTACGTGCCTTCTGGACCAGCTGAGTCGAGCATTGCTTTTGAAAAAGTCAAAAAACTGCTTTTGGCGTTTCCGGGCCTTGGAGATTGCTGGAGGGGCAGGGCGAGGGATTCATCCCAAAAGGAGCAACCGGCTGCAGGAAACTGTAACTCCACTTATTCTGGCAGCAATTGACTGATCAGCCGAGGTAGTCATCGCGATACAATTTGCCGCCGAAACAGGCGGAGTTACAGTCTTCTGCGGCCGGTTGTTCCTTCTGGGGAGAATCCCTGCCCCGCTCCTTTAGCAAGCTCCGAGTCCCGAAAACGCCAAAAAAGCACTTTTTTTAACTTTTCAAGCGCAGTACCGGACTCAGCTGGTCCATAAGGCCGTAGTCGAGGAAAGCCCGCAGTCGCAATTTTCCCGAGCCACTGCCTTTAAGGTGGCGAACTGGAATGAATCGCATATAATTAGATGCATCTTGATGAGCTGACTCCAAATTTACCTTTCATATCTGTGATGCCTTTCTGCAAAAAGTTATGAGCGGTTGAAAATGTGAAGGGGCTTCAATGTGTAATGTGCTTAAAATCCAACTTGAAAGCGTATGACTGTCATGATATTGAGTGTACCGATTTCAAGGAAGGCTCACATTCAAAAGATACACAAACAAGTGTTTTTGACCAGTTGAAAAGCAACTAAAGCTCCTTGGTAAAAGCCATGAGCAATGAGAAGTCGAAAATTGAATTCGACAAATATGCAGCGCCACACCTCGAGAATTAGTGGAAAAGACTTTTTTGAGTTTCCGTTAAATGTGAACATTCCATGAAATCGGTACACTTAATATCATACTAGTCATGCAATTTCACGTTGAATTTTAAAGCACATTATACATTGAAAACATAGTGTATACACTGAAAACACAGTGACTTCACAAATTTAACCGATCATAACTTTTTTCCAAAGATCGGCATCGCAGATGTAGATGATAGATCTGGAATCAGCTCATCAAGACGCAGCTAATGATATGCGGTTCATTCCAGTTTGCTGCCTAAAGTTCGGATCGTTCCCTTTTTAGACATCTGAAGCTCTTCTTGCAGATAAACTGCAATTTAGTCACAGCGATTTTCCATACAACGGAACAAGGGAATTATCCATTTTGAGGCTTCGCTTCAGAAGTGACGCAAAACGCATGCAACCTCCTCCGCCTCTCGAAATTTTTCTAGCAAGCTCCGCTACTTTTTTAACAAAGAATTCTTATGCTTGAGCGAATACTGCTCACGGTTCATTGCTTGCCCTCCAGTAGTGAACGAGATACCTTAGAAATTCCCAAGTTTTTACATCAGTAAAAGGCGATATTCACAACCGTGACATTCCATGCAGCGGAACAAGCGTACTTGATTTTACCCTACAAATACATTCCTGACAAAGCGCAAAATTCTTCATGTAAACACAAGCTCTGAAAGCGCTTGTTTCTTTTACATTCAGAGCCATACACAATGCAGGGGTTCACTTCAAATTCACTTCAATTCACTTCAACCACTTCACTTCAAATCAAGCTTCAAATTCTCTCATCGCTTGAACAGCCCCTCACTTATACCAAGGTTCAAGGTCCAATAGCTGACTCACTTTTGGGGTGTGGTGCGGAAGGCGACAATCCCCAATTTTGTGCCTCTCAAAAACTCTTCGATGCTAAAGTGACACGGCGGGGGACTACGGGGGTGGGGGGTGCGGGCAGATACAGTCGAGTACATTTAGCGGTAAAATAGTGTGCTTGCACAGAAGGTATGCGGTAAAATTTGCGCGTGAACAAGTAGCCACGTCAGTACCGCGGGTATCTTGCGCGCGCAATTGGTCGGCGTCACAGTCGAAAATATTTCTTCACGCGCCAATTTCACCGCATTTCACCTTCTGTGCAAGCACACTATATTTACCGCTAAATCTGCTCGACTGTACACTACTCAATGCAAGAAGTAAAAATCGGTAAGAGTCAATGGGAAGGATGTTTTACCTTAAGCGTTTTGCGCAGATTGTCACCTTCCGCGTGCCCCCACTTTTGGCACTGCACCAAAAATCATGCGCGAGACTGCGGCCTCTGTTGGTGTTACTTCATTCGACGTCGACGTCTCGTACTGCAGTACTGCAAAGCTTCGCTGAGCAACCACATTGTGTATGGTCAGTACTCTCTTGGTCTGTTCGTGAGTCAAATCGACTTCGAGTAGATGCTAACTTACCCAACTAACAAGCAAATATATGGCGATGTAATCCTCAAACTACTCATAACTCATACCTAAGCCAAGATGTTCGAAGTACGTACTTGCATTTGAAAAATTACTATGTTTAATTGAGCTTTGACGAGACGATAAGTTTGCAATGTCAGCTTGGCGTCGGGTTCCTTGTTAGGTACGCTTTCAGGGAATAATTTTGCATACCTTGAAAGAATCAACTAGAATCTTTACAATGATGATGAATGAGCGCCACATTTTTGAGTATCAAGGTGAATGGAACCATTTTACTAAGATATATTTAACGAGCCCCTTCTAACAATGTGAAGAAGTCAAAAGATTACATAAAATGCTAGTGCGTGTGCGCCAAATCACGTAAAAAGCCTGAATTGTATTGTCGCATTTAATCAAAAAAGACACATTATGAAGCTAGGCTGATGCTTATGTGCATCAATTCACAATAAAGATTTTAGAATTTTGCGTAGAAGTTCCTGCATTAAAGACTGTCAGGCCGGCTTCTTCAGCAAGACCGGAGTTTGCACGTTACAATTCTGGGAGCAAAAGCGACATCTACCCAAGAAATTCAGCCAATTTCATGCTTGCGAAGGATATGTGTAGGAATTTCTGTCCCAGAAATTGCCAAATCGACTTTTCCAGCAGGACCAAAGTTTGCAAGTGGCATAGTTTTGGGTGCAAAAGTAAAATTCTTCCAATGTGATCGACTTTCATTTGAGAACTATTGCAAAAGATTTTTTGTGTACCACCAACCCTACAAACTATCCAGGTACCCAAGGGGCCAAGTTTGCAAACGACAAATATTCTCGGGGCAGGTAGAATTTTTATGTCTTCGAGTTTCAATCAAAATGTGGAAGATTTTTTGTGTAGAAGTGACCGACCCTACAAACTATTTAGGTACCCACGGGACCAAATTTGCAAGCGACAGAGTTTTGGGCGCAGAAGTAGAATTTTTCCAATGTTTTCGATTTTTACGCTTAGAGCAGAAGCAGAATGTCTCAAATATTTTCGATCTGCATGAAAAATTATTGCGAGAAGTCTTTTGTATAAAAGTGGCCCACCCTGAACACCATTCAAGTGAATTTTCCCTGACGCTGGGAAATTAGCATTTTGAAAGGAATTTTGCAGAGATATGAAGTTTGATTGAAGGATACTTTCTGTAAAAACATTCCGCTGTAGAAATTGCTGTTTTCTCATGGAGACCAAAGGTTTTGCAATTGTTCGTGGAAAAGTAGGGATTTCTCAAGAATCTCTCACGTCAGATTTTTAGAAATGAAGGTGCTGAATTGAGAATATCTGTAAAAATGTTCCACCTCTCTTGCGACAAATGAACTTGTACACCGCTCTCCTTTAGCTAAATTTAAATTTTTGATCAAGGAGATTCTCTTATATGGGTATTTCTCGCAAAGCCTTTTGTAGATTGTTGCGGGAAAATATCCTTTGAAATGTCCCACCATGGAATTCGTTCAACCGCTTTTCCAATGAGACCAGTACTTGCTTGCCACTTTTATTTGTAGAACAAAATCCAATACCACAAACACCCAAGCATTGAATTTTTTGATGAAGTCAATGGAAACAAATTTTGAGGATGTGCCCTGAATTTTGAGCTTTTCAGCTCGAGCAAAACTTGTACCGAATACTCTCAATCTTGCATGCGGATTCGCACATCAGCAGTTGCTTTTTGTTTTGGTTAGAAGAGCAAGGGATGAAGTGAGAATTGTCTTATCTCTCGTCTTGACTGCTTCTTTTCAGATGAAGCTGTCAGTTGTACAGATTGCAATACTTGCATGTCAGTTTGAACAAATATATCAAACAAAACTACATTCTCAGACAGTCGATCGGACCCCTCCGGCGGACAGTCGAAATCTGCCAGAGCCTTGACCAGTGAGAGGCGAGGGGGCGGTCCCTTCTTGTGACGTCACAAAGAAGGCAGATCGGACCCCTCCGGCGGGCTTGCAAATCTCTCCGTCGCAAATACGCCAGATTTGCTGGAGTCGCGGCGCAAAGATTTGCCCGTCGCGAGTCCGCCAGATTTGGAAGAGCCGCGGAGCAGGAAATCGGAGGGGTCCGGGACAGAAAATCGGAGAAGTCCGGGACAGAAAATGGGAGGCTTCCGGCACAGAAAATGGGAGGCCTCCGGCGCACAAAATGGGAGGGGTCCGGCGCACAAGATGTGAGGGGTCCGGCGCACATATATGTACGCAGTCAATTTGCTGTGATACGCAGCTTAGCATTTTCGAAAATAAGTTGCCGTCGCTCTCGTCTTACTCGTTTTTTGTCGTTCTTTCGCGCTCGTTTTTCTTTTTTTTTGGTTTTTCGTGTTCCTCTTCGGCGCGCTGGCGTTTATTTGTTTATCTCCTTCTTTTCAGGTTTCAGGTTTTAGGTTTTCGTGCGGGTGCACTTAGTCACTTTTAGTGTTTGGCTCTTTTCGACTTGCTGAGACATCGTTGACTATTGATGGAGTGGTTTTTGTGATTGGGATTCGGCCTCGGTACCCTTATGTGGTGTCTCTTAAATTATTTCCACGTTTCCGGGATTGATTGATGCTAGAATTATCCGTACACTGCTTGGCTCTGTTTCAGGGAATATCTTATACGGTTAGTCTGTCGCATTCTTGCTAAATGCAGATCTGCTATGCAAGTTCATGCAACTCTTTCACATTTTCCAGTATATCGTCTACTTAAAGTTTACCTGTTAGAAATTGTGACAGGCGCTCAAGAAATTTTTATTTTTTTTCGAGATTCCAAGTTCTCAGACTTTGCACAAAGTCATAACATGCAGGGAAAGTCTGTGTCCTTGTTTCTGATGATAGATAAGCCTTCAAATTTGCATTCCAGCGTGAGGGTCACTCTAGGAGAAAAGGTTCACAGAAATGTCCACGTACCGTCGCACCGCAAACCAAACTTTACGTAGCTGCAGGTGAAAGGAGAGATATCACATTGAAGGTGAGTGGTACAATCTACGAAGTGCTCATTTTTGAGCTTGGATTTGTAAGGCCCAAAACCTCGATCCGATCTTCATGACAAATTTTCGATGTCACTTCAAAGTAGGAAACGTTAAACGCGAAAAACCTGCTGTCGGGACATTCGACGACAATGTGATATGAGGAAAATTGCAATTGTTTTGATTTTGCATCCAATTCTGTTTGTGCTTGTGATGAGATGCAGTTCGATCACTACGGGCTTGGTTATCGGGAGGAACAGCTCCGATCGAGTTCAACGTTGTGTTGTCCTCGAGCGATTCTTTCAGAAAACACACTCTGGATAACATTGGTGGAGTGGCGTGGAGGTTAATCGGAATTTTTTTAGTGATAGGTGTCGTAATTTGTGGTTTTTCCAGGTTTATAAGTGCGAAGCTCTTGCATCGAACTGTGGCCGATGTCTTACGCTGAATGCTGAAAAGTATGAATGTGGCTGGTGTGTTATAGACAACAGATGTGTCAGACCAATGGCATGCTTGGCAAGATGCTTGGCAAGGTACGTTTAGTTACTGGTTCACTAGTCTCATTACACATGGTCACCCCACCTGATAGTACTTTTTCGCTAGTAAAATCGACAATTCCACAGGTGAACGCAGCAGTAGACCTAACCTTCGTTTTTCCACCGACGGGTCCCTTTTTAGGACTGAAGTCTTCATTAGCTGGATTTGCACACGGCTGCGTGCTATTCAGCCAATCTTGTGGTGATCTTGCCAAGCATGCCATTGGTCTAACACATCTGTTGTCTATAACACACCAGCCACATTCATACTTTTCAGCATTCAGCGTAAGACATCGACCACAGTTCGATGCAAGAGCTTCGCACTTATAAATCTGGAAAAACCACAAATTACGACACCTATCACTAAAAAAATTCCGATTAACCTCCACGGCCACTCCACCAATGTTATCCAGAGTGTGTTTTCTGGAATAATCGCTCGAGGACCACACAACGTTGAACTCGACCGGAGCTGTTCCTCCCGATAACCAAGCCCGTAGTGATCGAACTGCATCTCATCACATCTGGCACAAACAGAATTGGATGCAAATCAAAACAACTGCAATTTTCAGTAAATAGTTTTGCAGTCAATTTGAAATAAATGTTTCGTCTTGTCTTCATTCTTCTATTTTCTATCTACAAACGCTAGGGGTGAGAGGGAGGGGGTAGAGTACGGGGGTGAGGGTCGCGCTGAAGTCCTACACGGGGGGGGATCGTATTCGGCTAATTTGGGTGGGGTTTAAAGACATAATTGTGGTTTGGAGCTTATTTAGGGTTAGTTACAGTATGCCGCGGCAGACTTGTGGAGCACAAAATCGGGGGCTTCGGCGCACAAAATCGGGGGGCTCCGGCGCACAAAATCGGGGAGCTCCGGCGCACGAGTGGCAGACCCCCCGCTGGGAAAACCCCGCGGCCCTGCCATTTCTGCGCCGGAGGGGTCCGATCGACTGTCTGAGTTAGAGGCGCCCCAGCAAATTCGGCAGCTGTCATAACCCCTAATGTATGAGCATCCTATTGTGGTAATGTTCACAGCATGCATGGCTGACTCGGTTTACAAAGATCAGATATGATGAATCAACTCCTGGCGTGATCAACGGTCTAAAGATGTAATCTGACTGATCCAGTCCTAGCGTTACTATGAAGAGCAAGCGCGATGAGTCAGATTCCGTGATCGACGGTGGAATTTTGATGCTATTCCAAGGATCAATAAACAGCAGTCGTCGTCAAATTCTGATTTCGTCACTCAAGTGAGGAGCTTATTATACACTACACTGCACTTGAAGTAGCGTTCAACTTCACTAAAATCAAACATGTGTATAGTCTAACAAGGATTAGAAATTTTGTATCTTCATAGTCAAAAGGCATGTCGAAGCCATTTTTGATGCTCTTGGTTAACTTTATAATCAAAAATCAGGTCCAAATATTTTGGTCGTTTTCGAATACAGTAAAACTTCCAAAGCGCATTTTACTCTGATGATCTAATAAGGAAAGCTACCTAACTTAGCTCGGCCTTTTGGTAAAAGGCATATATATATTCTGAATCAGCTTCAAACGCTGATTCCAAATATGCTATTTCTAGCTGCCACGCCCCATTCCGAAGCGAGTTATGGGCTTTTTCCTACGAAAAATTGGCATACTACTGAATATGGGAAGACTGCCTGTAGATAAAAATTTGCAAGAAAAAGGTACTGAGGTATCAAAATAATACAAATCAATCTTTTCTCACCAAAAAAGCTCAACGCAGGTGTATCAGCACTTAAATGATGATGACGTGGAGCCCGTGAGTCGATGAGCATGCCAATTTTTGCGCAGGAAAAAGCCCATAACTCGCTTCGGAATGGTGCGTGGCAGCCAGAAATAGCATATTTGGAATCAGAGTTTAGCTGATTCAGACTATATATGTCCCTTGCCAAAAGGCCGAGCTAATTAGGTAGCTTTCCTTGTAAGTAATTTCAATTTTTGGCGGTCAAAAAACTCTTCTTCAGAAAGATTTTCTTTTATCTCACAGAATTGGAAGCTGAGGGAAATAGTATATGATTGCTATGTCTCTTGTTTTCTTACTTGACAACAATTTCGCATTTCAAAAAATCTTATATTAGGTCGTTCCGAAAGTAATGTCGCTTTTTCCAAACGTACGCCACATCTCGTGAAACAAAGATGTGTAAGAGATTTTGGCAGCGTTTGATGCAGCATTTCATCCTCTTTCTAATGGTTATATAATCACTGCACAAAATTCAATAACTTCTCGAAAAATTGTCAAAATCTGCGACCCATGCTTTTTGGGAAGGCCAAGTTTCAAAATTTTTCTAAATTTTTATAACAATCCTCGGAAGGAGTCCAAGTAACGAGTGGATAAAGCGATCCCTACAGGAAACAGCACAACTTTTTTCTGCGTTCTAGAGCTCGTCATAATTTTTGTATAGATTTTTTGATGGAACCACCGAATTTTATCACGCTCGTCTCAGACACAAATGCATCAAACACTAATAAATCTTCGGATTTTAAAACTTAAAAAGATGGATTATGATTTGACACTAATTTTACAAACCAAGTGAGCATTCACCGCTTCAGAATAGCAACTTTCGAAAATTCCGGGTACAGCCTGGGACGCCTTGGAAAACCTGAATTATGGTGACTTTATCCTGGAAAACTTGATGAATCGGACACGAAAACCAACTGGTAGAAAGAGGAGAAAAAGCCGCATCGAATGACACCCAAGTTGCTTGCCGGTTGTTGTTCTCTGAGGTTTGAGTTGACCAAATATGAAATTTGATGGCATTGAAAAATTGATTCCAGAAACTCTAAGTAGCAAGCTAAGGAAAAGAAAAAAATTACTTGGTGTCCTATAGAGTTTGCTCTATCTACCTGTCATTTGCACTTCTTTGGAGAATAGGTACAAAAATTTAGAAAAATAGCCGAACTTGACCATGGCTTAAAGCATGAGTCGCAGATTTTGGTAATTTTTCGAGAACTCGATGAATATTATGCAAAGTCATCACAACCGTTGGAAAGAGGATGAAATGCTGCATCGAATGCTTCTAAGAACTCTCGAGAATGTTGATTCCATGGAATGTGGCGTTCATTTGAAAAAAGCGACATTACTTTTGGAACGACCTAATATATAAAGCTGACTGTCTGTTTGTATGTATGTCTGTCTGCCTGTCTGTATGTATGTATGTATGTTCCGAATAGAAAATTCCATTTCTGAACCGATCCGTACCGAACTTGGCACACATACACTTCGGGCCCCGGCGGGTGTCATAGGCTACTTTTGTCATCGATCGATATCGATTTATTGATTTTTCAAAAATTTCGAGCTACGGGGTTGGGAGTTGGCACAGGGGGGTAATCGAGCATGCTGATTACGAATATAATAATGACAGGGCCGGGCGGAGCCGGGTAAGCCAGCTAGTTTCTAATAATTAGCAGACCTACGATGTTGATTTACCTCATTGCACAGGAAGAAATCAAAGAATGAAATCAAAAAAGATGATTTCTACGATAACCTAAAAGAAGTATTCGTGTTTGCAATTCCCAACCTTGGAGTGTTAAGGACTTCTTCAAATATTCGCTTCAATAACGCCGAATTGTTCAGATCTGATTTGTGCAGTATCAATGCTCCCTGATGCCTAGCTAACATTTGAGCAATTCGCATTTGATCTCCTAGCAAGGGAACTTGAAAAACATTACAGTAATCTTCTACAAAACTTGGTTTTCATCTCTAACCAACTACTATAACAGATGTTCCCGAATAAGCTATTTTGTTAGTGCTTGCTAAACCCCCATGTGTGAGAAATAATGACAAGCGCTTGTCATCTCAATTACTCGATAATTACAGGAATTTTCCGGGGAGGTATGAACCCACTCAAAAGCGAGACTTGTGGAACCCATGCACTTAAAAAGACGTTGGGAATTGATGAGGCTATATCAGAGTCTGGATCCTCGTATTTCCAGATGAAGGTCGCGTCAGGTATCAGAGCAAATGTTTGGAGCAAAACTTGTGTAAGTGTAAAAATAGTTTTTGATGTATAGACGAGAAATAGTAACCAAATACAGACTTAGACTCGTCGCGAATATCAATGGATTTTGGAAATGATCCAAAGCATTGAGAATAGGATTCCATTTTTGAAGCCTTCATAACAGCTTTAGACTAAACAGATGAGTGCAGCTTACACTGGACAATTTCGCTTTGTTATTGCTCTGTGGAACTGCAAATCGCCAATCTTTACAGTCCTGTGAAATGTAGGGCGAGAAAAATCGAGATAAAATTGGCATTTGTGAAGACAAAAGAAGTTTGTGCAACTAAAGCCTGCAAAGTAATATTATAGATTAGTGGATGCATGTTGCGCCTCAGATGTTCCACAAATCGAGAATCAAAATATTTTAAGCAAATTTACTCATGCTTACTTTATATTCTGTTAAAGGTTTCTGATTGCTGAAGATATGCCTCTCTTTTTTGAAAAAGTTATGCATCTCCACTAGAGGGCAGCGGCTCGGTAGAATGACAACTTTGAAATCATCATTCTCGGTTCCCCTGGATGAACTTAGTCCAAGACTGTGCTTTGCAGCTTTAAAGATATCGATAATCCGCTTTTCCAGATGCGAAAAGCGCTATTTTTGGGCGGATCGCGTATCTGCCCTCTAAAGCGCGATAGGCTCATGGATACGGTAGGTACAGATTCTCCGCTCACGAGTCTGGGAAAGCGGGTAATTGACATCTTTTGCAGCTGTAAAGCACAGTCTAGAACTTAGCTCATCCAGGGGAACCCAGAACGATGAATATCCCAAAGTTGTCATTCTGCCGAGTCGCTGCCTTTAAAGCTTAGTTTGTGATCTCATAATAAAATGTTTGATTTGTCACTCCTGTTTCAGGAAGAAAGATAAAAAAGTTGAATTCACATTGTAATCCTTAAACTTGCCGTACCTTCTTCTGAAAACTTCAATTTCTCTGCTGCCGTGATAGCACGATGTATAGAGGCAGACCCCGTAAGCAATTACTTTTTGTAACCTTATAATAAACCCATTTTTTCTTCATTTGCACTAAAAAGTCCTGTGAATAGAATTTCAGACTGCAGTGCAAAAATAGCTATTCTTTATTACAAGCTCATTTTAATTCTCTATTTTAGGAAAAATGCAATGGAGGAATCCTTAAAAAATTCTCTTAGACAGACGAAATTTCGAAGGTTTTGAATTGAATGGTGAATTACTAAAAAAGGATATGAATCAAAGATTGTTTACCTGGCACGTAACTAACAAAAGCGGCTCGCCAATGGCATAACTCGTTGAGTCAAGCATTGTCTTTGATATCACGGCAATAGTCGATAATATAGGCCCGTAGTAAAGCTCGATCAGTTGAAGTGAATTCAACTTATCCCATCAGTTCACCTTAGGTGAGGTGAACTGATCACCGTCTACGTTCCCATGCTATAAGATGGTCAAGTCAACTGATAGTTGACCATCTGTCCACCTGCCGCAGTCAACTCTTCCACATCAGTTCACGTTCAAGTCACCTCAACGTGAACGGATGTTAGAGTGATCCAAATAGTGTGTAAAAAGAGGAGACGCAGACAAGAGGTGACTGCATCTAACATAAGTTGCTCCTGAGTAACTTACGATACACACAACTTTGCCAAAAAATGCAGAAAAAATCGGCGCAAAACTGCACAATACCGGCGCCCGAAAAGGGAAGGATCGATAAACAGCTGATTTTGGCGACAAAAGCAAGGATAAAAGTTTTCTTCTTTTTTTTGCAGAGCAATCTTAGTTTCTTGTAAAAACTATTTTAGAAGAGAATCTACTTATTTATTACGTTTTATTTATGTTCCAAAAATTTCAGTTTTTCATGAATTCTCCGTCAAAATATGTCAGTTTTGTTTTATCTGTCCATTTGCTAAGTGATATCCTTGTTAGCGGTCATCATCGATTTTTTTCGACAGTGGCCGCTATCAAAGATTGTCCGGCGATGCAGCAAAAGTTGTGGCGCTAGCCAGTGTCGAACCATGACCGCGCGCGTGTGATTCCAATAGCTTATCCGTTTGACCAGACCAGCTCCAGTGGCCTCAACTCCGGTCCGCGTCGAGAGAGATGCCCGGATGGGGGGTTTACTACGGGCCATAATCAACAAATCGAATAGACCTAAGAAACAAATATCAATTTTTAGAATAGATTTTGCGTAACTTATATTTAACATAAAAATATCTTACCAAATCTACAGGACGGGCATGCTTCCGAAATTGCAATGTCGAATTTTTCTGCAGCAAGCTTTTGTAGCAGTCTATCATCGTTTATTAGTGCTGAAATATAAAACCACTTTGATACTCCTAAACAATTGCTACGCTATGATTTGAGAAAACTCACTTTCACACTGCACTCTAACATCTGACCAATGAACTTCGTTGCCTAAAGGAATCCTTATCTACAGGCAATATCAAGCATAACTTCCCATGAGCTAGCCACCAAGAATGGAGCTCAAAATATTTGGATTTCGCGAGTTTCTATGCCAGAAAATTGCGTTGGGCCAGCTTGTGCCAAGAAAACCCTTGAGATTTTCCGTAAAATTAATGTAAGGATGTCCCAAAAAACGCATCTGATGTTAGTTTAACTCCTTTGTCTTGAAGTGTTTCTAGAAGCTTTGGGTGCCATTTCTAAAACTGCTTGCAACTTAGCAGTATAGAGCGAATCCCCGATCGCTCATTCCTACTTTCAGATTGAGATAGGAACTTTCAGCATATCGAAACTGTCAAATTGACGAAAAAAATTACAATAAAGAATCTAAAAAAGTATGCAACAACATACTCACACATACTGATTTCACTACACTACGTTTTATCAGCTTTACAAGCTTTTCAAATAGTATAAAGAAATTTTTGAGGAGCGTGAGAAAGCAATCTACCGTAGTGACTATATTCACTACGGTAGATTCTGGCATAACTGAAGAAGCAATAGGCTGAAGTGATGATTTCATTCTTGGAATCAGCGACTCTGATCAGCCTGGTGTGAGAGTTTTCAGCTCATTCAAATCCTTGTCATAGCTTAAATATGGCCTTCAACGACTCAAAACCTTTTTTAAGTTCCTACCGTAATCTTACAGTACGATTGACAGAACTGTGATTTCGCTCTATACCTAAGTTGCTGATAGCTCTACAAAAAGTACCCAAAGGTTTTTGAAAGACTTCTTAACAAAAGGGCTATTAACAGGCAAACTGTAGGCACATTTTTGGGACACTTTCAGTTTATGATCTAATCCAATGGTTTTATCTACGCCAAACTCTATGACGAATTCTGTGGTTATGCTTTTATTTCAAGCAAGAGTTCGGAACGCTTACATGACTATTATAAAAAATCGAAGAATCAGGTTCTTGCCCACTCCTGTAACAATTATGCAGCCATCTAGATCTCAATTTGATACGAAGAGGACGTCGTAGACGTTTCTGAGGCACTTTGCTGTGAGGTATTCCCAGATTACTCATAAGTGATTTCATGTAGCTTTCATGTGGACATTTGATTGAATTTTGTGTGCAACGATAGAACTATGTTCTGACGCAGTTTTTTCCTTATTAACCTCAAATTGCTAGAGTTCAAAGCAAAGTGAAGGGTAAAGTGAGATGCTCAAGTGACTAGAGTTCAAAGCAAAGCGAAAATTCAAGTGAGATACAAACCACACAAAGTAATAGACGCTTGATCAAAAAATTTGCATGTATTTTTTTCAGCGACTTCTTTGAGTTACCGCTTATCGGGGGAAACACAGTTTTTTTTTCAAGTTTCTGAAAACCGGAATGATGGTAGTGCTTTTTTGAGAATTGAAATTTACTATCGAAAAAAAGAGAATTTGGTCAGTTTAATGAGGTTTTTCTACAATACAATTTGAACTTTGTCAGTAGTGTGCTGATAGCAGAAGCTAATTATTATCTCCATACTGTGCATTTCAAGCTTTTGCTTGTTATTGAATATCCGAAGATCTATTTAGTTGAGTCTGTTATCCACACGTTTGCTGTTGATGGTGTTTGTTTGATGCGAGTTACGATGGACCAAACATGGTCAAAAGAATGCATTTACAGAATCTGTAGCTTTGGAAGGATGTGGATAGATTCACTGCAGGATGGCTGAAAAGTATGCGCGTCACATTTTTCGTTTGATATTTTTCATAGCAAACAAAATTCTGTAAGATTATATTTGCATGCCAAAAACACAGACATTTTAGTGTGTTACTCCTACAAAACTGGATTTCTGCAAATGCCTACAGACTCCAGCAGCTTACCTTGAAGTTGATGCGTAAAAATGCTACTTGAAGAATATACCCATTGTAATCGTTGAAATAACCCGATTATCAATCGAATAGGTTCTAAGATTTGAGGTTTTGTAGAGCACAGTCCGAGGAATAACGCAGTCATCTCTCCAAAATAAGATACGACACTATAAATACGGTGTTAACTGAACCGCCGCAGCGCCTCTCAAGAGAAAGTAGACTCAGGAGTCCCGTTTGCATCAGAAGACTTTAGATCGCGTAATTTTCACTTACCATAATATAGAGACTCTCCACAAGCTATAGGCATACTAGTCGCCGTGATAGAATATTTCAGAAAAAAAAAGATATATTACATGTTGTAACGCCCATACTTACCGGCCACCCTGCACAAGAAGCAAGCATCTTACAGAGGAAAACAAATGCAAATTTTTCTTTTCTAATAGAACATAATCAATTAGGACTTTTGTATGCACAAAAATCCATGTCTGAAAGTTAAAAAGTTGCTGTTTCAAGCTCTCAATAAATATAGATTGAAGGTGAAGCATCAGTCGACCACAATAGTTGCATCTAGGTGGCAATATGACACAGGTAGCTCTGCATTGAACTTGAAAGATTTACTGCAGATTACTATGGAGTAAACTTTAGTGAAGAGTTTTCAGATATGAAAGACTACTCTATTTCGCGATCCCTTAAGAAGGAGTAAGCTGAGAGGCAAGCTGAAATTTTGTGCTCTCTCTTCGGTCCAGTTCCAATAAGCGAGCTAGAAAGGATGTTTCATCCGGAATTTTGAATTCACCTCTTCTCACCTCCAACAGCTTGAGTTCTTGCCGGGAAAGATATTTTGCAGCTACCCTGGGCAATGAAGCTTCAAGAGCTTTGTGTATGTATGAGAAGTCCATGTTTGATAAAGTCGCGCTGATATCCGCCTCTCAACAGACATGGTTATTTCTTAAATCCATAGAATCATCCAAAAGCACTTACAATGTTGTAATAGAGACTATAGCCAGCAGCAATAGGAAGATTGAAAGCGGCGATTGTTCATCCCAGCTGAAAACAAAGTAGTCTGTAATCTTGCCTCTTTAACAAGTAAGGTGCAATTTTGCCATTTTGAAAGAAAGGTAAGAAATGTGGAACATTATAATCCAACGAATGACGATGTTGACAACAGCTAGTCGTTGACCAGCCTTTGGAATTCGCCATCGACAAGATTTTCTTACGGTTAATCAAAAGTAACTAATTTTGCCATCAAAGTAGTGATGTGGTGGAAAGAGATCTTATTTCCGCTTCGCAAATCTCACATCGGCTTCACATTTAGCTTGATCAATTCGTCCTGCAAGCTAAACCTATAGTCGATTGATTTGAAACAATAACAATTTATTTCAAACTGTGCTGAAAGAGAGAAAGCTGTTTACAGAAATTTGAGCAATTATTTGCTTTTACTTTTTAGTTACAAGTTATATTAAACACCCTTAGGTATTGTGGAGTAAAAATAGTATTCTGTCTCATGACTTTTGCACTAATCTTTACATGAGTTATTCCATTCTCATTAGATTCTTGTTTTTTGATTTTCTAGAAGAAAACAAATCATCAACTTTCTAGCGGTTTGTAGCAAAAATCACCATTCACAAATTTCGGTGATGCAAGCTGTCGAAACTCTATGCCTAGTCTTTTCAATTCATTGCCAGAAGCGCTGAAAGGCCTAATAACGAAAAGTGCTTTTATTTTTGATTTTTTGTGATCCACCGTTGCTAAATGTGGAGAACTGCTATCGGATTTCCCTTCAAAGTTATGTTTTTCGATTTTCTAATTTGACTTTTAACGTTTGCAAAGTCATGGGTTTGTTCGATAAGTAAACCTGCAAGCTGCATACTTTAGTTCAAAAAATGATTAAAAGTTTATTTTCTGCTGTAAAATTCGTGCAAGTTTCTACCCAAGAAACTGAGGAAATTACAGAAATGTAGCTCATGGTGGTTGTCTTCTGTGCAACAAGCCATAACAAATTCGGTAACTAATTCACACTCGCATTTACCCTTCTGCGCAGAGCTTTTACTTTTTCAAAGCTACCGATGAGTTTCCCAAAAGACGTGCCTACTGTTAGATTAATAATAGCTCTCTTGTCATGGAGTTTTTATTGTTTGATTCTAACCCAAGGGTCATGGCGATTATTGTCCTCCTATCTTTTTTCAAAGGAAGGTGGACGGTTTGAGATCTTTTGAAGTGAAGAGTGCGCTACCTTCGAAAGTTGGTGAAAGACACTGAACGGAACGACGATGCTTTAACTAACTTTGACAGATATTGCCAAATCAATAGCATCAAAAAACCTCAAAACAAGAAAATGAGTACCACAAAAGAATCATTCAAACTGTGGTCTTACTTTACGGCACGAATTTTCAACCTTTGGAAGGAAGCATGGGCTTCAAAACACATTCTTCATCGTATATAAAAGTGCGACATAGATCGTATTATAACAATTCATTGCTGTTTTAAAAGCGCTGTTTTTTAACTGAACTTTCTCATCAACCATCTCATAGACGGAGAATAATTTCAACGGATGAGTGAACATTGACATTTTGTAGATATTATCGCCCTTGCGACTTGTTGCTAATGATTCGCTCAAAAAGCTAGGCCGCCGTATGCAGTCTTGTCTGTCGCAATTCCATTAGGATGCCGAAGGGTAATCTATAATTGTGAAAACATTTTTGTGCCACTGATTGATGCCGTTGATGGACATTCATATCACTGAGCGATATATCCACGTACTGTACTATGTTTGCTGGTCTAGCTGCAATTTTTAGTGATTTCCACTTCTAAAGGACAGCGACTAACATATTATGCTAGAAAATAAAAGCATATTTTGACTGAAACAAATGAAAATGGAGGACTTTACGTAATTTTTATATAGAAAAGGGAGAGTCTTCATGTACATATTTGAAACGTCTATTTTTGTGCATATGTGTAGTTTACGAGATTTTTTATTCATTTTCAGAACTGTGTTGTCTTTTTCACAGGCACATCAGCATTTGAAGCTGAAAAATTGAGTTACCACCATCGGCGACGATTGTTTGGCCGACAATGTAAGATGACTGGCTTTCGTCAGCCAGAAAAGCGATAACCGTTGCGATTTCTGATGGAACAGCAATTCTGCCGCTAGGCACTTCGAAGGGATTTCTGGCATAAGATGCGTAGAACTAAAAAAGATATACTTTGGGTCAACAGAGGTTACGGTTAATGCATTACCTTTGCTGCGACTTCATCAGATACACCATCATTTTGTGCAAGATTTGTCGATAAAAGTTCATTTTTCCGATTCAATTTACCTGAATACATTCACATCCATGTCTTCTTGAGGAGATCGGTGCTAGCCTTTAGTCCAGCTGAACCATCAGGGCTAAGAAGTGTGCCACGGGCATTATTTACCTGAATTTACCCTTTATTCGATAATACAGCGATTTCTTCTTGTCATACTTCGCGCGTAAATGCTAATAATTGATTGAACATTTCGCGTATAAAAATTCGGAACCACCGGGTTTTGGTCCAATCACATATTGATTAGACTGAAGCGAACCGTTTGGCTCATCAAGATGTCCAAACCAAAAACCTGGATTGTGCTTGAGATGATATGTTTCCTTCCATGAGCATCGGTGACATCCGCCTGCAAAACATTCACGTCTTCGCTATGAGCGCCAGCTTCAAGTATGGCTTTCTTAGTAGCCTGCAAAATAGACCACTATTCAAGTTGAGGAATGTAGTCCAAGAGATTCAATAAGTTTATCGTGCCTTTAATGAGCCTTAGGCACCGGGCAGACTTCACGCGATTTGATCGTCGTGACTGAATCGCGACGAGACAACAGTTACAACATCATTCCATGCCGATCAACTTGCATTCAGTCGTGATACTTTTTCAGCCCGAAATTTTTGAATGTAAAATGAAAATGAATGGAAATCTTGGCGATTAGATCGCGACGATTAAGTCGCGTAAAGTCTGTCCGGGGCCTTGAAGTTCCACCGGTTTTAGCTGATTCAAATAAAAAACAAATGTATACGCATTTATCCAACAATTAAGCAATGGAAATCAGTCGATTTTACTCACCCTTATCAAACTGAGCATGAAAAGTAACAATAAGCATATAACCGATCAATTCTATCGAGTTGTGTAATAACTGCGTTAAGCATTTTTTCATTAATTTCTTAACGTTTTTTGTGGCCTTCAGTAACATGAGATTTTGATTACAAAGGCTCTCCTCCTATACTATCGATTTTTGCTTTAGTTTTAGATTAGAGCTTTCAACAAGTTTTTTTCTGACTTGGAGGAGGGAGGAAAATGCCATTCTCGATCAATTTATAATTCTTGGAAAGAAGATGGAATGCTGTATCGAATGCCACCTCTTAGAAAGCTTTGTTCCACGAAGTGTGGTTTATTTTAAAAAAGCGAAATACTTTTAAAGCGACCTAATATATGACAGTTTTCTTTCTTATAAACAGAAAAAGGGAAACCCGTTGTGTTCTAAGATTTCCACTTCCTTGTAGCGAATTTACTTATAAGTTTTTCCAAAAATTTGTGCTGATTTTACTCACATTTCCTTACTACTTCAACGCATGCTGTTTTCTCCCTGTGCTCGTAACTTTAGCTCCTTCTTTAGCGATTAATACAGCTGTTGCGGCTCCAATTCCAGACGAAGAACCTTATAAAAAATACCCTATTTTCCGGAGTATAAGCCGCATTTCTTTTCACCGCGCGCGGGCTGAAATGCGATGTTGTTCGCGAAGCGCGAAGCCGCACAAGCAGCAACTACTACCTATTTTGCCTCTTAATCTAATATGGGCTTTCTGCTTTCGTTCTTTATTTGGTTTCTTCGCAAGTGTATTTGTTCGTAACAAAATTCTCTACCTTCTCATTTATTCCTCAAGAATCCGCTGAACAATAAAAGAATGTTCGAATACCAGTAGTAACATGGAATCGAAAGGTGATAAGCTTCAAACCAGTAAATCAAAATAAAAGAAAGCACAACTTCAGCACCACTAACATCATTGAGGAAAGCACAGTCAACCAGTAGTATCATTTAGGAAAGAAAACACAACTTAAACATTCTCAAAGTCATATGAACAAGAAAAAAAGAGAAGACATGACTATCTGTACTAGAACGCACCGAGTTTTCAATTTGCTATGTAGCTTTTTTCAAAGGCGCTTTCGCGCCATTGTTCGTTGCGGCGGATGCGGCTTATATAAGGTGCGGCTTATAATCCGGAAAATAGGGTAATAATAGTTCACAGTTTTGTCAAATTCATGTTACCTGTAATGATTGCTACTTTTCCGTGGAAACGTGGCATCTTACGAACTCTACGAAGTTATCAAGACAGTGTCCTAAGCAGCAAAGCAAATGGAGATAAAAATAGTCCGTGGCTGTGATTTGTGGCCAGACCGCTGGTGCTTGAAACATGGCTTCAAATTCATCTTGCGAACCGCTATGCAAAATACTCTAGATAAGGAGAAGCTGCCCATAATAGAATGTAAATTGGGTGGTGCAAAATAATCAGTTCAAGTGTTCATAACATACTATTAGGTTGTCCCATAAGTCTTTTGATTTTTAATTTTGCGCTGTGACAAGTCGTGCATTTCTCATTCTGAATAGGCACCAGGACACCATTCGATAGAGCAAAGTAAGCTCTATAAGATGACGTCTATGCTTATGCACCAGCTTCGATCCACCTCAAGTTCAAAACAAAATCTAAAAAGTTTCGGATGCCCAAAAAATTGAAAATTTTTATATCGTCGCTCAAAAAAGCCCTACAGATCTCCCACTCGCTTACGCACATAGACCTCACATCGGACACTCATATGTGCTGTTGCTGTATTTTTTGATTGGCTAGAAATCAAGAAAACGAAATATTCCATGTTTTTACCAAAGTGATGCTGTGCTCTTCTTACACTAATAGTTGTATACTACAAGCCCTTAGAGGTACAACCCTAAAGTTTCAGCTCTCTATGAGCTCTAGTTCCTGAGAAATATCGAATTTAGCTTTCCTCATTTAGGCTTTTTACGCTTAACCTAGCATTTATCGGTAACTAGGGCTCATAAAAAGCTAAAAATTTACGGTTGTACTTCCAAAGGCTTGTAGTATACAACTGTTAGTATAAGAAGAGCACAGCATCACTTTGTTAAAAACATGGAATTTTTCGTTTTCTTGATTTCTAGCCAATCAAAAAATGCAGCAACAGCACATATGAGTGTCTGATGTAAAGAGTACATGCGTGAGCGAGTGAGAGATCTGTAGGGCTTTTTTGAGCGAAGATATAAAAAATTTTCAACTTTTTGGGCATCCGAAAATTTTTAGATTTTGTTTTAAACTTGAGGTGGATCGAAGCTAATGCAGAAGCATAGACGTCATCTTATAGAGGCTTTGCCCTATCGAGTGGTATTCTGGAACCTACTCAGAATGAGAAGTGCACGACTTGTCACAGCGCAAACTCAAAAATCAAAAGACTTATGGGACAACCTAATAAACGGTAACACACTACTATAAAAAGTGGACAAGCAGCGCTGCACTGCTGTCACACAATTCTTGAAAAAATTCGGGTCTTTGCTTTGTTCTCTTGTTCTCTATGATTCCTTTCTCCCTTTATCGTTGATGACACGCTATAACAGTCAACAATTCTTCTAAATCGTAACACGCTACACTGTCTTAAAAGCTCAATAGAAAGCAGCGTAAACAATAAATAGTGAAGAAGACCACTGTGCTACAAATAAACGAAGTACATCATTATACAGGGTGTTCAAAAAATGTATCCACTCCTTGATTGTTAATAAATCTCTTATTATGAGGTCTTTTAAGAAGCGGTAAGAGCCATTTTGTAAAGCTGGCTTCAACTTAGATTTACAGTATAGAGCGAATCGTCCATCTTTCTCCTTTACTGCAGGATTACGGTAGAAACTTGAAAAAGGGTTTTGGGCCATGAAAGGCCATATTCTGCCTCAGAAAGGGATCAAAACAGTTTAAAAACTTTTAAACTAGGCCAGTTAGAGTTGCTGATTCTAACTGTAGAGTTCCCAACTTATTATGATGCTTCACTGAAGAGTTATGCGAGGTAAGCAGTAGCAGCCATTTTCTCAATGTTTCTAAAAAGTGCGGTTACACCGTTTAGAAAGCTTCGTAGTCTTGAGAATAGTTGAGTATTGAATTCAGCGTCCCTAAAAACCCTTTACACAAGTACATTTATTTGAAAAATTTTGAGACGACAGCTTTTTCCACATTGACACACATGTTTCAAGTTTCTACCGTAATCCTACAGTAATGAAGAGCGGTTGGTGATTGCTTTATACTGTGAATCTAAGTTGAAGCCAGCTCTACAAAATGGCGCTTACCGCTTCTCGAAAGACCTCATAATGAGGGAGTTATTAACAATTAAACAGTGGATACATTTTTTTGGGACACCCTGTACATATCCTTTGATTCAACTGGATTGGCGGCCGGAAGGCGGGGTTTCGTGACCTAGTTGAGGCTAGAGGATGATCAAAGAGCACTTTTTGCGAGAAAGACGCAGACTGCGTCGCGGGCGCGAGCGGCCTTAATTACGTCACAAAGCCCCGCCTTCCAGCCGCCAAACCAGTTGAATCAAAAGTTACATGGTTTAAGCTGTTTTACCGTCATCGACATTGCGACTTTTCTACAATTTTTAGCCTACACTCTTCTGTGTGACTTTAGTAAGCAGCATCCTCCATTTATATATATAACCCTAAGACCTCTCCCTCTCCGTATAATGTTTTCATTGTTTAACAGAAACTTTTTTTTAGACTGACTGGCAATGTCGCGCTTGTGTGTTCGTTTGAGCTCGCGTTTCTTCTTCTTAGCATATTACAATTATGGCCCAATTTGGTGCAAGATCTATGTTCAATCCCAGGTGCAAGATCTATGTTTCATCCCATGCGATGGAATTAATTTTTTAAGGTTACACGACTATATACCTTTTTCAAGTTTCTACTGTAATCCTGCAGTAAAGTAGAAAGATGGACGATTCGCTCTATGCTGTTATTGAGCTTTTAAGACAGTGTAGCGTGTTACTTATTTAGAAGAATTGTTGACTGTTGTAGCGTGTCATCAACGATAAAGGGAGTAACCAAAGACTCAAATTTTTCCAAGAATTGTGTGACAGCAGTGCAGCGCTGCTTGTCCACTTTTTTATAGTAGTGTGTTGCCGTATAGTTTGTTATGAACACTTGTACTGAATATTTTGCACCACCCAGGTCACATTCTATTATGGACAGCTTCTCCTTATTTAGAGTATTTTGGCGGTTCGCAAAATGAATTTGTGGCCAAGTTTCAAGCACTAACGTTCTGGCCACAAATCACAGCCACGGACTATTTTTATCTCCATTTGCTTTGCTGCTTAGGACACTGTCTTGATTACTTCGTAAAGTTCGTAAGATGGCACGTTTCCACGGAAAAGTAGCAATCATTACAGGTAACATTAATTTGACAAAACTGTGAACTATTATTATATTTGTTATATCTTAGGTTCTTCGTCTGGAATTGGAGCCGCAACACTGTATTATTCGCTAAGGAAGGAGCTTAAGTTACCATTATCACAGGGAGAAAACAGCATGACCTTGAGGTATCAGGTTGTCCGGAAATTAATGCAAGTTTTGAATTCCAACCGCAATAAGTCATACACTTCTCATTTCTAAATAGGTTGCAAAACATTATTCGATAGAGCAAAGCAAGCTCTACAAGATGGCCATCCTGCTTTTGCAAAGCTCTCACCCACCTCGAGTTTCGAGCCAAAAACTAAAAAGACTCAGCAGCCCGAAAAATCGGAAAAAATCGTAACTCAGTTCATAAAAATCCTACAAAAATTCTTATTTGCTCACGTAAACACTATCTACATAAACATCTATGTACGCCTTTGCCTTATTTTTTTTCTGTTGGAAATAAGAGAACGGAAATTTTCGTGCATTTGCTAAAGTGTTGCTGTGCTGTTCCCACATAAGTAGTTGTATACTACAAACCTTTAGAAGTACAAAAGTAAATTTCCAGCTCTCTACAAGCTTTAGTTCTCGAGAAATATAGAATACATTTTTCCCTAGTCATGTGGTCCAAGCTAAAATTCAAATTTCTCGAGAATTAAAGCTTGTAGAGAGCTGGAAATTCACGTTTGTACTTCTAAAGGTTTGTAGTATACAACTACTTATGTGGGAACGGCACAGCATCACTTTGACAAATGCACGAAAATTTCCGTTTTCTTGATTTCTAACAGAGAAAAAAATACGACAACGACGTATATAGATGCCTTATGTGGATTGTGCTTACGTGAGCAAGTTAGAATTTTTTAAGGATTTTTATGAACTGAGTTACGATTTTTCTCAATTTTGAATTTCAATTTGACAAAACTGTGAACTATTATTATATTTTTTATGAGGTTCTTCGTTTGGAATTGGAGCTGCAACAGCTGTATTATTCGCTGAAGAAGCAGCTAAAGCTACGTCACAGGGAGAAAACAGCATGGCCTTGAGGTAGTAAGGAAATATGAGTAAAATCAGCGCAAGTTTTTGGAAAACCTTATAAGTAAATTCGCTACAAGGAAGTGGAATCTTAGAACACAACGAGTTTCCCTTTTTCTGTTTATAAGAAAGAAAATTGTCATATATTAGGTCGCTTTGGAAGTATTTCGCTTTTTTAAAATAAACCACACTTCGTGGAACAAAGCTTTCTAAGAGGTGGCATTCGATGCAGCATTCCATCTTCTTTCCAAGAATTATAAATTCATCGAGAATGGCATTTTCCTCCCTCCTCCAAGTCAGAAAAAAACTTGTTTGAAAGCTCTAATCTAAAACTGAAGCAAAAATCGATAGTATAGGAGGAGAGCCTTTGTAATCAAAATCTCATGTTACTGAAGGCCACAAAAAACGTTAAGAAATTAATGAAAAAATGCTTAACGCAGTTATTACACAACTCAATAGAATTGATCGATTATATGCTTATTGTTACTTTTCATGCTCAGTTTGATAAGGGTGAGTAAAAACGACTGATTTCCATTGTTTAATTGTTGGATAAATGCGTATACATTTGTTTTTTATTTGAATCAGCTAAAACCGGTGGAACTTCAAGGCCCCGGACAGACTTTACGCGACTTAATCGTCGCGATCTAATCGCCAAGATTTCCATTCATTTTCATTTTACATTCAAAAATTTCGGGCTGAAAAAGTATCACGACTGAATGCAAGTTGATCGGCATGGAATGATGTTGTAACTGTTGTCTCGTCGCGATTCAGTCACGACGATCAAATCGCGTGAAGTCTGCCCGGTGCCTAAGGCTCATTAAAGGCACGATAAACTTATTGAATCTCTTGGACTACATTCCTCAACTTGAATAGTATGTTAGTGGTCTATTTTGCAGGCTACTAAGAAAGCCATACTTGAAGCTGGCGCTCATAGCGAAGACGTGAATGTTTTGCAGGCGGATGTCACCGATGCTCATGGAAGGAAACATATCATCTCAAGCACAATCCAGATTTTTGGTTTGGACATCTTGATGAGCCAAACGGTTCGCTTCAGTCTAGTCAATATGTGATTGGACCAAACCCGGTGGTTCCGAATTTTTATACGCGAAATGTTCAATCAATTATTAGCATTTACGCGCGAAGTATGACAAGAAGAAATCGCTGTATTATCAAATAAAGGGTAAATTCAGGTAAATAATGCCCGTGGCACACTTCTTAGCCCTGATGGTTCAGCTGGACTAAAGGCTAGCACCGATCTCCTCAAGAAGACATGGATGTGAATGTATTCAGGTAAATTGAATCGGAAAAATGAGCTTTTATCGACAAATCTTGCACAAAATGGTGGTGTATCTGATGAAGTCGCAGCAAAGGTAATGCATTAACCGTAACCTCTGTTGACCCAAAGTATATCTTTTTTAGTTCTACGCATCTTATGCCAGAAATCCCTTCGAAGTGCCTAGCGGCAGAATTGCTGTTCCATCAGAAATCGCAACGGTTATCGCTTTTCTGGCTGACGAAAGCCAGTCATCTTACATTGTCGGCCAAACAATCGTCGCCGATGGTGGTAACTCAATTTTTCAGCTTCAAATGCTGATGTGCCTGTGAAAAAGACAACACAGTTCTGAAAATGAATAAAAAATCTCGTAAACTACACATATGCACAAAAATAGACGTTTCAAATATGTACATGAAGACTCTCCCTTTTCTATATAAAAATTACGTAAAGTCCTCCATTTTCATTTGTTTCAGTCAAAATATGCTTTTATTTTCTAGCATAATATGTTAGTCGCTGTCCTTTAGAAGTGGAAATCACTAAAAATTGCAGCTAGACCAGCAAACATAGTACAGTACGTGGATATATCGCTCAGTGATATGAATGTCCATCAACGGCATCAATCAGTGGCACAAAAATGTTTTCACAATTATAGATTACCCTTCGGCATTCTAATGGAATTGCGACAGACAAGACTGCATACGGCGGCCTAGCTTTTTGAGCGAATCATTAGCAACAAGTCGCAAGGGCGATAATATCTACAAAATGTCAATGTTCACTCATCCGTTGAAATTATTCTCCGTCTATGAGATGGTTGATGAGAAAGTTCAGTTAAAAAACAGCGCTTTTAAAACAGCAATGAATTATTATAATACGATCTATGTCGCACTTTTATATACGATGAAGAATGTGTTTTGAAGCCCATGCTTCCTTCCAAAGGTTGAAAATTCGTGCCGTAAAGTAAGACCACAGTTTGAATGATTCTTTTGTGGTACTCATTTTTTTGTTTTGAGGTTTTTTGATGCTATTGATTTGGCAATATCTGTCAAAGTTAGTTAAAGCATCGTCGTTCCGTTCAGTGTCTTTCACCAACTTTCGAAGGTAGCGCACTCTTCACTTCAAAAGATCTTAAACCGTCCACCTTCCTTTGAAAAAAGATAGGAGGACAATAATCGCCATGACCCTTGGGTTAGAATCAAACAATAAAAACTCAATGACAAGAGAGCTATTATTAATCAAACAGTAAGCACGTCTTTTGGGAAACTCATCGGTAGCTTTGAAAAAGTAAAAGCTCTGCGCAGAAGGGTAAATGCGAGTGTGAACCAGTTACCGAATTTGTTATGGCTCGTTAGTTGCACAGAAAACAACCACCATAAGCTACATTTCTGTAATTTACTCAATTTCTTGGGTAGAAACTTGCACGAATGACGATACAGCAGAAAATAAACTTTTAATCATTTTTTGAACTAAAGTATGTAGCTTGCAGGTTTACTTATCGAACAAACCCATGACTCTGCAAACGTTAAAAGTCAAATTAGAAAATCGAAAAACATAACTTTGAAGGGAAATCCGATAGCAGTTCTCCACATTTAGCAACGGTGGATCACAAAAAATCAAAAATAAAAGCACTTTTCATTATTAGGCCTTTCAGCGCTTCTGGCAATGAATTGAAAAGACTAGGCATAGAGTTTCGACAGCTTGCATCACCGAAATTTGTGAATGGTGATTTTTGCTCCAAACCGCTAGAAAGTTGATGATTTGTTTTCTTCTAGAAAATCAAAAAACAAGAATCTAATGAGAATGGAATAACTCATGTAAAGATTAGTGCAAAAGTCATGAGACAGAACACTATTTTTACTCGCCACACGATAATATGCCGTTTGATATCGCTGCCACAATTTTGTCATACAAACAAAAAACTATCCCACGCAAGACACCCGAAGCATTTTGGATTACGTCACGTAACCCCAAAATGAATAAAAAGGACGAGTGCATTATCGTAATCAAAGAGTTATCACCGTATCAAAGCCTTTGCGCTTTTGATTGCCAAAGTATAAACAGCATGGAGAGCAAAAACGTACTATCACATTCTGCACAGCTTGACCACGAGCGGTCAGATCCCTCGACTGACGTCGAGTAAGGTAAGGCATGTTCTAGCTCTTTGCTGGTCTCGTGGTCAACTCAGTTTGAATCGTACGGTAACGAGGGCTCAGTAGGTACTCCACACATACGTTTTTGGTTACAGGCTCTGAAGACGGCGTTGGCGCCGAAACGTTAGCCAAGTAATAAATTGTCACCATTCCAATCTTGGTCACTGTTCAACAACAAATCCAAAGGCGAAGTCGTTTCACCGATGTCCATTTGTCACCCTCGTGCTGGGCCCTGTTCACTAGTACTGGCTTCAATGCAGACTTCAAACTGAGTGGATAGTCCATTTTCACCTAACCCCTCTCTTATCGCTCAGGAATTGTGCAGCAAATCCAAGATTGTCATCAGGGTCGTGCAAAACTTGTGGCACACAACCGCCGAGACGATCCTACAACCTGATCTTTTTTTTTGCTTTGAGAAGCTAGAAAAGACAGTTAGCTTAAAATGAGAAATCGTATATGGCGGAAATGAGATGTGCCTATCACACAATGAACCCCGACAGTGAGGTACAATTCAGTTTTGCACGAAAGTTTCATTGCATCGCTACCGCAATCATTCTGCTCCCTCATTGGTTCACCTGACTTCATCAATTCAGCAATATCTTATGCCCTTTTTTGTAAATAATAGGTAGCCTGTCTTGTAGCCACAAGCCAGTAGTACAAAAAAGTTGAAAGGGGCTCAAATAGACAAGTTTTGCGAAAAGGAAAAATTATCATTCAAAATTGTCCGCTTTTTTCGACATTTTTTGGTAGCCTCAAAATCCCAAAATATGAAAATTTTTGATTTTCTGCCTACGCTGAACATCTCTGCAGAAACTTTCAACAGAAGGCCTTCCCTTACGCTTCCAGAAATGAGCCAAGCTTTGGCGATTACCCTCTTTAGCAGCGTACACCCAAAAGTTAAGTTACGCAGTTCCTTGCACCATATATATACAGGGCCCAGAAGAAGACTAACTGCGGTCCGGTCTCCCAATGTTGCTTCCGCCTGATTTTTCTTTCACTCCGCCTCTTTCGGATGAATCCACGACAGCGTAAGCTGCAGTTGCAGTTGCTGTTGCTGTTGCATCTGCTGTTGCAGCTGCAACTGCAGTAGCAACTGTGCAGTTGCATTTGCGGTCCGCCTCCTTTGGATCCACGACAGCGTAAGCTGTAAGCGTACGCTGCAGTTGCAGTTGCAGTTGCAACTGCAGGCTGTCATGCAGTTGCAGCTGCTCCTCGCTGGCATGCCGACGGGGTGGAACAATTCGAAACTTGTCCTTCCTTTGAAGAGAGGGTCCCGGAAATCGGGGTTTTTTGGGGGTTTTGGAGAATTTTGATATCATAACTGTAATCAGGGGTACGGAAAAGCCTCAGAATGTCAAAAACATCGAAAGCGAAATTTTGGGTGCACGCTGAATTCAAAGGAAATTTATGGGTCACAAAATGACCAAAACCACTAGCCATGTTGAGGTGCCGAAATATTTTGGTCATGTGTACAGATAACCTTAGACTACTGATTAGGTATTTGATAGAGGCTCTTTTTCCAAAACGCACTGGCTGCGTTTCAAAACCTGCGTGCCGAAATATTTTGGTCATGTGTACAGATAACCTTAGACTACTGATTAGGTATTTGATGGAGGCTCTTTTTCCAAAACGCGCTGGCTGCGTTTCAAAACCTGCGGAAAGTTCGTTTTTTTTGAACCCTGATTTCAATGAATCATTTCTTGCTTGCAAAAAGACTCAAATATCAGGGCAGGTAATTGTCGGATATTGCTTCACCTAGTCAACACACAGGATGTAAAACAAATCTTCAAATTAAGCTTCTGAAGTTCTGCGCGTCCATAATCTGAAAAATGTGCCTTTTCGCAGACCTGAGCGCAAGGGATTTTTCTCCATTTCTGGGCATTTATTCCTATTTGATCGTTATTTTTTCGAGCTGAATAGCGTGTTAGGTAGCTAGGGCCATACCACACTAAGAACGCATTTTGAACCAGCCCTTTGCATTCGCATTCCTTTTGGTATTTACGAGAAGGATTGGCAGAACTTTCTTTACAACCTGATAGCTTCAACTCAAATTATTCACAGTATGAAAGAAATCATATGAAAGTGTGGCACGGATATTACACTCTTCGTTGTTCTCTAGGAGATCCTAGTCTTTTATGTGAACCTTGTTACAAGAAGGGAGGATGATACAGCATAGAAATTTTGTATTAATATTTGTTGCGTTTTTGACTTGCTGCCAATGTATTCACTTGGTAAGCTATGATGGCTGCGTATGTCTTCTGTACGGATACGACTCTACACGGGTTTTTACAAAAAATCTTTTTTGAAGCGCACCTTGAGTGTATTGACAAAGTATAGGAGAAGGGGTGATGAAAAAAAGGAAAATTTGTTGCGAGACATGAATCTCAACTTGTAAGAAGGTTTCCAGAAATTTCAAATGAGTTTTTGAGAAATGGACATTTCAATACTTAGCAGTGCTCAGAAAAGAGCTTGCATGATGAGTTTTAGCTTATAAACGCACCTCAACTTCGTAAGCTCACCATATATTATTCTAAGAGCCTACTATATTCTTGAGCAATTCCATGTATATGCCATATGTATGCTGGTCTACCTATCAATGACAAAAAGCTTCACAGCTTATGTTATTATCAATCATGCTTCGCAATTTTCATTCAGAATGGGGAGTAACTATGCGTTTGCGTTCTCTTTTGTAAACAGCTGAAACAAAGCAAGTACCTTGATCAAATCAGAAAACCAGAGGGGGAAGTTCATAAATGGTCTTGCTTTGAATAAAGGAATTTGGGAGAATTTTTGTGTTCAGCATTGATAAAGTTTATTTCTGTGCGCCTGTAGAGATTACGTAATCTTATACTGGAACTCGAAACCGTTCTGTCTTTTTCATAGGCATATCAGCATTGAACCTACATCAATTGAGTTGCCACCATTGGCGACGAATGTTTGGCCGACGATGTAAGATGACTGTCTTCTGTCAGCCAAAAAAAGCGATTAGTGTTGCGATCTCTGACAGCTTCGCAATTTTGCGCTGGGTACCTCGCATGGATTTCTGGCATAAGATGTTTAGAATTAGAAAATTAAAATACGACGGGTTCAAATAGATTGCCTGGGCTCTTACCTTTGCTGCAAGCTCACCAGGAACTCCACTATTTTGTGCAATATTCGTCATTACTCCACCATAGCTAAAAAATGCAAAATTTTCGTATACCTCTTATAAACGGTAACATCATCACTTACTTCATATTATTTACCCGCACTCCTTCAGCAATAAGTTGAGTTGCAACAGCTAGCATCATCTGATCCAAAGCTGCCTTCGACAACGCGTAGTACGGTATTTTTGCATACTAGAATAGATATTCAATAGCTTACAGTGCTGCTCATGCTCACGTCTTTTGGCAACCTGCAATGTTGGAGACATTTACAATCTCACCCCTGCAATGTTGGAGACAATTACAATCTCACCTTTTGAGGATACCAAATATAAGCGAGATAATTGGATCAACTCAACCACACTTAGGATCAAGTTAAGAGTTAGCTCGTTTTTACAAAATTAATCTGTACACATTCAGATCCATCCATGGTCTTCTTAATATATCTGTGCTAACCTTTAGTACAGCGAAGCATCGTGGCTCAAAAATGTGCCACCGGTGCTATTTTTTTGACTGTTACTGTTCATAACAGTTCGCAAATTTCCTGTACATGCTTTCTGCGCGAGAAAGTGCAATAATGGCTAGGCTGTTCGGGTCCTGTTCTAGTTGCACTGTGTTCAAGCAGCGACAGGATTCTTGCACTTACTGCAGTGTAATGGACATATTTGGAAGTTGTGGTATGCTTAATGCTTTTGCTCTGATGCCTGATGTGACCTTCATGTGGAAATACGAGGTCACTTCCCAACGTCTATCTGAGTGCTTGAGTTCCACAAGTCCCCTTTTAAGTGGTTTCATACAATTCCCCAAGGAAATTCCCATAATTTTCAAGTATTTCAGATGACAAGTGGCTGCTATTATTTCTCACACATGGAGGTCTAGCAAGTACTAACGGAATAGCTTATTGGGACCTGCTATACGTAAGAGTATATTCAAAATCCGAAAACCACTGTATTCAGCTCGTCAAGGCGAATCTTTGGATATACAGGTTGTATCTAATACCTTGTTTTCAATAATCTTGAATTTGCATGCGGACGCCTCTTCGCATGGGTGTAACGCAAAGAGCATCACACATAGGAGACTGCCGTGGACACCGTTCGATAGTACTCTTTCACCAAATTATCGTGCGCTAAACAGCGGCCAAAGACTCTCTTTCAAAAGAGATAGTAGAGCTGATAAACTCTTTAAAAATCAAGCTGCTCCAAGTTCCACTAGCCGTAACTTCCTTCAGAATGAATTTTCGAAATCCGAAAACAGCATTGTGTTCATCTCGTCAAGTCGAATCTTACGGTATAAGCATGCCCTTGAAATTCCGTTCCCAATTTTTTCAAAATTTTCTGCGCGTATATTCACAAGGTCGCAATGCAGCACACATCAAACGTAAAAGACTCCAATAAGCACTGTTGGATTGTACTGCTTTCGCAGATTATAAAGCGCTAAAAAGCAACCGGAGAATCCTCTTGGAAAATAACAGAAGAGGTGGATTTTGGAAAAATGGATTAGGTGAATTTTGGAAAAATCGTGTTGTCTCAAATTTCGCCCACCGTGACCCTAAAATGAGAAGCTCTACTGCTACGCAGATGTGATTTTCGTAATCAGCAAATTAGATAGCCTCTATGAGCAAGTTTTCAAAGAAATTCGGGTGATTCGATTTTTTCTTGTTCCTTTTTTCTTGCCCTGATGCTCGCCGATGGATTTTAGTCAAAATGCCGATGATCTTGGATTGTAAGGAAACTTCGCTTAAAGAGGTTTTCGAACGCGCTGTTTACGATAATCGTCATTTGCGCGGAGTACAGAGTTTTTTAGCTGATATATGGTGAGGGAAACTTGGCTAAGCCACGAAAGTTCGTAGATTTGCCTGCATTTTTCGAGCACCTCTCAAAAAATCTGCTTGCTTGCCTCTACAGGCTAAATTCACTGGAATGCATGCTATTTAAGGATGCATGCATCTGGCTTCAATCTGAGCAATCTCCGAGTTACGGGCTCACGAAATCACGTCCTCATGAGTTTTGCCCAAAATGTAGATCGCCTGCTTCGTAGAAATTCCACCTAAGTGACTGTAAAACACTGCGGTCGCAAAATTTGTGTTCACTTCGCTTAAGGAACCTATCCTGCTGTACGGAAGTAATTGATTAGATCTGAGGTCTAGCCATGAATCTGCTTTGATATTCACTTGAGGGCTCACGCACATATAACAGTACTCTGCGTTGATACCACTGCTT